>OY998243.1:28944434-29265176 GCA_963922005.1 Cornus suecica | reverse complement strand
ATTTTGCAATATCTCCTCTGATACAGGATCCACGACTACTCTTTAGGCGCTTTTACTTGTGACCTTTCGCCTCCTCACGGTTATAAATGCGCATTTTCGTATTTTGCGTCCATCTTTTATATAACCCATACCTTTCATGTTTTCCATTTTCTACTTCTCTTCAGAGCCTCCTCTCTCTTTTCCTCGAGTTTTTATACTCTATCTCCCCCCTCATACTCATATTCTTCTACTTATATACATATTCTTCCCACTTTCTTTTTCGCGATTGTTTTTCTCTTTCACACCCTTCACTTAACTTCGTTTATCTTGTCCCTCCTATCCCCCAACCCTCTAAATGGAGGAAAGCCCCTTTCTTTGACCTTCACCATGATGTCTTCTGGTCTGAGATTATAAACCCTCATTCTAATGATATTCCAATCGACTCCCTTGTACTTGATCCAGACCATGAAGTTGATCCTACCTTTATTCCATCTTCTTCCATTCCCCGCTTTATCATCGAGAGGGAAAATGCTCCCTTCTCTTTTATAGATTACGAAGGGCATGTCGCGCCCATCAACGATTGGAAGATGTGGTCTAGTCATATCCTCAGCCAAGACCGCCATCGTTTTGTGCTAGCCAAAGCAAGTGTCTTGCAGTTTATAAAGCTATTTTCTGATTTTTATGTCCGTCGCGATGTCGACACACTTACCATCCTTATTTCAAGGTGGATCACCCATTCCCACACTTTCATTTCTTCATGGGGTGAGTTTATACCTACACTTGAGGATATAGTGGTTTTGTTTCGTCTCCCTATCCTTTAATCTCGCCCTGACACTGCTCATCCTTATGACCCTAAAGATAAGGAGATTCTTCAACAGTTACGCTCATGTGCTGCTTACGCGTGAAAATAAGGTAGCTGATTTGATAAGGGAGTTTTTTTTTCCTGAGCAAGCTATATCAAGCCACCCCAAATTATCCTACTCCAAATGGTGTCGTCACTTATTCTGAGAGTATGTTACTCAAAAGCCTACCTAGGGCCAAGCTCGCGAGTCAGTCCTAGGACTTCAATTCAACGACCCCTATAAATTAGTTGGCTTTCTTGCGTACTGGTTGGATCGCTATATTTTCCAGGGTAGGCCAAAGGATAGCTCCAGCAACTATGTGTGACACCCCAATTTCCATGCATAGGTTGGCCAGACCCATACACAAAAACTAGGAGTATCTTCTATTGACAAAAATAAGTACAAATGATAAGACATAAAAAATAGAGATAGAATAATAAGAGTTGATGATAACACTTATACAGGAAAGATCCCACACCCAATACATCCTCAAAATAACTTAAGTTTTCAAATTATACAACTTGGGAATCCCATAACATGGACCCCTAGACCACACAAACTTACATGAACTACAATAAGACTAAATTCCTACCCTGTAGTGGAAGGAAACTACTGGACCGAGAAGACAGGAGAGATAAATCCTCAACCCTACGGATGCAATTGCCGAGGACCTGAAATATCAACAAAGGTGGGTCAAACCCAAGAGCGAGTACATCTCTACATAATCCCAAACAGAGTACTAAAAACCATCCCCTTTCCTAGTGACACTTATCCCAAAAATATTAATAAATATTAATATACCTTACTATACTTTATATTCCCTAGAATATCACCATGAAAATATAATTAATTTCATAACTTCTATTTATATTTACTAGGATACCACCGTGAAGATATAAAAGAAATACCATTAATTCCTTCCATAAGTCAAATTTCCATCATCTTCATTTCCAACCATAACCACGTACCCGACAACTCAGTCATGCTGTGACAACTCATCCAAGTCCCGCGGTACTAGTGAGACTGCGTTTATTAGTCAGCTTACTTGTGGTTCCTTTTTAAATCTCCCGACCATATTCCTTTTAATTAAATCTTATGATTTTACGAATTTATTAATTCACGTGTATTCTTTATTCGGGAACGTATAACAATTTATGAGGTTGAGCCTGAGGGGTCTAGGGGGGCGGCGCGACCTCATAAATTGTTATACGGTCAAAACTGTTCATTTATATGGTCTAATATACGTATTTTAGTAAAATTCGTGGTGAATCATAATAATATATAAATCAGTGAACAAAGAAAATAGAGAAAAGAAATTACATACCATAAGTAGTGTTTAAACTTATTGTCAACATTGAAACCTAAAATATTTCAATATTCAGATTTCTTTATGTATTTCAAATCATAATAACAAAACATATACGTATGCTCACATATCAATACATTTACACATAAAATCATACACCTCTATTACACATAATATAATAAATATCATATATATTCATGGACATGAACATGGTAAAACAGATCTATACATATAACAACAAATAAAGATATATACATATAAACAAAATATATACTATCATATGTAATCATGAATCAAAACTTACAATAACCGATCTATACATGAGTGGTTATATATATCACAAATCTATCCATCTACATATGATCTACACATATACTCTCGGATCCATACATATATGTATAACAAAATATATCTCATCATATATATACGTATATACCAACATATTATAACAGATCTATACATATGTTTTCACATAATTACGGATCTATACATATATGCTCATATAACTACTGATATATACATATAACCATATATCTATGGATCTATACATACATGCTCATATAACTTCATATCTACACATATAGCTACGGATCTACACATCCATGTTCATATAAATACATATAGCTATGGATCTACACATACATGTTCATATGACTACATATAAATACATATTTGAACATGATAATACTCATCAGTATACATATATGAAATTAATGTATAACAATTTATAGGAGCACCAAACAAAGGTTACGAATTTTAGTACAAAGAGGAAGAGTAGAACAGATGTCTTGCCTGATTTGGAGAGCTTACTACACCACAGATCTAGATCCGAGCCAAGTATTTTCTCTCTCTAGATCTTTATCTATCTATATATATATGTGTGTGTTTATATATATGAGTGTATAAGAAGATGAAGAACAAGGGAGAAGTCTGGAATTCTTCTTAGGTTTGAGAGAAAATAAGCTGAATATCTCTATGGTTATATAAGGGAAACTAGGTTATGGCGAATGACCATAATGCCCCTAGATCTGCCACAATAACCATCCTGTCACTCGTCTTAAAGACTAATATACCCTTATCAGATCACATAATAATAAAACTTACCTACTGCTCATAAAATGACCAGAGTACCCTTACTCAATAATTTAAATACCCACCATGCCATCCAAAATAAATAAGGAAATAAAATAATTTTTTAAATACAGGGTATTATAGTATGTGTTTCTTTTAGCTGCCATGCTCTTGCGGGGTATCTGTGTTCCCCTTACTCCTCTTTTTCTGGGCACTTTATACTTTCAGCTGGACGCACTTACCAATGATTTTTCTAGGTCACTTGGTAGGTACGATATAAGTACTCATATACCCAGTACTTTTCTTATGTTGTTTCTATTTTAGCATTTTCCTAATTATGCTCCTATTCCCCTTTCATTTCCCGTGAGTCCTCCTAACTCTTCAGAGGTCGCAACCTCTTCATTGAGATCGCGAGCCTCACGTTGGTCATCATTAGCTTCTTTGAAGAGACTAGATGACTTTATTGATATTTATGCCAAGTTTACTTGGCGTCCATATTCAGCTCCCCTAGCGGGCTTTTACTTTCCAGACTTTTATCCTCCAGATGAGGTAGTAGCTTACGAGCCTGCTTTTGATGACCAACTCATCTTTTATGCCATTTATTATGGGTATCATCTCCCTATTTTTTATGACTCCTTTTCGAAGGTTACACCGTATAATTCTTCGTAAGTGTCTCGCCAGCTTGGTTTTGACCAGGCCATTCCTCCTTTTATCCCTTTAGACTGTGAAGATCACTTTGACAGGGCTTTTAGCCGTTATCACCAAGATTTTGAGATGTCCATTCACATTTTATATACCGTTATACATATTCCCTCGGGTACCCATAGGGGTGGAAGAACTTACCATTATTGTGAATTCTGGAGGGAACAACTTGTCAGAGTTCAGGCATTTATCGATGATCCTCTTACTATCATAGTCCTAGTGACCATCTATGCCTCGGATCTTTTTTTATAACTTTGCAAGACACGGGGTACTTGAAGTAACAAATCCAAGCTTGCACTTCAAACACCTGATTATTTTGTCTAGGACCATCATGATCAGGCCCTTAAATCAACTTCATCATAGGTTGCCAAGACCCCTCCTCGCCAGAACAAGAAGAAGTCCAAAACTACTATTTTCTCTTCATCGCATACAGTTCCTGGCGTGGAACCTACTAAAACTCGATAGCATTCTCATCGAGTATAAATTCCACTCGTAAAGCCTCTTATTTATGACGAGCCTATTTAAAAAAGACTGGTAATCAATTCATTACCCCTAATTCTTTTCATTATTTTGTTCATACATGTATTTATTGACGTCTTTTAACTTTACGGATCTCTTTTCTCCCCCTTTTTTTTACTTGACAGGGCGTTCCAGTGCTCAACCTTTAAACAACATAAACACACTTCCCTCGTAAGATCCTACAGATGACCCTTCAGACCTGGATGAATTTCATCTATCCCTCAGAAGAAATGAGCTTTCTCAAGCCAATCTATTGGATCGTGTTCCACATGCTTAGAGAAAGAGGGCTTGCCCTTCTACCCATTAGGGGCACATAGAGGGAGAGACTCCAAGCTCAGATGAGGTGCCTTTACTTCGAAAGCGAAGATTGGTGTTAGCTTCTTCAAATAATAAACATGTCACTAACTCTGAACACCATTTGCTAAACACCGTTGTTCGTGTTGTTGAGGATATCAGAGCTTCTGTTTCGGCTCATGGTCGTGAGTCTGTGAATCCTCAAGGGGTCTCCTCCTATGGTCCTGCTGACATGTCCTCCCATCCTGGTATTTTTTTATTTCTCCTTATTTCCTTTTTATCCCTTTCTTCTTATTGATATGCTCTTCTCTACCCCTTTTTTCCAGAAAATGCGGAGGATACTGAAGTTGCTAGAATACTTTCCTCTTTCTCAAAGAAGGCCTTTTCCCAGAGTGAGTGGGCTTTCGAACTTGTATATATATATTTTATAATATGCATTCTTTTTTTAGTCACATGCCTTATACATATTATTATTATATATTTTTTTAAGGTTCTCATCACTATATACCTGATTCTTTTAGTGGAGGCCTTGCTCCTAAGACTACACTAGCTCTGAGGACAATCTTCCAATAAGGATCCTTTTGAAGAGGCCTACCCATCTAGATTTTGAAGATGCATCCTCTCGCAACTCCGTTATATCTGTGACTTCTACTCCAGAGGAGGGTCGCGAGGGGTCCCCTAATAATGATACAGTCTATCCTGCCAACACAAAACACATGAATGCTCATTTTTCTCCTATCCATCATGATATACCACCAGTTGCTCCTTTAAGCATTCATGAAGTCCCGCACTTAAATGAGGTTGTTGCTACCGAATCCCTTATTGCAGATCTTCCTCAAGATGAACAGGATGAAGGTGTTAACCTAGAGGGTTATGATTCTAATACGCGACACATATAACCTCTTGAGGGCAACATTGCCATAGAGATCACTGCAACGCTTGAGGATGGCCCACGGATCGAACATTCCCTGTTTAGAGCTACCTTACCTGATATTGACACCATTTTGGAGAACAATACTTCCTCCCAAGGTCTAACCTTCCCCTTCCTTTCTCCTCCATTAATACTTTTCAATCATTCATCTTTACTAATTATATTCTTTATATAGGCATAGCATCCGACAGTCAAGATATGCTCGACAAGCTCCTTGCCTTAAATGAACAAGAAATCCAAGAATACCTCGCTATCTTACATGATTTAGAGACTCTACCAGACCAAGGCTAATCACAAATGGAAGACTCATCGCGAGAACAGGTTGGTTCATGGGAATGTGACCTATCGTGAAAGCAGGATGCTTTGTAAGAGCATGGTACAGATCATGTGCAGAACACTTCGCAAGAGAATGACTCAGATCCTCAGTCTTCACACTTCACTTCTTCACATGTTCAAAACCCTTCCTCAACCTCTACCCCATTTCACGAAGTTGCTTCAGCTTTTCGTGCTCCTCGTGCCCTTGCTCATTCACTGACGAATGCCTCATACAATGCTTCTCAGGCCTCGCGTATTTGCCTTATTGGCTGTCATCCTCGTTTCATGCCTATACTGGATCATATTACAGCCAATCACCCAGAGACTTTTGTGAAGATGGAAATTCAAGAGCCGCTCCTTCAGCCCGTCTATCTTCAGCTTATTGCAGACATTTTCATGACACTATATCATACTCATGTGAGAGAACTTGCCTCCGAGACCCTCCTTCGGTGTTTTGCCTATATCAGATATTAGAAGAACATAGGGATAGATGTGTCTGGGTGGGAGGCTCATCTTGACATGGTTCAAGGGCTATACAATCGCCATTGTGCTGAGATCAAGGCTTATGCTACTTATCAAGATAAGCAGACAAAGATTAAAGAAGTTCGCAAGCAGTTGGCATCACTTAAGATAGAGAGTTTGGAGCTAAAGGATTTGGATGAGCACTCTACGCGGGCTTGTTAGCTTCTTGAGGAGCATGAGAGTTTTAGGCTTTCAGATCATATTACAAAGGATCTATTTTAGACTTTTATGTTGTTGTATATTCTCTTTCTTTTATTACTACCACATATTTATATGTCAAACTTGTATATTTTTTTGGAGTTTCGAGTGTGATCACTCCAATTTTGTATTGTTATGACATGATATTGATATGATACGGATGCCCCCCCCCCCCCCCTCCTTTTACTCATCTTGTTCAAAAGAATTTCTATAGAACGAAGCTTTTATTCATTACCCACTATTCTTAACTTATGCTTGGTGCAAGTTTATCCACTTCACATTGAGGGGTCCAGATCGCTCATGGGTAACTTCGTGTTCCATCCTGTAGTAGGCACTACTGGTTTCACTTTTGATCACATAAGGACCTTCCCACTTAGTCTCAAATTTCTTCACCCTTTGCCCTCCCATGATTGTTGTAACTATTTTCAATACTCTGTCCCCTTCTTTGAACCACCTGTATCGTACCATTTTGTTGTATCATTTTGCCTGTTGTTTATTATAAACCATTTGGTTCGTAAATGTTTCATTCATTTTCTCTTCAAGGCTCTCAAACTCCAACAACCTTTCTCCATGTTTACTATTCGCGACCAGTGCCTTAGTTGCGATCTCCAATTATGCTGGTAGCACTGCCTCTACTCCGTAGACCAAGGAATATAGAAACGTTCCTGTAGCAGTACGGTATGAGGTTTGGTGTACCCATAAAGCTTTGGGGAGCTCTTCGATCCACTTCTTCTGATTATCATGCACCAAATGACTCAGTTTCTGAATCAATGCCTTGTTTGAAGTGTCTGCCTGCCCATTCCCCTTGGGATAGTATGGAGTGGACTTGTGATGGATTATCTCATATTGCTGATGCAATTTTTCCACTTTAGAGTTAACGAACAGTGTCCCATTATCAGATAATATGACTTTAGAAACTCCAAACCGACAAATGATATTTTCCCTCATAAAGCGAATGATGTTATCTGCTGTTATTCTTCGTAGTGGAATAACTTCCACCCACTTTGTGAACAATTTTGTTGCGACCAGTCCCCATGTATGCCCTTGAGCTTGAGGCATAATTGGCCTAATTATGTCCAACGCCCATGTATGAAAAGTTCATGGCATAGATAAACTGTATAGTTCTGTTGCTGAGGCATGGATGAGATCTCTATGAACTTGACACATCTAACATTTTTTAGCAAAATCACCAGCATTTCTTTCCATTATTGGCTAGTAGTACCCGGATAGAAGGAGCTGTTGGAATACTTTTCGCTGACCCTGATGCCCAAACTCAGGAGTTCGTTTTAACACTTCCCCTACTTCCTCTTCGCCAATGCATCTGAGTAACATTCCCTCAAAACTTTTACGAAACAGGTTCCCATTTTGAAGGACAAATCGCGAAGCCAATTTTCTAAACCGCGACCTTTCCTTTTCTGGCATAAGTCCTTCCTAAAGGTAAACAACATACCTCTCTCGCCAGTCATCTGCTTCCGAAAATTTTCCTTCACTCGCGGAGGGGTAGGCAATACAGTTTTGGCACTTACTTTGTAGCTCCGCTGTGTAACTTTTCATGCTTGGCTAGAAGTGTCATTTATGTTGTTTATTTATATAGAGGTTTACATCCATTTGTCCGCACATTCTCTTGTGAGCCTTTGGTAATAAGTATTGTATTTCACCTATTGGTACACATCTGGGAAGGATTCCTTCTGGTACTTTATGGTACAACACACCTTTTATGATTTGATAATCGCGCCTTAAAGTGATTGTATCATTCCTTAGCAAATCTCACAATATATCCTCCCGCCAGTCCTGATCGGAAGAGGACTATGGTCCTTCTTTGTGATTGATAACAGAGCTAGCCCTTCGTAGCACCTGTAAGGTGGAACTTTTTCCTTGAAATTATAGTCGCAAACCCAACGTAGCTAGTGTGTCAAATCATTTATTTCCTTCTCGCGGTTCATGCTGGAAGTTCACAGATTCGAAGGTTTCCAACATCTGTCTAATGAAGGTCCTGTAGGGCACGATGTGGGTTCTTTGACAGCATATTCCCCTTTGACCTGTTTGATGACCAACTTAGAATCCCCTCTCACATGTAGGACTTTTTCCTTCAGTTGCTGATACGTCATTAATCCTAGTGACAATCCTTCATATTCAGCTACATTGTTGGTACAAGGAAAATCAAGCTTGTAGGCCATGACCACTTCTTCTTTTGTTTCTCCATTTCTAAGCATAAAACCAGCTCCACCTCATCATTCTGTGGAGGAACCATCGAATTCCAGTGTATTCTCTGCATTCTGTGTTACATCTGCTATATACACGCTCTCCTCCTTGGGCTTGAAACAACCAGGAAATAAAGCCAACAAATATCATAAGACCTGGCTTTTTACTGCCTTTGGTCTAGAGCAAGTAATCTTATATTCGGATAATGCCAACAACTGTTTGTAAAAAAATGTGTGTTTTCCAAGTTGGAAGCGTGGGCGTGGCAGACTCTAAAAGAGCTAAGAACTTGCCAAAAGAATGTGCAACTTTCTTTTGGAAGTGAAAGATGTAAATCAAGCGATTGTGAAATAGAAGTACAAAACTTCTACTTCAAGGATTCTTTTTGCCTTAATTAAAAGGACTTAAATATCAAAGTTTAAAGAATTAAAGCTAATGCAAGAAAGAAAATAATTGTAATTGACTGAGAATGAAACAAAAGAAGTTGCAAGTTAATAAAATTGCATGAAATTGAATGACATGAATTGAAGGACAAATAAAATATCACTTCTTGCAATATGGATTACAAGATAATGATTTAAGATAAAATAAAACAAATAATGATTTGAACTAACATTGCTGGAATGAAAGTGCAAATTGAAAGAATAAAGATTACAAATTTAAGAATTTGCAAAGTGTTGAGTTTTTGTTTGTGCTGCAGGAAAGACCAAAAATTACACTAAATGTATTATTTATATGACTGCCAAATTGCCTCCACAATCGCTTCTAACTGCCAGCCTAGAATGTGGCCACGTGTCATCATCCAGTCTTGTTCTCTTGCAATTTGTTCATGAAAAACCACCTCTAGCACTTCTCTTCTTGCTTCGCCACGTGTCCTTCTCTTCTTAAACCAAAGCCGCACCTTGTAACTACTAAAGACTTGTTTCCTTGTTTTCCTCCTTTTTGAGTCATGGCCAATAGACGATAACTTCCCTAATGAATTTGGCCCACTTTCTGACCAGGTTCATTCACTCTCTAAAGCCATCAGCTCCTTGATTTTTGGCCATGTCCCTTAATTCTCGCCTATTTTCTCTCTGCCACTTTTATTCCTTTTGCTCTAGGTTACGTCAAGCCAATATCATATAATTCAAGATATCCTCTATCCCAACCTTATATCTTAATGGCTACTACGTGTCTCATAGCCTTAGAAATGCCCTAGTAATTGTCAATACTTTCATTTTCTTGGCCAAGACTTTCTAATGATTATGGCATTCTTTAAATATTCTGCACTGCTTAACTCTTAGCCATTAGTTAATGGAACTTTGTTGGCCATGGCCACATAAATTGGTTGGCCATCTTGTGGCATGAAAATTTGGGTGCTAACATATGCCCCCCAAATTTTGGAGGCTTGTTAATTTGGTAACAAAGCCTCTAAAATTTGAAGTTACTGTAGACTTGGGCCAATTTCAGAATCAAAGGCCATTTGAAGCTTGTTGGTCGTTGGGACCAAGTTTGCCTTCATAACCCAATTTGAATTTATTCATGTTACCTGTCCTCTACGTTTCACGAACCACGCGATGGCATCTGATCATTCCAGCTTCCCTGCCATTTCTCAGTCATTTCACTTCTCTTGGGACTCTCAAACCCATCATAACATTTAGGTGATTACATGATTGGCCTTACCTTTTTGCAACGAAAGTTTGAATTTTGAATTAATTTAAATCTTCAAGCCTATTCCCTTTTATTTTATCTCTCAGTATGTTTATATATATATGTATACACACTATATATAGATATATATATCTACTTCCTTAATACTTAACCAAATTCCTCTTCTCTTCATTTTCTAACTCAGAAAAGCAAGACCAAAACCCTAATCCCCTTTCTAATTTATTCTGATCCACACAATTAAGTAAGAGAATCCTAATTTCCTTCTTCACCACTTAACCCTTCTCTCTTTCCATGGCCCCCAAGATCAGAGCTATCAATCCTGACCATGAATTGTTACCCACTTCTATCTCTTCTACAACCCATTCGCGTCAAGTCAAGGCCATTATAAGGGTTTTCCCATCAGAGGAGTATTCCATGGATCCTTTTATTTCATTTGAAGATTCTTACACAGGTTTACGACCAGCCTTTCTACAACTCCCTCCTGAATCTCTCAACACCTTCTACCCCATGTCAAAAAATCATCTACTCTATCTACGACAAATTATGCCAAAAGCAGGAAGATATTTGCCCCAATTTCAATTCAAATCTTGGCCAAGTTCCTATGATAGTTGGTCAATTTGGGTAAACAGGGTTGTAGCAACCAAAAGCACCTTGTGGCAAGATTTGGGAATCTTTGACGCCATCTAATTCAGTAAAATTCCACAAACCCCAGATAAGTCTCTTTTGTGTTCTTCTCTGTTCTTTTAGAGTACAACCACCAATTCTTTTCATCTTTACTGTGGAATAACGACCCCAACTATGAAAGATATCTGCCATCTAACCGGTTTTAAAACCACTGGCCTTAATATCCACTCATTTCTATCAAATAAAGAAGAGTTTGATTTTCCACAAAAAGCCTCTAGTACTAAAAATTATGTGACCACATTTACTTCCTTCATAAAGCATTTCCAAAACAAAGATGACCCTGTTGAAGATGATGAGCACATTGAATTCCTTTTAGTTTGGATCAATAGGTATTTGTTATGTGTCGAGGCCAATCAAGTAAATAAAGAAACCACAACAATTGTTATTGCCTTGGCCCATGGGAAACACTTGGCCCTTGCTCCTTTTTTGTTGGCTTATGTCTATCATTGCCTCACTTACTCTGTCTTGACTGATTTCCACAAGAGTTCAGGCCCTTACTGGTTAGTTCAGGTTTGGCTTCAGGTCTACTTTCCAGAATTGAGCCATTCCATAACAGTGCCTTCCAAAGACAATCTAATGACTCCTGCATATTTGGCTGCCACACCCAAGAGTTATTCCTTTAGAAGGTGTTTTAAATTTTTCTATGATCTGTGTATGACCAGGACTTCTGACCAATTTCTCCCCTTCCAAAATTTTATTCAAACACCTACATGGTTGATCCCTTCCCTTGACTTTGCTTCTGAGAAGGCCAAAAAAGAATACTCAGAACTGATGGCCTCATTCAATCTTGCCTCATTCTAGATTTTAAAGATGCATCCTCTCATGACTCCATTATATCTGTGACTTTTACTCTGAATGACGGTCGCGAGGGGTCCCCAAATAAAGATACGGTCCATCCTGTCAACACAAAACACACGAATGCTCATTCTTCTCCTATCCATCCTGATATACCACCAGTTGTTCCTTTAATCATTCATGAAGTCCTGCACTTAAATGAGGTTGCTACTACCGAATAACTTATTGTAGATCTTCCACAAGATGAACAGGATGAAGGTGCCAACCTAAAGGGTCAAGATTCTGATACGTGACACATGCAACCTCTTGAGGGCGACATTTCCATAGATATCACTGCAACACTTGAGGATGGCCCGCGGAACCAACATTCCCTATTTGGATCAACCTTACCAGATATTGACACCACTTTGGAGAACAATACTTCCCCCCAAGGTCTAACCTTCCCCTTACTTTCCTCTTCATTAATACTTTTCAATCATTCATCTTTACTAATTAATTTCTTTATGTAGGCATGGCATCCGACAGTCAAGATATGCTCGACAAGCTCCTCGCCTTGCATGAACAAGAACTCCAAGAATACCTTGTTATCTTATATGATTTAGGGACTCTACCAGACCAAGGCCAATCACAGATGGAAGACTCATCGCGAGAACAGGTTGGTTCGTGGGATTGTGAGCTATTGCGAGAGCAGGATGCTTTGCAAGAGCATGGTATAGATCATATGCAGAACACTTAGCGAGAGAATGGCTCCGATCCTCAGTCTTCACACTTCCCTCCTTCACCTGTTCAAAACCCTTCCTCAACCTCTACCCCATTTCACGAAGTTGCTTCAGCTTTTCGTGCTCCTCGTGCCCTTACTCATTCACTGACGAATGTTTCAGACAATGCTTCTCAGGCCTCGCGTATTTGCCTGATTGGCTCTATCATCCTCATTTCATGCATATACTGGATCATATTACATCCAATCACCCAGAGACTTTTGCACAGATGGAAATTCAAGAGCCGCTCCTTCAGCCCGTCTATCTTCAGCTTATTGCAGATATTTTTATGACACTATATCATACTCAAGTGAGAGAACTTGCCTCCGAGACCCTACTTCGGTGTTTTTCCCATATTAGAGATTAGAAGAACATAGGGATAGACGTGTCTTGGTGGGAGGCTCATCTTGACATGGTACAAGGGCTATACAATCGCCATTGTGCTGAGATCAAGGCTTATGCTACTTATCAAGATAAGAAAACAAAGATAGAAGCAGTTCGCATCACTTGAGATAGAGAGTTATGAGCTGAAGGATTTGGCTGAGCATTCTACGCGGGCTCGCTAGCTTCTTGAGGAGCATGAGAGTTTTAGGCTTTTACATCCTATTACAAAGGATCTATTTTAGCCTTTTTGTTGTTGTATATTCTTTTTCTTTTATTACTACCACATATTTATATGTCAGACTTGTATATTTTTTTGGAGTTTTGAGTGTGATCACTCCAATTTTGTATTGTTATGACATGATATTGATATGATATAGATACCCCCCCACCCTTTTTACTCATCTTGTTCAAAATAATTTTTATAAAACGAAGCTTTTATTCATTGCCCACTATTTTTGACTTATGCTTGGTGCAAGTATATCCACTTCACATTGAGGGGTCCAGATCGCTCATGGGTAACTTCGTGTTCCATCCTGTACTAGGCACTGCTGGTTTCACTTGTGATTAAATAAGGACCTTCCCACTTAGTCTCAAATTTCTTCACCCTTTGCCCTCTCATGATTGCTGCAATTGTTTTCAATACTTTGTCCCCTTCTTTGAACCACCTGTATTATACCCTTTTATTGTATCATTTTGCTTGTTGTCTATTATAAACCATTTGGTTCGTAAATGTTTCATTCATTTTCTCTTCAAGGCTATCAAACTCCAACAACCTTTCTCCATGTTTACTATTCGCGACTAATGTCTTAGTTGCGATCTCCAATTCTACTGGTAGCACTGCCTTTACTCGGTAGACCAAGGAAAATGGAAACTTTCCTGTAGCAGTATGGTATAAGGTTTAGTGTATCCATAAAGCTATCGGGAGCTCTTCTATCCACTTCTTCTGATTATCATGCAATAAATGACTCAGTATCTGAATCAATGCCTTGTTTGAAGATTTTACCTACCCATTCCCCTAGGATAGTATGGAGTGGACTTGTAATGGATTATCTCATATTGCTAAAGCAATTTTTCCACTTTAGAGTTAACGAACAGTGTCACACTATCAGAGAATATGACTTTAGAAACTCGAAACCGAAAAATGATATTTTCCCTCATAAAGCGAACGACGTTATCTGCTATTATTCTTCATAGTAGAATAGCTTCCACCCACTTTGTGAACAATTTTGTCGCGACCAGTCCCCACGTATGCCCTTGAGCTTGAGGCATAATTGGCTCAATTATGTCCAACGCCCATGTATGAAAAGTCTATGGCGTAGATAAACTGTGTAGTTCTATTGCCGGGGCGTGAATGAGATCTCCATGAACTTGACACATGTGACATTTTCTAACAAAATCACCAGCATCTCTTTCCATTACTGGCCAGTAATACCCGGATAGAAGGAGTTGTTGGAATACTTTTTGTTGACCCTGATGCCCAAACTCAAGAGTTCGTTTCAACACTTCCCTTGCTTCCTTTTCACCAATGTATCTGAGTAACATTCCCTCAAAATTTTTGCGAAACAGGTTCCCATTTTAAAAGACAAATCGTGAAGCCAATTTTCTGAACTGCGACCTGTCCTTATCTGGCATAAGTCCTTCCTTCAGGTAAACAACATACCTCTCTGACTAGTCATCTACTTTCGCAAAATTTCCTTCACTCACGGAGGGGTAGGTAATACAGTTCTGGCACTTACTTTGCAGCTCCGCTGTGTAACTTTTCATGCTTGGCCAGAAGTATCATTCATGTTGTTTACTTCTATAGAGGCTTACAACCATTTGTCCGCACATTCTATCGTGATCCTTTTATAATAGTTGTTGTATTTCACCCATTGGTATAAATCTGGGAAGGATTCCTTCTGGTACTTTATGGTACAACACACCTTTTATGATTTAATAACCTCGCCTTAAATTGATTTCGTGATTGATAACAGAGCTAGCCATTCATAACACCTGTAAGGTGGAACTTTTTCCTTAAAATTGTAGTCGTAAACCCAACGTAGCTTGTGCGTTAGATCGTTTATTTCCTTCTCGCGGCTCATGCTAAAAGTTCACAGATTTGAAGGTTTCCAACATCTGTCGAATGAAGGTCCTGTAGAGCACGAGATGGGGTATTTTGACAACATATTCCACTTTGACCTGTTTAATGACAACCTTAGAATCCCCTCTCATATGTAGGACTTTTACCTTCAGTTGTGAGCCATTATTAATCCTAGCGCTAATATTTCATATTCAGTTACATTGTTGGTACTAGAAAAATCAAGCTTGTAGGCTATGACCACTTCTTCTTTTGTTTCTCCATTTCTAAGCATAAAACCAGCTCCACCTCCTTGTTCTTTGGAGGAACCATTGAATTCCAGTGTATACTCTGCATTCCGCATTACATCTGTTATTCCCACACTCTCCTCCTTGGGCTTGGAACCACCAGGAAATAAAGCCAATAAATCTGATAAGACCTGGTTTTTTAATGCCTTTGGTCTAGAGCAAGTAATCTCATAATCGGATAATTCCAAAAGTTGTTTGCACAAAAACGTGTGTTTTCCAAGTTAGAAGCGTGGGCGTGCCAGATTTTAAAAGATGTAAACGTGTGTTTTCCAAGAACTTACCAAAAGAATTTGCAACTTTCTTTTGGAAGTTAAAGATGTAAATCAAGCGATTGTGAACTAAAATACAAAAATTATACTTCAAGGATTTTTTTTGCCTAAATTAAAAGGACTTAAATGTCAAATTTTAAAGAATTAAAGCTAATGCAAGAAAGAAAAGAATTGTAACTGACTGGGAATGAAACAAAAGAAGTTGCTAATGAATCAAATTGCATGAAATTGAATGACATGAATGAAGGACAAATAAAATACAACTTCTTACAATATGGATTACAAGATAATGATTTAATACAAAATAAAACAAATAATGATTTGAACTAACATTGCTAGAATGAAAGTGCAAATTGAAAGGATAAAGATTACAAATGTAAGAATTTGCAAAGTGTTGAGCTTTTGTTTGTGCTGCAGGAGAGACCAAAATTTACAGTAAATGTATTATTTATATGACTGTCAAATTGCCTCCACAACCGCTTCTAACTACCAGCCTAGAATGTGGCCACGTGTCATCATCCAGTCATGTTCTCTTACCATCTATCTCTTGGAGTTTGTTCATGAAAAACCACCTCTAGCACTTCTCTTCTTGCTTCTCCACGTGTCCTTCTCTTCTTAAATCAAAGTTGCACCTTGTAACTGCCAAAGACGTGTTTCCTTGTTTTCCTCCCTTTTGAGTCATGGCCAATAAACGATAACTTCCTTAATGAATCTGGCCCACTTTCTGAATAGGTTCATTCACTCTCTAAAGCCATCAGCTCCTTAATTTTTGGCGATGTCCCTTAATTCTCGCATATTTTCTCTCTGCCACTTATATTCCTTTTGCTCTAGGTTACTTCAAGCCAATCTCATATAATTCAAGATATCCTCTATCCCAACCTTATATCTTAAATGGCTACCACGTGTCTCGTAGCCTTAGAAGTGCCCTAGTAATTGTCAATACTTTCATTTTCTTGGCCAAGATTTTCTAATGATTCTGGCCTTCTTTAAATATTCCACACTACTTGACTCTTGGCCATTAGTTAATGGAACTTTGCTGGCCATAGCCACATAAATTGGTTGGCCATCTTGTGGCATGGAAATTTTGGTGCCAACAGCAACCAACGTGATGTTTTCCCACTGAGTATAGGCTTTGTGAGAAGATACCGAATAGGGTCACTTTTGGTCACCAACTCCAGCGGATGAGCCAACAGATAGTGTCAAAACTTTTGTGCTACGAATACCAAAGCTAGGCAATGTTTCTCCAAGGATGTGTACCGCGACTCTGGCCTTCTGAGTACACGACTGATGTAGTATACTGGATTTTCCTCCCCATCATGCTCTTAGGCCAATAGCGCCCCAATTGATTTATTGGTAGAGGTCAGGTACATTATTAACAGCTTTCCTGATTAAGGTACAACCATTGTCTTTGGAGAGGCCAGAATCTACTTGATTTTCTCAAAGGCCTCTTGCTGCTCCTTTCCTAAACTGTATGTGACCTTTTTTTTCAGCATTGGCATGAGAGGATGAGGGACCTTTGCTAATGCTGGGATAAACCTTCTGAGATATGAGATCTTTCCCATAAAGTTTTTAATAATTTACGAGTCGTGGGTGACACCATTTCCAACACCGCTTTGGCCTTTGTTGGGTTCAAATCTATTCCATGTCGATGTACAACATATCCCATAAATTTCCCTTCTAATACCCCGAAAGCACACTTTAGAGGATTCATTTTTAAGTTATATTCGCGACACCTTCGCAACACTTTTCTTAAATCGCCCACATGATCCTAAACTACCCTGGACTTGACCACCAAATCGTCTACATAGTCCTCAACTATTTTATACATCAGATCGTGGAAAATGGTAGTCATGGCTCGCTGGTATGTGGCTTCAGCGTTCTTAAGCCCAATGGGCATTACTGTATAGTGAAAATTTCCTATCGGAGTGCAAAAAATAGTTTTTTTCAGCATCCTCTGGTGCCATCTTGATCTGATTGTAACCACTGAATTCATCCATCAATGAAAACATCTTATGTTCTGCTGCTGCATCCACTATAGTGTCGATGTTGGGCAAACTAAAATCATCCTTCGGGCAAGCCTTATTGAGGTCGCAGTAGTCCACACAGACTCGAATATGCCCGATTTTCTTCTTTACAAGCACTATATTCGTGAGCCATGTGGGGTGGTCAATTGGTTTAATGAATCCAGCTATCAACTACTTCTCCACTTCAACCTTGATCTGAATTTCTAAATCTGGGTGGAATACCCATTGTCGTTGCTTCTTTGGCTTTGATATAGGATGCACAATGAGGTGATGACTAACTAAACCAGTACTGAGTCCTAGCATCTGGCCATAATCCCTGGCAAAAACATCACGATACTCTCTAAGTAGGTCTACCAAGGATATTTTGGTTTCCTTAGATAAAGTACTGCTTATGAAAGTTGGCCACAACATTGTTCCATCTCCGATGTCAACCTCTCGTAGGCTATTCTCCTGTCATGAGTTCAGCTTTGATGTCTCGAGGTCAGTGCCAATTGCACAGGCCTCTGATCCCAACCCCGTCATAACTTGTACACCACACGTTCATCAGGCATTTTGACTCGCGACCAACTAACCTCTTTTAGTTTCCTTTTGATTGAAACCTCTGCTTCTAGATCCTCCCACTTTTGGAAGCAGGGTAGCGTATTCACCACTGCCAGCCTCCTTTCCATATTCTGAGAAGTAAACTTCATTTGCAAAGTGAGCGTCATTATTCCCTCCCCCCAGTTGGCCTTCATTACTTGGTGATAAGATGATGATACCACGCCATATGTATATAACCACGGCCTTCCCAATAATAGTTGATATGAGGGCTCCCCTTTGATGATATGAAACTTGGTAAGAGCCCTTATTCTCCCCACTTTAAGATCCAATGTTGCGAATCCCATAGTTGTTTGTTGGTCTCCATTGAAGTCAGTGACTGAAATGGCATGAGTCACAATCTTGATTTCAGGGAAGTTGATCATTTGTAGGGTTGCGAGAGGGACTAAGTTAACAGATGTTCCACCATCTAGGAAGGCTCGCTTCATTTCATGACCATTAACAGTATCGGGTACGTACAAGGGCCGATTGTGAGGAAACATAACTTGTCGGTCAGCCTCTGAGAACGTGATCTTGCCATGGCCTTTCCTTACTGTGGGATAACAATAGTATGATTGAGGGCAACAATCGTTTGCTCCTTCAAGAATTCCTTTACATACTCTTGAATCAGGAGCTCATTGAAGAATACTTCAAATTTGGCGGACTCCATTATTTCGCGAGTAAGAGAACATTCACACTTGGTGATACTCACCATTTATCCAGTATTATCATGAGCACCCACTACTACCACATATGAAAGAAAAGGCTCATTGGCTACATTCTTTACTATATCCAAGGCTCCTGACACTACTTTTCTATGCACTACACCGTGAAATGCATAGCATCCAGTCAAGGAATGCCAGACCTGTGATAAGGACAATAGTTATTTTTCATCTCTTCTTCCCTTGTTGACATCCTTCGCACAGGGGGCAATGATATGACATCATCAGTAATCCATTGATTAAGCAAAGTAACTGCTTCCTTTTCACAAAAGGGTAGGGGAGGTAGCTCAGATATCTTGGCGTGATCTCCCCTTGTCCTATCATCATGTGTGTCTGCTACCATCGCCACTCGCCTATTGGTGATACATGGCCACATCGGAGGTGCCAGAACTTCCCCCAGCGTTCATGCATTATCAACTAGCATAGAAAAAGTTCTGAACTCATGGTTGACCAAATACACATTGTACTATCGCAGCATCCCTTCCATGTATATCTTGATCAATTGGAGCTTAGAGAATGGCTCATGACATTGTAAAGCAGTTTCGCGGAACCTCCTTACATAAGTCGCGACTTCCTCTCCAATGCGTTGTCTTTGCCTTGTGAGCGAAAACATTAACACTTCCTCGTCCGCTTAGAAGAAGTTTATGTAGAATTTGATCACCATGTCTGTCCAGCTTGTCACTAAGGCTGGGACAAGGCTGGTATACCAAGTGTATGCAGTATCTGTTAGAGACATGGAAAATTCTCTAAGCTTTAGGTACTCGTCATTCCTGTGAGGCCCCAAAGCATCCACGAATCTAGAGATATGTTCCCTCACCTTTCCCTCATTGCCATTAAACTACTGAAAGCTTGGCGCCCCATAGTCTCCAGGATATGGTAAGGCCATGATGCTTGGATGATATGGCGGCACTATCTCAACCTCTTCTATGTCAACTTTTTCATTCAGGATGGCTCGCAATTGTTCTCTAGTGACATAGGCTTCCTTTTCAAATGATTCCGCTCGCGCGTGTGGTACCTATCGAGGAAAGTCTTATGTTTTTGTTCTAGGTAGAGCTTGATTTTTAACCCGTGGTGACCCTAATCTTGGCACTGAGGCCTGCGAAGCTTCTATAAAGTTGAGAATAGCATTCTGAGTCTCCTGAATGCTAACCATATCTTGTAGCAGAACTAGTGTTAGTTCCAGTGAATTTGGTGTTATATGTATCACCGGAGGCACCTCTACTTGTGCAGCATCGGCGGTTGCATGACAATGCTTCCCCTGTGCTGGTGGAGTTGGCTCAGGCTCCTGATTTCGCTATGTTCATTGCTCTTCGTTTTGCTCGGTATGCCATGTGGGTGGATGACCTCTCTGGCAAGATTGATGAGGATCAGCTTGTGTATAAGACGTTTCCTCCCCAGCAAAGTCACCTTAATATTGGGGTTCTTATGTGTATAATGTAGAAATAATTTCTACACTTCATTGAATAGTACTAGAAATGAAATGATAACTGCATTGATTTTTGTAGTGATTACAGAACTGTGGAAAATATAGCAGAATAATAATACAAAAGGACTAAAGATCACTATTATTCTCACTAGTACTTTCTCTCCCTCAGTTCTGAAGAAGTCTCCCAAAATGTAGTCCTGGCCTGGTATTTATAGGTATTGGTTTCCACATAAGTTAGTGTTACGTCAGCAACGACCCGCGAATCCACAATCTTACCCCGCGACCCCGACGTCGCGACCTTACTCGCGAGGTCATCTCGCGGCTTGGCACTTTTGGCATTTTTTGTCTTGCTTTATTCCATCCCCCTTTTCCCTGGGTATTCCACACCCTCCCCCCTTTTTGATGTTATAGCCTCTTTCCTTGGGTTATGTTCTTTTGCATGCATGTCCTTTCTCATGACCCTAAATATTAGTGGTTTTTCTAAGGTACTACACTTTGGGTAAGGGTAAATGAGGGCGCGACACTCCATTTACCTTCCCATAGTGTATCGATGAATTCCATCTAACACTCCCTACGCGAGTGGCATATAGGGCCACGGGTTTTGATGTTACCTATGACATTCATCAAATCCCCCATGGCGGCCTCTTTGTAATGCACCCCCTCACGTATCCAATATCCCATCGTGAGATCCCCTTTTGGGCCAGTTCCCATTTCCTATTTGCCTTTAATTTTTATTGTGATTTATGCATTTTGCAATGCATCCCTAGCTTACGAGCTTCCCTTTACAGTTTTCAAAATAAAATGTGAAAATATATTTGCTATACAAGTATGTGTTAAGGGATGTTTACTTAATATTACAAGTTTTAATAAGCAATTTCCAATCTTTACGTGTAATCACATTATACAAAATTATGTCATGTGCTTTGTGTATTTTAAAATGATAACATCTGAAGAAATTAGTTTTTATTTTTGTCTTGGTGGGTTCTATGGTTTTGCACTATATATGTTTTTTTATGGTAAGAAAATTAGAATTCAAATAATTCTATGTGGTAAGAAATTAGTTTTTATTTTTGTCTTGATGGGTTCTAAGGTTTTGCACTATAAATGTTTTTTGATGGTAAGAAAATTAGAATTCAAATAATTCTATGTGGCTGACACCATTCTTATGCATATGCAATTCCACATTTATATGCAATAAAAGAAAATTGATAAATATATTAGATAACAATTTTTAAATAGGTAATGGGATTATGTCTTATAAGGTGTTTTTTTTTTTTTTTTTTTTCTTTAAGTAAGGATGTTCTATTTAAAAGTGAACAATATAGAAGAGAAAATGGGTAAAGACCTGTGTCCATTGAGCGTGGCTTACAGAAAGGCCCAATGAATGGTTCGGTATACGGTACTGCAATTAGGGCAGCCAATGAGCCAAGCCGATCTTTGCAATGTTCAACCTTGTTTATTTATTAAACGGGCCTAAAAATTATATTCAAGCTTGGTTCATTTGTTAAATGAACGAGCCCGATCCTAGCGCTAGTTTTAGCGAGTCGAGCTCGAGCTTGTTCACAAACGGCTTGGTTCGGTCGTAGCATATATTACTCTTACCAATAGTCACCTAGATTTAGCGCTGCATACGAACCGAGTCAAACCTAGATTTAAAATGTTCAAGTTCGGTTCATTTACTAAACGAGCCTAGAAAATGTGTTCAAGCTTGGCTCATTTGCTTAACGAACGAACCCGAGTCGAATGCTAGATTTAACGAGTCGAGCCCGAGCTTGCTCACGAAGGACTCATTTTAGTTGCAACATATATTACTCTTGCCAATAGCTATCTGGATTAAGTTGTTGCATGTCTATTTTTAACATATTTTCACTAATATAATTTCTTATGAATGGATTTTATGCTATGGCCGCATAATTTCTATAATCTTTTCACAATAATCTTTATAATTTATTCAATTTGAACACTTTCTTTTGTCAAATATGAGATAATTTTACTATTTAACTTAGACGAGACTGTTCATGAGCTTGGTGAGCCAAGCTTGGTAATGTTCAAGCTCGACTCATTTAGTAAACGAGCCTAAAATTTGTCCTCAGGCTCGGTTCGTTTACTAAACGAACAAGCACGAACCGAGCCCGAGCCTACTCACGAACAGCTCGGTTCATTTGCATCCCTACCTAGATTGGATTATTTATTAGAGATTACGGTCTTTGATAATTTTTAATATAATAATATTGGACTTAATATGTTTGTCGGGGGAGGACTTTGTCCAACATGAGATTAAATTTGTGTAAACTAAATTAGACTTTAGATATATTAAAATTTTATATTATATATTACATAATATAATAATTTATAATACATATATATAAGTGAGCTTTTAACAAGTCTTGTTCACGAACATGTTCACGAGCTTCGTTCGCGAACATTTTTTAGTCGAGCTCATGCTTGTTTGAGCTTGGTTCATTCATGAAGCGAGCTTGAAAATTTGTTCGAGCTGGGTTCACTTATTAAATAATCGAACACGAGCTGAGTTTTTATCGAGCTGAGCTCGAGTTACTTGTCGAGCACTTGGTTCGTTTACAGCCCTAATTGCAATTAAGTTTTTAAGACCCAAAATGTAATCCAAGTTGTATGTTTTTATTATGTTCATTATTTAATAATTTTTCATTTGCATGTTTGCTCGAAAGAAATTAATATAGTATATACTGTGTCACGCCCCGAAATTCCTAAGATGCCCAAAACGGGACATCTGAGGACTCCAGGTCGCGATCCATAAAATGAGCGACCAACTAAGAACATCAACATCAAGAAAACGAGTGGAATAATGTTAATAACAATAATTTCATATACAGCTGAGCGGAAGCTAATACCAAAAGAATATACAAGGCACGTAGAGGTGCCGAAAGAATACATCTCTACAATGATGTAGGGATACAAAAATACATGGAAGTGATACACCAACAGACTAGCTTCCAAGCAATACAATAACAATCCCAAAACAAGGGGACAAGCAAAGGAAAACTAATAGGAACAACACTACACATAAATGTCCCAGTTCCGTAACAGCACCCACGACGCAAGCCAACCTGTAAAAAGAACCTGGAACTTGTAACTGGGGAAGGGGGAAAGGGGTGAGCACGACGGCCCAGCAGGAGAAACCCTAAACTGCCACATCCCCCGACCATCCAAGTAGTGTTAACTAACCCGTGTACATGCATCTATCCTAGGTTGGTCAATCGCCCCACATGGCACTCACACCAATACGAGACCCCTGAAACACATCCCTCTAGTCCCCTACTATGCATAACAATACAAGGCAACTAATACATGAAAGAACCACATCATAAATAACACATGGCAATGTACATATATATATATATATATATAGAGGTAGATAAGCAACACAAGTCACATAGTACGGACCACATCAGAGATCATTATGACTCATACCTACCAATCCAACAATGATAGTCTACACAACGCTTGCCACCGAGCCATGGGAGGATCACTCCTACTCACTAACGCCCCAGGAAGGAGAACAAATCATGCTTCCTAGATCACGAGCATACTAAGCTCCTAATCACCACATCATTATCAATACGTCTATAGAGATATATCCGTTATCACATCAATGCCACTAATCACCTCACCACATCAATCTCGTAATACTATCCACAATGAGATCAACTTAGTCGCTAACGTCCTCACTAAGGATAAAGAAACTAACCAACTCAACTCACAGAGAGCACAAGAACGCTACTCTCAAGAATGACCACATAAGGGTCACGAACTCAAGCAAGGGAAAATAGTCCCAATGCTAAACATCGAATAACCGAAATGACTATAAAATCCAAAGACTCTGAAACCGAAGACCAAGGACTCCAGAGATGACGAAGGAGATTAAAAATGAGCCAAAGGGTCAAAATAGTAAACAAGGAACACATTACAACAAATCAGTTAACTTGCTTGAGGAATAAGTCGACTGGTTTAACATTCAAGTAAATTAGTTGACAGGTTTAAAGATCATTCGACTAATGGGAGGCAGAGGTCTTACAAAAATTTCATGGAAAAATCAATTGACTGGTCCTCTAAATCAGTTGGCTGATTTCAAAAATAAGTCGACTAATGGGAGGAAAAGGTTTTTCGTAAATTACACGGAAAGGGTTAGTTGACGCATAGAGAACATAAGTCAACTGATAGACCTAAAAGCTCCAAAATGACACAAAAATGATTGAATCATAAGTTAAAATATTTCCATACGTAAAATCATATTTTCAAAAGATTACTATACAACAATCCCATGCTTCCAAGTCATTCTTACAAAATGTGAGCTTTAAGCAAAAACACTCCCTTAAAGTTCTTAAAATTATTCGTCTTGCCCCTGGTCTCCATTTTGTATACCATCGACTTCTAAGGGTCCAAATCTTTTAACAAAAAATGAATTTAAAACTGTTTCAAAAGTCAAAGTTTTAATCGAGGCCACGGGGGTGAGCAAAATTGGGTTTTTCACTTAAAAATCGAATGAATTTAATTGTAAGGCTTATGAAAAAAATCCATTTTTCAGAAAATCCAACAAAATGACTAACGGGAACACCAACGCGAATTATGGATGCTTAAATGAAGCAAAGAAATGAAGAACCAAATGTAGATAATACCTTTAAGGGAAAGGAAAGTGACGATACACAAATGGCATTAACCCTAACCCAACCACACTTAGCTCAACATCCAAATCCATACACTTTCTATAACGACTTAATTAAGAATGACCACAACTCTAACTACACCCCGATCCTTAAGATCGTTAAAGGAAATCTAGTGGTCGTTGCCACTAAACCAACTAGTTTCAATCAAGACCTCGTTCGATTCTTTCAAACCTCAAATTTACATTTGATACCACATCACTTAAGTCTCTAACGAGATCAAATGGCTATTAACACACAATCGGCTAGGTTCACACATAACCTCGTCTAACCTAACCAAGACCTCAAAATAACGGTTGATGCCACACTCCTACACCAATGCTAACTAGCTCAACGGAAAATACTACGCTAAGCTCACATACCCATATCGAGGATAAAGACATACGTACAAGTATCTATCAACGTGATACAATATAACCAAGAAAGCGAAGCAAGATATTTATATCACATTAAGCACATTTCAATCTCAATTCAATTTCCATAATGATATATCAAATAAAGCATCAATTTCCATATCTAGCATTACCATAATCACTTTAGATAATAACATGGTATGCAATATCAATATCAAATCTCAAGAAGCAAATAACGATGCAACTACAATGTGACACAACCCGATACGCGCACACATACACACACACACACCCTAACTCTAAGGGTCAACGGATATAAAGTGTCGCCAAGATCATTCACTTGAAAGGATGTACACATTCAACAAGGAAGATCGAAAACACAAAACATAGTCTGTGAAAAGGGGTAGAGCTTTAGAACAAGTCCTCACTCATCGTCTCTATTTCTCAGAAGACTAGTTTCGCTGGAAGTGAGAAGCACCACCTGGACAGTTTGTTGCGACGATCCTATACAAGTCTACTCACACATGGTTACACGACCGGACATAAACTGACACCAATTGAATTACAACACAAAAGGTATACTCAATATGCAACTAAGTCTCATATGAACCATGCATCAACACAAATATATATTTTATCATATTTATGAACAACATCGTCAACAATTCCAACATGAATGTCATCAATCCTTTAACATGCTTTTAAATCATAATGAAGTAATATTTCATAAGGATACTTTTTCATGCACAATTCATGTTCTAAATCAATAAGTTTTCCTTTAATTCACAAGAATAACATTTCCATTCCTTTAAACATGTTTTTAATTCAATTAAAGCAACGATCCACATAACTCATTCTCATGCACAAGTTTAAATTTTAAGATAATAACTTCAAAATCCATAAGAGAGAGGAAACTAGAATAACGTTTTAAGTTCATCACTCCACATCACACAAATCATGTACAAACATACCCCAACTCACTAACCAAGGGAGCTAGCCTAATTACATTATCAATGCTACACCACTAACAACTATAAACACATATGTATACCTACACTTATACATATACACAACCATACCCATATATATATATATATATATATATATATATATACAAAGGCATACAAGCATACTTTTATATTGAAAACACCAAGAACTATAATCTAAGTAGCATACATCATAGTCCTATCAATATAATCATCCAGTACACTTAAAACATGGGTTATATCACATAAAATCATATAAACTCTAATTTGATATTTTCAAGTATACATTTTCACAAACACATCTAGGGTTAGTAAACCTTAGAATGAAAATCGCACACTCACATACCAAAGGATGAGAGAGAATAGAAATTTCCCCTACCTCAAAGCAAGAATCAAAGTAAGAGGGAGAAATGGAGTCTCAACCCTAACTCCACCCACAAGACCATTCAAGCCTAAACGATTGGTGAAAATCTTCACAACAATAATCCTAGCAAGAATCAAGTAAAGGAAGAAACAAAAATTAAGATTTCAAACTATGGAGTCAAGAAATCATAAACTAGGGTTTGAAATGAGAAAACCCATAAGGAGGAAGAGATACATACCAATCCTTAGCTTAAATAGAAGAGGAGAACACCATGAACAACTTTCATGTTGAAGACAACATCTAACTCCAAGCCTAAAGTGATGAAATCACTCCAAAAAATGGAGAAGAAGAAAAGGGTGAAGAGAGAAATAAAGGATGACATATGTGTGGTTGAGTGGGAAGTCTTCAACTGGAAGACTTAAGAGAATTGTAGTGATTCTCCACTCACCAAACACTTCACATCCAAGGGTCCAAAATAAATATGGGAGAACAGTGAAATAAATTCAAGGGTGCACATTAAGTCTTGCAATGGAAAACTTTAATCAATACACACAACCCTTATACACTTCCCAAACAAATCCTTAACATCCAAAGGTTGAGATTAAAGATGGGAGGAAGTTGGTGTGATCCAATGGTTGAGATAAAGTATTGCAAAGTGGAAGATAAAATATCTATACATATATGCACATGTATAATGATCCAACTAACTACTCTAATCCAAGAGATGAGAAAAAAGATGGGGGAAAGTTGGTGTGATCCAATGGATGGGAGAATGACAACACTAAAGTGCACCACTAAAGTCAAGAAGACTAAACCCACTACGATTATTTCTCATTTAACCAAAGTCTTCTACTTTATTTACCTCAATGTCACTCAAGTGTTATTTCAACACTTAGCAAAATTTCTAGGATTTTCCACTATCTCTACACTAGTGAAAATACCATTATGCGGCCCCCTAGGTCAATATGTTTTCGAAATCATTTTTTAACTATCTTCATTATTTATAAAATTAAAATACTACATGTAATTTACGCGTTTGTATCTATCAAGTAGTACACATTAAACATGATAAGCACATCAAGCATATAATCACATAAGTGCTACACCGGACGTCGACAATAAAATAAGGTAACACGTTCAAGAACGGAAGATGATCGCCGAATCTCCAACGATAAAACGTTGCAACGAATCCACGTAGTCGCCAACGAAAAATAAACCCACGAAGCCGGGAACGAATGTCCATGAAGTCGTCCCTCTAAACCCGAAACATAAACGCGAAAAATTTACACATACCAAGAATGCACAAGAAGTCATGAATAAGTGACGTCACAAATCGTTGACAATGAAAAAGAATTTCAGAAATGGGAAAAGAAACGCAGGGCATTTCATATTGTATCTATGCATAAATTAATCTTTAAAATTACATTTTTGACAAACATTTCTTTTTTCTTTTTTCCTTTTGGTAAGTAAACACTAAAATAGTTCAACAAAATATTTCTTATTTCTTGTGATTAAATAATCTTTACTTATGATTAAAGAAAGTACAGTACTCGGCTTCTGTGCTAGACTTAAGTTTCTTCTTTCTTGCTCTTCCATGAGATCGATGATGAGCCAAGGAAAACACAATAGCATGTTCTCTTGCACGACCACTACTTTTCTTGTAGGGAAGACTGAGCTCAACCTAGACTAAATCCGTCACTCTTGGCAAAGAAGGGGGAAGGATGCCAGGTAGAGTGTTTTTGCCCGGGCCTCAAAGAGGCCAGATGGGGATAACGCAGTTGTTGCACAGATAGGACTGTAATCTATAATCTATCTTTTTTGTCCTTAAGGAATTGGTTAAAGAGCTTTGGCAAGAGCAGCTTCAACTTGGGCTTGGGCTTTGACAAGACTTGGCTACGTGGAGTAAACCTCATTCGCTCTTTGGCTCGCTCCTAGCTTTTTTTTTGCAACAAACTCTTCAACTTGTTGGGCAGCTGCTGCAAAGCCCTCTCCTTTCAGTCGAGTACTACCAAAGCTTGCTAGTTGTAGCTTCGTACCTTGTTTTAGTTCTTGCTTCCGCACTTCGCTCGGTTCCATCAAATAATGAAGGGAACCATTTTCAGATCCTCCGAGTGCAAAGCTAGCAACAGAGATTATGGTTCCATACATGGATTTAGATGCATCCCATACACTACCTTGATCAGAATCAATTCCATCAAAGCTATAGCCCGTTGTAAGGTTCGTAGCCTCTATAGCTAGCGTCTGGGCTAGTGGCATACCATGAAGTTACATATACTTCCCCCTTCTTTGGCAAGAGTGACAGATTCAATCTAGGCTGAGCTCAGTCTTCCCCGCAAGAAAAGTAGTGGTCGTGCAAGATAAGAGGCTATTGTGTTTTCCTTGGCTCATCATTGATCTCTTGGAAGAGCAAGAAAGAAGAAACTCAAGTCCAACACAGAAGCCAAGTACCGTGCTTTCTTTAATCCTAAGTAAAGATTCTATTGAGTCATTTTTTTTTGCTTTGCTTATAGCTTCACGAAGAGTGGTCGCCCCTATTAGTCAAGTTAGTAAAGGAAGTCAAGCGTTAGCAACGTCTTTCCCAAGTGAAAGAGGGACGGGGAACCCAAGTTTCAGAGGCGAGCAGCGAGTTAGCGAAGGAAGGGAAGCTCCGCACAAGGAGAGGAAGCTTAGCGAACGACTTCAAGGAAAGGTATAGGATGATATTATATGTAATAATCTGAATTATAATTTTGTGTAATATTTCAAGTTGATAAGCTTTAGATTTTGTTTTTCAAATTAAGAATTATTACTTTTATCGAGGATAAAACAACTCCCAAATTTAAAAGTCTTTGCCTTAAATGGTTTAACATACACTCCGCATAAGAATCTTATGTATAAGTGCATTATATATAGATGTATGGGCAAATGGCGCAAAACTCCCCTATAGTTTAAAAAGTGGACACAAAACCCCCCTCATGGTTTCTAAACACCCATGTACTTTGAAAAGTGGGCGAATACACCCCTCCAACCCATTTTCCGGTGCCTGACTTATGAGTTTACTATTTTACCCTTAAATTAGGGTTTTATATTTTATTTATAATAGTAATGAAATGTGAAAAGACATTTTAAACCCCTGATAAAATAGTAATGAAATGGTATAGCTTCTGATCCATTCATCAACTCATAAACCACAACAATGAACCCTAATTTTAATTTAACTAATTACACAAAAAACTTAACAATGTTTATAAGTACTACAAACATTCAACAGTGAAAATTTAGAACTTCCATTTTCCACAAATTTGATTTCTGCAACATTAAAATACACACAGCTTAACAATATTATAAGTCATACACACATTGAGCATTGCAAATTCAGAACTTCCAGTTTTCACAAATTATTAGAAAATTTGATGTCTACAACAATTAAAAGCAAATAACAGGCGAAGAAACTACCAATTTAAGTCAAAGTGGGTTTAACAAAGGCATCAATTCTCATCACAATATGTAGTAGTCATGTTCAGAAGTAGATGATATAGCTTCCGGTCAATTCATCAAAGCATAAACCACATTAATGAGTACTAATTTTCAATATGAGCAACGATTCACGATACACAATACTTAACGATATTTTTAATGATAGTAGATGAAGGCAAAGAAGAGACCAGAGACAAATCAGAAGTTCTGATTTCCTTAAAATTAAAATAAAATTTGAGGGCTTCATCATTAACAAATCAACCACCAACCCCAAAGTGGTTTAAGAAAGGCATCAATATTGCTCATCAAAATATGCAGTAGTCATATTTCAAAAAAAATGGAGGTCGTGATGGAGAAGCAGACCGTTGATGGAGCCCAAGACGGCGAATTCTTCGGAGGCCGTGATGGGGAAGAAATGGAATCTGGTGGGAGTGATTGCGTCGGTGGTGGAGGATTGGGGACAGTCGACAGAGTAGAGGTAGTCAGAGATGAGGAGAAGGCGGTGCGTGACAGTGGCAGAGGTCTGGTGGTGATGGAGGTGAGTGGTGGCGAAATGGGGGTATGAGATTAGGGTATGCCATGATTTGGAAAGGGTGGTTTGGTAATTAGGTAAGGGCATTTTCGGAATTTAGAAAAAAAAATTAACATGTGTCTGTCACGTGTTTATATTCAGTCCAAAAAAGCTACCTGAACAGTGTTACAGGAGGTCACCTTGCACATTTTTCCAAACTAGTGGGGGTTATCTACACAAAATGAAGTAGAGAGGGTTTTCTGCACACTTTTGAAATTATAGGGGGGTTTAGCATAATTTGCCCATAGATGTATACATGTTTTAGAGAAATAGAAGCCAGGTACATTTGTGGCGTTTAGGTTCCGTTTGGTAACGGTGTTAGTTTTTGGTTTTGGTTTGGGTTGGGTTGGATTTGGTTTGATGTGGTTTTATTTTGGTTACAAACCATGTTTGGTGCAGATGATTTTGGTGTGAGAAAAAGTGATGCTGAAAAACCAAACCATGTTTGGTAGAGTTGGTATGGGTTAAAATATATTAATATTAATATTAAAATTTATAATATTAAAATATATTAATATATTTTTATTATATTAATATTTTAATATTAATATATTAATATTAATATAAATTTTAATATTAATATATATATATATAAATATTAAAATTTATAATATTAAAATATATTAATATATTTTTATTATATTAAAATATATTATATTTTTATTATATTAAAATATATTAATATATTAATATTATATTAATATTAATATATTTTAATTTTAATATTAATATTAATATATTAATATTATAAATTTTATAAATTTTAATATTGAAATATTAATATTAAAATTTATAAATTTTAATATTAATATTAATATAAATTTTAATATTAATATATATATATATATTAATATTAAAATTTATAATATTAAAATATAAATATTATATTCGGTGCTATAGTGATTCGGGTTGCTACAGTGGTTTGCTACAGTACCCGCACCATCCAAAACCATCAAAAAGATGGTTCCAAAATCCTTCACAAATTTGGCACCATGGTTTGCTACAGTAACGGTACCATCTTTTGGCACCATTTTACCAAACATGGTTTGGTACCATTTTTTTGGCACCAAAACCATATTTTTTGCACCAAACCTGTTTACAAAACACGCCCTTAGAGTTATTGCACTTTACTCAAATAATTTTTAGTTCTGAGGGGTTATTTGTAAATTGGATCATACTTCAGGGATTGATTGCACTTTACTCAAATAATTTTATGATAATGTTATTAAACATAAGGCCATTAAATCTTACCAAGTGTCAGAACTATTTTTTTTTTGTTTTTTTAGAAGGTGTCAGAACTATTTACTTAAAAACAATTTAAGTTTTATCTAGAAAAAGAAAAAAAAAAAAAAAAAAAACCCCAAGAAATGTTAGTAATTCATTCAAATAATTAAGTAAGGATTTATGATAGATAGGTTAATGCTATGAGAGACTCGAAGGAAAGAAACTATAATTTGAGTGAAAAGAAATTTGAAAAAGGGTAATACATAAATGGTCAAAAAAACAATTGCATCACAAATAAGAGGTGTTATATATACTTTCTTGTCGAGAAATAAAAAAATAAAAGTCAGTATGATTGCTAAGTATTACGTTGTAAAAATCTTTTGCTAAAGATTATTAAGTATTAATGACTTCGCTTTATTTTTTTATGTTTTTGTTTCACAAATAATTAAATCATATTGGAGTAGACTTGTCCTAGTTTATTACATTTACCTCTCTTGTGTTTTGGAAAAAAAAATGATATATACCTTCTTTCTAATTACTTGTGTAAGAAATCATCTTACATGTTCAGTCTCACTAATCATGGAAGATATTGAATTCTGACTTGCAGACAAGGATTCACCATGTGCCCAGTGGGGGAGGCTGCCCCTGAATTTTCAAATTTTTACCTTACACATCTTACAATTTCACATATTTCTGATTCTACACCTTTGTATGCCTCCACAGAAATATCTGATTTTGGCCCTACTGCAATTTTGACTCACCTATGCCTCCACTGTAATTTATTTATTCTACATATCCCATAATTTTACATATTTATGATTTTTCCCTAGAATACTCCCACTATAATTTATAAAAATATAAATTAGTACATTTTATCTTATTATTTATATTATTCTATCCTCATGAGCTTCTCTAAGCTTGAAAACTTCTCTAATATTATGGGCATACATTTTTTTCTTAAATTTATAAAGGTGATGTTAATTTATTTATATCTCCGATGTGGTGAATATAAAATTCATTTGATGCTATTTTGAAGTTGGTGAGTAGAATTCTGGAAGGAAATGTTATAATCAGTGCAAGTTAGTGGTTTCAATCTATCTATTTTCTTTATGAAATTGGGGTTAGGATTTAATTTTGCTAATTATGTATGAAATTGAAGTGAGGATTGTGAAATTTGATAATTTATGTATGATATTAGAGTTGAAATTTTTTATTTGAATTTATCTATGAAATTAGGGCTAGGATTTTACTATCCCTGATTTATATATAGAACTAGAGTTAGGGATTTCAAACTTTTTAATATTGAGAAATCAATAATATAATTTTTTTATTTCAAAGTTTTTAATATTGAGAAATCAAAATATAATTTTTTTAATATATATATCAGAACTTTTTTAATATATATATATATATATATCAAAGCATACCGGCACCACTCACACAAATTGCTAGATCCGTGACCGATGACTTGCCAAGTGTTTTAATCCCAAGATAAGAAATACATGTCCTAAAAACTCCATACTAGTTGTGCAAAGCGCCAACAATATTCCTAGTTAAAGAATAGTAAACTACGGACAATGCAATGACCTATAGATAATATAGCAATACAACAAAAAAAAAATTTGTTCTAATGTATTAATTAACACCTGTATTTCAGTGAAATAGGAACTTCCTATAATTCCTTCTAATTTTCCCATGTCAATTGCACCAAAAACAATAGGACAATATTTGTCTCAGGTCATATAAGGAGGAATTTCTACTTACAAGTGGTGTTGTTCAATAAAAAACTTACAACTGTCCTAAATTTTAAAACATTTCTATAAATTTCAAAATCTTTTCATAATAATTGATTTGATTCGTTTTTTAAATTTTAAAAATAATCTACTTATAGTAATATTTTAAAATTTTAGAATACATGTCAGTTTTTCATTGGACCATATTACATGTAAGTAGGAAGTTCCTCCTTACATGACCTAAGGCAATACTGAACTATTAGAACCACATCTCACTAGTTTCATGAATCTATTTTGACATTTAATTTAGGACAAAAGAAAGAGAAACTGACTTATGACTGTTTTGCAAATGAGTTCCCTCTATTATAGTAAGACTCTTTTTCTTGCAAGAGAAAGAAATTTAGGCAGCAAGTATCCCTATGACTAGGAGATCATCTTGAAGACTCCTAATTATAATTGGTTTTGGAATACCAATTGTCTTGTTAATCACTCCATCTTTTCCTATAAATACAGGTCTGACATATTGTATTGTGTGTCACTGTGTGAAGTATTCAATATTGTAATCCTCTCAATTGATAGTGAATATTGGTGTACTCCATGGACGTAGGCTGATTTGGCTGAACCACATATAAATCTCCGTGTTTGTGCATGTGTGTGGTTTGTTTTGCATTTGCTTGTGTGTTTTTCAGTATGGTATGGGAAAGGTGTAAAAACCCTAACAAGTACTATCAGAGCAAGGTTGAAGCAAAAAACACGCAAATCGATACCGGATCTAAAAAATTCAAGTTACACAATAAAAATCCGAACACACTGTTAGATTTGTCTCGTCGAGAGAAAGCCAACACCGCAAACCGTACAATTGGTTTTGCGTGATTTGACTCCGAACACCTCGGAAAGGCTCAGTGGGAGCTATGGCAGAAGAAAAGGTAGTAATGATCGACAAGTTTGATAGTACAAACTTTATTTTTTGGAATATGAAAATTGAGTTTTTATTCCAGAAGAATTTATATTTATCATTGGAAGAGCAGAAGCCAGAATCAATGTCAGAAGAGGATTGAAAAATCCTAGATCGAAAGGCTCTCGGTACAATCAGACTGACGTTGTGAAAAATCGTTGCTTTCAATATAAGGAATGAAAAGACAACAATGTCTCTCATGGACGCCCTTTCTAACATGTACGAATAGTCGTTTGCATCTAACATAGTACATCTCATCAAAAGATTGGTTAATCTAAAGATGTCCAAGAATGGAAAGGTCAGTGGACATCTCAATATTGTCAATGAGGTCATTCGGCAGTTGGAATATGTTGATATGTCAATCTCTGACATGATGAAAACAACTTTGGTTTTAAGTCAATTATCGGAGAGTTGGAGCAGCACAGTGGTTGCAATTAGTAGCTCTTCTGGAAAAGAAAAGTTGCAGTATGATTCTGTGGTCAACATGATACTCACGGAAGAGATCAGAAGGCAGACAACAGACTTTTCTAACAGTGGCTCAACATTGAATGTTGAAAGCAGAGGCATAAGTTCGAGTAGGAAGAAAGGCGAAAGTCATGGACGTGGTCGTTCCTAGTCGAGACAGGGAATATCACTGTCATGAAATCCCAGAAATTCTAAAGAGATTGAGTGTTAGAATTACGGTAAAACTGGTTATTACAAGAACGAGTGCAGATCCCTGAAGAAGGAAGCGGAAAGCAAGACTGAAGCAAATATTGTCTCAGAAGAAGCAGATGATACGTTGATATGCTCTTTGGAGAGTAAGGTAGAGTTTTGGGTCTTGAACTCTGGAGCATCATTCCATGCCACCTCAAGTCGAGATCTCTTTGAGAGCTATGTACCTGGTAACCTCAGAAAGGTTTATCTAGGTGTCGATCAACCCTGCAGTGTCGTAGACAAATCTGAAGTACATATCAGACTCAGTGGATTGATATGGAAGTTAAAGGATGTGAGACACATTCCAGACTTGAGGAAGAACCTTATCTAAGTAGGCTAGTTGGCGAGTGATGGTTATGTAACCACTTTCAAGGATGATGAATGAAAAGTTTCTTGAGGGGCTATAACTATAGCACGAGGAAAGAAAATGGGTACTAATAGGTGCTCAATATTGTCCATTTTAAGCCCCTATACTGCATTAGTTATGTCATTTCATTCCATTATTTTGTATTTTTATGTCATTTGTGTTTTTAAGCATGTTTCAGGAGCTTAATGAAAAAATAGATCTAACTTTGGTAAATTAACCAAGTTCATGTTCGTTTCTATCCAAGATGAGAGTTAAAGAGGTGTTTTCAAGACAAAAATGGCTCCCGGAAAGAAAAAACAGCATGTCCCGAAGCCGTCACCCTAAAGCAAAAAGTCTCATACAATCAAGACAGTCATTTTGGCGTAGTTTCGGAGAAAATTAGTTTTCATGAAGAATCTACGCTTAATCCTACACTTACAGAAGCAAAAAGTGGCCAGAAAACACATTTCTACGCTTTAAGCATAGCTACAGTGTTTTCAACATAAAATTTTAGTCAACTTCGAGAGCTTATATCTCGGTCAAAAAAAGTCTAAATGGGGTGATTATTAAGCCTATCATCAAGATCTTGAAGTCATATTTGCAACGATATATTATATGCCTTCATCCAATGTGTGTAGGTCCATATATGATCAAAAGAGTGAGAGGTGTCCTGCAGAAAAAGCTTGAAATTTCATAATCGGGCTAAAATCCTATTTTGACTCGGAATGATCCGTTTTGATCCGAATGACTTAGAGTTCGACTCTAGCACCTATATGGACATGTTTTAGACATATTATACATTAGATTAAAGGTTTTTTCTTGGAAGGAAAGTCACACCAAAGGGGAATCCTATTATTAATAGAAGTCTAACACAAGTTAGGGTTTCCCTCAGCTTTGTCTATATATATCAAGGTCTGCTACAGATCTAAGGGACTTCTCTTGACATAATTTCAGAGCTTCTATTCATATATCATTCAAAGGGAGGAGTCATTCAAGACCTAGAGATCCGGAGAAGAAGACCATAGATGGCGTTTCTACATCAACGATGTAGTCTCTTTCTACCATGAGCAACTAATTCGGTATCTAGGGTTTTATAGCAAAACCCTAGCCAAGTAATATAGTTCTATTATTTGTTTTCAATTGTAATGAGGGGAAACTGTGACCATACTGTGATGATTGATTGTAGATGTGTGACCGTTTTTATTCTTGACACAAGATTATATATTTATTCTTAATTCTTGTCTTAGATTGAATGAATATATTTTCTTACACAATCATGGTTATTCTAAATAAATTGTGATTTTCTATAACAATAGTGGTAATAAAACTCGAAACCCTAGGTTAACACAGGTCATGCCTTAGCGAGTTGATGTAGACATGTTTTAGTTTATTTTCATGCATTAGGAGTATATTAGAGTAATTTAATTGACATGTCCTAGTCAGTTCAGTCATGAGATGGGTTGTCGTAATCCGGTTGACGGTATTCTTTTTTGGGGTCGTATTTAGCTATTTGCGGTACGACCTGATTCACAGTTTATGGATCGCAATCTTGCAATTGAACAAGTAGGTAGTTATGTTATGTGGTTAGTGGTGGAGTATGGAAACCCTAGATTTTGTTTCTATTGTTCTTATCTTAATCTATCTTTACTTTTTTTCTTAGTTAATTAGTTAATCAATAACAAACCAACAAATCATATTATTATAGCAATTTAAAAGTATTATTTTACAAAAATTCAAAATACAACTTAATCTATGTGGGATCGATAACCTTCACAAGTTGTATCTATACTACAATTGACTCATGCACTTGCGATAGGTAAAACCTAAGCCGTCATAAGGGTGCATTCTTAACACATATTTTTAGCACACCCCGACGAACAATCAGGTACGCTCTACATAATCACCAATGCTAGAACGTTGATAGCAGTTGCAGAAAGCAAACAGGATCACAACTTGTGGCACCAGAGGCTAGGTCAAATGAGTGAAAAGGGACTCAAGGTTATGCTCTCGAAAGGAAAACTACCAGGCTTAAAATTGATTGATATCAACTTCGGTGAGAATTGCGTATTCGGTAAACAGAAGAAGGTGAGTTTCTAGAGCAACAATATAAATCTCATAAAGGAGAAGCTTGAGCTAGTTCACACTAATGTCTGGGGGCCAGCACATGTCTCATCTCTTGGTAGAAAGTCCTATTTCATCACCTTCATTGATGACCATTCCAGAAAGGTATGAGTTTACTTCTTGAAACATAAATCTGAGGTGTACAATGTGTTCAAGAAATGGAAGGACATAGTGGAGAATGAGACAAGTTTAAAGATAAAGAGATCAAAATCCGATAATGGTGGAGAGTATCAGGACACCGGTTTCAAGAAATTTTGTTATGAGAATGATATCAGATTAGAGAAGAATATTCCACGTACACCATAACAGAATGACGTAGCAGAACATATGAACCGAACATTAATTGAGAGAGCCAGAAACATGCGCATACAGATAGGGTTGCCAAAACAGTTTTAGGCAGAACTAGTCAGTACAACAGTGTACTTAATCAATCGAGGTCTATCAGTACCATTAGAGCACAAAATACCAGAAGAGGTATGGAGCGGTAAAGAGGTAACACTTTCACATTTGAGAGTTTTCGGTTGTGTTGCATATGTGCATATTAGTGATAATGTTAGGGGAAAGCTTGATCCCAAATCATAGAAAGGCACTTTGATTGGACGGCGGTGATGAGTTTGGTTACCGCATCTAGGATGACCAAAACAATAAGGTGGTCCAAAGCAGAGATGTAGTGTTCAATGAAAATGTGATGTACAAGAACATTCACACAACAACCTCAAATTCTGCAGCACAGAGTGATCATGTGTATGTTGAATTAGATGATGTTCAAGGCAATGAAGTGGAACAACAGATAGTTGAGCGTCCCCAGTCAGAAGAACTGATTGTAGAGAGTAATACTCAACAGGATGATACACCGCACTCCGACTCCTATTTCTGTACCTAGGAGGTCTTCACAACCACATATGCCGAACATGAGATATATGAATTATTTGTTGCTCACATATGGAGATGAACTAGAATACTATGACGAGGCATGTTATGCAACAGATGTGAGCAAGTGGGAGCTTGCGATAGAAGATGATATGAAGTCCCTTATCTCCAACAAAACATGGAAGCTAACCGAGCTGCCGGTAGGGAATAAAGCTCTCCATAACAAATGGGTGTACAGGGTCAAAGAGGAACATGATGATTCCAAGAGATACAAGGCGAGACTTTTAGTTAAAGGCTTTCAGCAAAAAACATGAATCAACTACACCGACATCTTTTCTTCGGTTGTGAAAATGAATACCATTCGTTCAGTTCTTAGCATTGTTGAAGAAGAAGGTTTGCACCTAAAGCAGTTAGATGTCAAAACTGTTTTCCACCATGGTGACCTAAATGAGGAGATTTATATGCAGCAACCAAAAAGTTTCTCAGTGAAAGGAAAAGAAAAGCTAGCGTGTAAGGTGAAAAAGAGCTTGTATGGTATGAAACAAGCTCCTAGCTAGATAGCGATATAAGAAATTCGATGGGTTTATGCAGAGACATGATTACAACAAGTGCAACGCTGACCATTGTTTCTACTTCAAGAGGTTTGACACGAGTTATATCAACCTCCTACTTTATGTTGATGAAATATTAGTAGTTGGGTCTGATTTTGCTGAAATCAGTAAGTTAAAGAAGTAGTTGGAAAATGAGTTTGAGATGAAGGACTTAGGTGCAACGAAGTAGATTCTTGGTATGAGAATCAACAGGGACAAGAAGAAGGGTATTTTGCAGTTGTCTCAGGTAGACTACGTTGAACGGGTTCTGAAGCGGTTCAACATGAGTGATGCTAAGCCGGTTAACACACCTTTGGCTAATCACTTTCGATTATCTAAAGAACAGTCTCCCAAGACAAAAGAAGAGAGGAACAACATGGCTACTGTTCCATATGCTTCAGTTATTGGAAGCTTGATGTATGCAATGGTTTATACAAGACTAGATATTGCATATGCAGTGGGAGCAGTCAGCAGGTTCATGTATAATCCAGGAAAAACTCATTGGAAAGTAGTGAAGAAATAACTTTGGTTTGGAAAATGCGAAGAGAAACTACATGGCTATTTAGATTCAGATTTTGCTGGTGAGATAGACCGCATAAGAAGTACTACTGGCTACATCTTTATAGTTGGTACTACAGCAGTCCGTTGGGTTTCGCAGATACAGAGGATTTTAGCGTTATCTACTACAGAGACTGAGTATATTGTTGTGATAGAGGCTAGTAAAAAGTTGATTTGGTTACAGGGTTTGTTGGTAGAATTGAGATTCGAGCAAGAGAAGAATGTTTTGCACAGTGATAGTCAAAGTGCGATACATCTGGCAAAGAATTTAGCATTTCATTCGAGGACCAAGCATATAGGACTTCATTATCACTTCATCAGATCTTTGTTTGAAGATGGGGTGTTGACACTTGAGAAAATCCAGAGCAACAAGAATCCACCCGACATGTTAACCAAAACAGTGACAATAGAGAAACTGAAGTTTTACTCAACTTAAGTGAGTCTTCAAGCCTGAAGACATAAATGAATGCACCGTATTGAACTGATCATTGATGGAGTTGATTTGTTGATGAAAAGTCATTATGTGTGAGATTGTAATAGTATGATTCTTTTTCTTGCAAGAGAAGGAAAATTGGGCGGCAAATATCCCTATTTGACTAGGAGATCATCTCGAAAACTCCTAATTAGAATTGGTTTTGGAATACCAATTGTCTTGTTCACCACTCCATCTTCTCTTATAAATACAGGTCTGACCTATTGTATTGTGTGCACAAAAAAGAGAGCATAGAGGGAAAAATACAGGCTAGTATTTTTCTTGGTGCGAGTGAAACACCAGGTGAGCGATACATGTGTGAGTTATTCATTATTTTAATCCTCTCAATTGATAGTGAATATTGGTGTGCTCCGTAGACGTATACTGATTTTGCTGAAATCACGTATAAATCTCCGTGTCTGTGTGTGTATGGTTTTGTCTGTAATTGCTTGTGTGTTTTTCGGTACGGTCTGGGAAGGTATAAAAACCCTAACACCCTCAAGTGAAAACTGCCTCCCTAAATTATTGTTTCTTTGTAATCAAGAACAAACTTATTATTTAAGACTGATGTCCGGTTGTTATTGAATATTTTTTTTTAATTTTTTATTATATCTAAATATTGTTTATATTCTTTACCTTAAATTATTATTACTCCTCTTTTATCTTAATCTTGTAAGAAAAGTAGTATGCAAATTCAAGGCAAAATATGTCATTAAAATATATAAATTTTTCATAATTTACTGAAATAAAAAGATGAATAAGATATAATTCAATATTAAAAACATATTGTTCATTCAAAATTAACCTCTCTGAAGATGGTAATGTATTGATGTGCGTGTGTTTAAGAGGGGATGGATTCATAAACTTTAAGAATTTGCTTGTTTCGGCGGGGAGCAACAAGAATAGTAAGTTTGTGATTAATGGTTATCATCTCGTTTTGGTTCACTCCAATATCTGCCAAAAATGTGTGAAAATACATATGACGAAGTGTCACAAAAATAATTTACTGAAAAGTTTAAATATTTACTGAAAAAAAAGTGTCATAAAAATTTGGAGTCTATGGTACTTGTAACTCAAAAAAATTGAAATACTTTTTTTATTTTTAATGCTATCACTTGGCCACAAAAGTTTTGTTTATTAATGACGCGAGGTCGTTTCCTTGGCATCACGGGCGGAGTGGGGAAAAATACTTAGAAGGGGTCATATGTAATATTTATTAAATATAAATATTTTTGTGAGTTACTAAAAAGAATTTTAATTTTTTTTGAGGGGTCATATGCAATTTCCTATAAATTTATCTATAAAACAATAATATATTTTTTTAGAATTTTGGGAGGAGCCATGTGCAATTTTTTATAACTTTTTTTATAAAAGGTATTTTATTCGGTACCAAAAAATATATTTGTGAGTTATTAAAAAGAATTTTAGAATTTTGGGAGGAGCCATGTGCAATGTTTTATAACTTTTTTTATAAAAGGTATTTTATTGGGTACAAAAATATATATATATATATTGGGAGGGCCATGGCCCCCTCTGTGTTGGCATTCGCTCCGCCCCTGCTTGGCATGATATTACTCAAAACATGCAATTTACATGTTTTATTGTTTTAATTTAGAGGTTTTATTTCATTCAAATAAATCCTATAAGGAAAAAGGCGCGTATTCTTTTCCTATATGCATACACTTTAAGGAACAAAAAAATATATCTATAAGAAATATGCCTAATGCTTTCCAAAAAAAAAGGAAGAGATAGCGTATATGTGTTTAGGGATGTTTTTTCACTTAATATTACGGTTTCAATACCTAGTTACAAATCTTAAGAGTAATCACATTCTATAAATTTTATCAATAGCACCCAACACTTGTGATTATCCGAGTTCTTTCCTCTCATTGTGGTGGTGTACTTTGAAAAGATAACATCTGAAAAAATTATTCATTTTCTTTTTCTCTTGATGGGTTCTAAGGTCTTGCAGGATAAATTTGTCGTGATAGTAAGAAAACTAAAACAAAAATAATTCTATGTTTACTGACACCATTCATATGCAATAAAAGGGAGATTACAAATTTAATAAATAACAAAGATCAGATGCAAAATGTGATTGTGTCTTATTAGGCGGTTTTCATTTTCATTTTTTTGTCAAGAAGATGGATTATATAAAAATAAACAATATACCATGGTTCTTATGAGTCTATACAATTTTGTACGATTTTACAATTTTATCATCATTCAACTCAAACGTGTTTTATAATTTTTTAGGTTGAAATAATGTTTGAGAATTAGGTCCTTCATATGAAAGGCTCAAAATTAATCTTAATAATTTAGGTCAATATCTCAATACAGGACCCAAACATATGAGAAAATAATTAAAGACCCAAATTCTTATTGTTTTTGTTCATATTTCATGATTTGATTATATTTTTGTTGTATTAAAAATATAATATATTTTTTTAAAAAAATTATTTATTAATAATTAAGCAAAACCCCAGCAATTCTATTTAGACTCCGATTTCAACAATATAGACGAGAAAATGGATCGAGACCTTTGTCCATGGAGTCTGACTTACAGGAAGTCCCAATGAATTGTTGGCTATACAGTAGTGCAATTCAGTTATTAAGGCCCAAAAACTAATCCGAGTTTGTTTTACTATGTTCATTAATTAATAAATTTCCTTTGCAAGTTTGCAACGAAAGAAAAACTAAATTTAAGATAGTATTTTTTGTATCTTGGCATAAATAAATCATTTGATTTATGAGAAACATTTTCCTTTTCTTTTTCCAGTAAGTAATCACGTTTAACAAAATATACATGAAATGAAGAAATTCCACGTGGAATCGAATTAAATTAGCTGTAATAGTCCCAATTAAAATTTATATAATATTTCAAGTTGATAAGTTTTAGATCTTCTTTTTTCAAATTAAGAATTATTACTTTAAATGAGGATAATGCATCTCCTAAATTTATAAGTGTTGGCCTTAAGATTTTAATCTAAGGGTAATTCCGTAATTTTGATGATAACAAATCGTTAATGATGTATTTGTACTAATGACTACAATGAGTATTTGTCCAAACTTGAAAGAACAGGAAAATCATATATGGATCATGCGGACAAAAAGATCATGGCGTTGCATTTAAAGCGAACAAACAAGAATATCAAATGCAAAAAGATTGAAGTTCAAAGATGATCAAGAGCAAAGAGATTGAAGCTTAAAGTTAATCATTTCAAAGAGGATCAACCACTACTTGAAGATTGGGTAGATAGGTTGGTGAGTGTTTAGATTTTAACTGTCAAAGTAATTATTTGAATTATTTTGAAGCTCTAGAAATCTAAAATCATTATGCATAAAACTATTTTTTGAAAACAAATAAATACCAAATTAATGAATTTGGATTTGAGAATTAGCATTCAAAGTTTTGCAAATTAAATACAAAATATTTAGAGACTCAGCTCACCCCATTTGCAAATTCAGCTCACCCTATTCTCACAATTTTCAAATGCATAACTCAGCTCACCCCATTCAGGAACTCAGCTCACCCCAATCCCTGAATTGCTTTTCAACGGCTCTATTGTCTTTTCAAACGGCTCTATATGACTTTTTGTCATATTTTATGCCAAAAATGATGAAAATATTTGCTATAAAAGGACTTAAAACTCTCTTTACAAATTACCTCTTGCAAACTCAATCATACACTTTCATATACACTTTTGTATCATCATTCACATATTTTCAAGTCTAGAGCTTCAATTTTTTTATTCAAATTCTTACTCTAGTCTTGTGAGCAAGAGAGCTACAATTGTACAAATCAATCTTTGAGAGATATTCTAGTGTACAAGATCATTGTATTCAAAGGGTTGGTGTGACCCAATTTTAGGCTAAGAGAGGGTGTTCTCTTAGCAAGGAGAAGTGGTGTGCTTCTTGTGAAGGTTTTGCTCTCCACCCGTAAGGAGAAGCCATAGTGGATTTAAGAAGTCTCAAGAAAAACCTTGAGCCGAGGACGTAGGAATCAAGGGTATTCTGAACCTCGCTAAAATCGTTTGTCCAAGTATTTATAATTCTCTCTCTACTTTATTTTGATTTATATTGCTTTGTGTTTTTATATTAAATCATCTAGCATTGCAATTAAATTTATCAATTAGAAAATCGAATTAAATTCCATTGTTTAAGTTAAGACTCTATTCACCTCCCCTCTAGAGTCATTTATCGGGCAACAATAAGCTTTTGTCTGAAGGATAATACTTGGATCCTCCCATCTTATTTGGACCAATAATTTTAAAACACGTGATTGATATTATTTAAAAAATATATATGAATATTATCCACTATTTTATGAGTTTTAATCCAATTTGAAATATATTATTTTTTCTTTTGCTTTTTCTCCTTTCTCCACCGTGGACAACCTCCGTGACAAACCTGACTTCGAATTTTGAACTTGGGAGTTGGGTCTATGAACCATTACCCAGTAGAGTGGTCAATTGTGATGGACTTTGAAATAAATCAATAGCATATATAGATATATAATAACATTATATACTTCTACATCTTAATAACATTAGATCAAGGAGATAGGCGTGTGCGGTGGAATTGTCTGAAGTCTCTTTTTATTTCCCACACGTTCTCCGATCTTCTGCAATGAAACTCATTACCACTCCGTAATTCTTCTCACTCTCCCGAACAAATGTAGAATTTCGTTTACAAATAAACACATATATATACATATATATATATATATATTGAACTGATATATATAATGTTGGACACTCAAGGAATGGCGAAGGTGATTTGTGTCACGATTAGTGAATTCGCACATTGATTTCAATTAGGACTGCAACTTGGGGTAGCCCAACCCGAACCCTGCTGGGCCAGATCCGGGTTGGGTTGGGTCGGGCCAGCCCTTGAGACATGTCCGGGTTCGGGTTGAACCCGACCCATTTTTTCATGGGTTGGGTCGGGTCGGGTCGGGTCGGGTCGGGTTGAGCCTTTTTTATTTTTTTATTTTATAGAAAAAAGAAATCGCATATACTATATGTATATATATACATGTATCTATATATACATACCAGTATCGGGTCGGACTGAGCCTACTTAATCATTAAAACTCACAGAGTAAGAGTGAGTGGTCTGAGTGGATCAAATATATATATATATATATATATATATATATATATATATATATATTCAACCAAGTTCATATATATTTTTACCTTTCAGGAAAAAAAAAGAAATTCATATATATTCTGCTTTACATACTTGCATAATATACACTTATATATACTTGCCCACTTAATATACACTTATATATACTTTTCCATGATATTATTGGTCATGTTCGAAACATACACCATCACACACTTGAGATAGTGGTAGTGTATACATATATAATAATAATGACTATCATTTGAGATAGTCTCTTTTATTATTATTATATATATATATATAATAATGAGATACTGCATATGGTAAGTAGACATTAGGAAATATAATAATAAAAGAGACTTGTGACTATCACAGCTTAGAGAGAGAAGCAGAGCCCAAACACAGAGTTCTCCTTCTTCATCTAGTCTCTTTCCTTCCATTTTCTCTCCGCCGGCTCCACCCAACCACCACCACCACACCACCACCAGCCCCCTCCAGCCTCATCCCAATCTCCCTCGCCGGAACCCTAACCCTAACCTGCCTCATTTTCGTCGCGGTCCTCTACCGGAGAATGTCCCGGAAGCGTACAGCTCCGGCGGATCTGAAACCGCCGCCGCCGCACCGATTCTCCTACTCCCTCCTCCGCCGCGCCACCTCATCATTCTCCGCCTCCAACCGCCTCGGCCGCGGCAGCTTCGGCTCCGTCTACAAAGGCACCCTCCCCAACTCCGAGAAGGAGATCGCCGACGTCCGCTACCAGGTCCTCCTCCAGTACCAAAACCGGGTTTCGGATTGGGTTTGGGTTTAACCCGAACCCAACCCAATTTAAACATTGACCCGATAAAACCCAACCCGTGCTGGCCCAAATTGAACCCGAACCCGACCCAAGCCCGAAATTTTCGGGTTGGGTCCGGGTTGAGCTGGGCCAACCCGCCCAAATTGCACCCCTAATTTCAATCCGCACTCGCCATGTTTAGGGTTCTTATTAATTATATCTCAATTTTTCTTTGCATTTGTTTGAACAATTTCAGGTTTGTGATGGAGAAAGGAAAAAAATAAATATTGGTTAAAAACCCATAAAATAGTGGGTAATATCTATCTATAATTTTTAAATAATATCAGTCACGTGTCTTAAAGTTATTGATACAAGTAAGAGGGGATAACCAAGTTGATCCTCCTTGGGGAGAACCCAAGTATTGTCTGTTAGAATATATAAGGGCCTAGACCCATCTTGATAGCTAGGCCCAACCCACTTTATATTGTCTTGTTCTCCACTCTCCTATCTAAATTAATATTGGGGTCATCTCTATTGTAAAGAATACACTTCAGAATATACTTCAATATACATAATACAATATTCATTCATCTCTTTATTCTTCTTCATTATTCTCTTTATTATCTTTGTTATATTCTCTCTGTTAACACAATATCATAACATCTTTTCTTCTCACATGGTATCAGAGTCTACTGATTTTTAATAGTTCTTTCCGTTCATCATCGTTTCTACCAGGGATGACACTCCATCTTCCATCCCCAACGGTGATCCTCAATTAAAACCCTATTCTCTCAACTCCTCACATCTATATATATCTATATCATACGTAATATATACCAATATATATATATATATATATATATATATTTATATATATCACCGTTCAATTCTCTCTTCGCGGCTTCTCCTCTTTGGTGACCGTCCTGCGCCACCACCAACCACCATGATCTCTAAAGGAACCACCTCAAAACCCATCACAACTCACTACCCTATCACCGACTGACAACCTGGGCTCCGCAACCGTCGTACGCCACCACCAATGTTCTAAAACCAAGCCTCTGCAACACCACAAGAAAGCTTAGCCAATCCTCAATCACGAATCACAATCAATACATATATTTATGTACTGAACCCATCTGCACCATTGAGATTGCAACTCACGCATCTCACCTTCTCATCCCTCATCCAATACATATATTTATATACTTATATGTTGGGAAAATTAGTAAATGGTTAAAAACCACTTGAGTAATTTTTCCTCACTAGGTCTGTGAGATAAAAAAAAGGATATTAATATGGAAGTAAAAATAATAATAACCACACAAAAGTACGCCAAATATATTTTACGTGAAAAACCCTTTAGGTAAAGGGAAAAATCACGAGACCGTAGTCTAGTAAAACTTCCACTATGTAAATAATGGGGTTACAACAAGCCTTCAATTTGTGACTTTGAATGAGAAACTCACTCTCTCACAAATTGGATATTTCTCACTCTGCAATTAACTTTTGTAGACTCTCTTTCTCTGTATATATAACTCTAAACTTGGCTTGTGCAGTCTCTCTTTTGCTTCTGTATGGTGTGTTTTAAGAATGCGTCTTCTCCTGCTATTTATAAATGAGGATGTTGAATATGCGACAAATATTGCAGATTTGTGCACCGCAATAGCTGAAGGAAATTTGTATTTGTCAACCTCTTCGGCGCCGATATGCGAAGTCTTCAAGTCATAATCCAAATCTGATTCACATTTCCTTTGTTTTATATGCCGACACATACATGCACCATTTATATCACTGACTTTGTGGACCCCAATAAATCTCCCCCTCCATCCATACGGGAGAGATATCACCATGCACTTCTTGTTCGAGTGCATTCCTGCCATCTTGAAGCAGAACTCATGCTTTTCTTTGGGAACCACTTTTACCAACATATCTGATGGGTTTTTCTTGGTGTGAATCTTTTTCAGTGCCATTTGTTGCTCTTCCATTACTTGATGTAACTAATGATACTTGACATCAATGTGCTTTGTACGAGAATGGTACATGGCGTTCTTGCTCAAATCTATAGCACTTTGACTTTCGCAATTCACCACATAATTTTTCTGCTTCAATCCAAGTTCTTGAAGGAACCGTTTCATCCATAACAACTCTTTTCTAGCTTCAGTGGTTGGAATATACTCTGCCTCAGTCGTAGACAAGGCAACACACTTCTGCAGTTTGGACTGCCAAGATACAGCTCCCCCTTTAAAAGTAAACAAATATGTTGATGTAGATTTTCTTCCATCAAGATCTTATGCCATATCAGCATCGACATAGCCTTTAAGACATGGATTTGATCCCTCAAATCTTAAGCACAAATCTAAGCCCCCTCACAAATATTTGAGGATCCAGTTGACTGTTTCCCAATTTTCTTTTCCAGGATTTGAGAGAAATCTGCTTACAACACCAACAACATGAGCTATGTCTGGTCGAGTATAGACCATCGCATATATGAGACTTCTAACTACGGATGAGTATGGGATAGTTGCCATCGATTTCTCGTCCTCCGGTGTTCTTGAGCAAGATTACTTGAAGTGATTAGCTAAGGGAGTGCTAACTGGTTTAACATGTTTCATGTTGAATCTTTCCAGAACCTTTTCAATATATCTTTTTTGAGATAGCCATATTTTATGGTTCTGTCTTTTTCGAGAGATCTACATTCCAAGGATCTGCTTTGCCGGTCCCAAGTCTTTCATGGCAAAGGACTTGCTCAATTCCTTCTTCAGCTGACTGATCTTGCTAATGTCATGTCCAATAATTAACATATCATCGACATATAGCAAAAGAATAATAAAATCTCGGTCAGGAAATTTCTTGACAAAAATGCAGTGATCTGCCGTGGTTTTGTTGTACCCATGTTTTTCCATGAATGAGTCAAACTTTTTATACCACTGTCTGAGCGCTTGTTTGAGCCCATAAAGACTTTTCTTCAATATGCACACCAGATTCTCTTTTCCCTTGATTATGAAATCTTCAAGTTGCTCCATATAGATTTCTTCATCTAGATCGTCATGTAGAAATGCAGTCTTCACATCAAGCTATTCGATCTCTAGGATCAAGCTAGCTTCCAAGCCAAGAATAACTCAGATCGTGGACATTTTTACCATAGAAGCAAATATCTCTTCAAAATCATTCCCTTTCTTTTGACCGAATCCCTTCACAACCAGTCTTTATTTGTATCGTGGTAGTGTATTATTTTCTTCCGTCTTCAGTTTAAACACCCATTTTTTTGAGTGTTTTCCTTCCCTGTGGTAGCTTGACCAAATCATATGTGTGATTTTCATGCAAGGATTTCATCTCCTCCTGTATGGCTTTCATCCATTCATTCTTGTGACTATTAGTGACAGCATCCTGGTAGCATTCTGGTTTTCCCTCATCACTAAGCATTACATACTCAGTGGGAGAATATTTGCGACTTGGTTGTCATTCTCTAGTGGAACTCCTTATTTGATGGTCAACACGGTTTTCTTCTGTAGTTGGTTCAGGTCCTGTACCATCATCTGTTGGATTACCTTCTTATACAGCTACCCTATCATTATGGGCCCCCGGTAGAGGAACCGGGTCTAGGTTAGATGGTAACTCTTCAGGTGACTCTGGCTTCTTCTACTTCTCAAGATTTTCGATGGTTTGGTCTTCGAAAAACACTACATCTCTACTTATGATGATCTTTCTATTGATATGATCTTATAATCTGTAACCGAACTCTTCATGGGCGTAACCCAGGAAGATGTATTGTTTGGCCTTCCCGTCAAGTTTTGATCTTTCATCTCTAGGGATGTGAACAAATGCTCTGCAGCCGAACAACTTGAAATGTTTGTAGGAAACATCTTTCTCGATCCATACTTTTTTTGGTACGTTACCGTTTAATGGAATTGAGGGAGATAAGTTGATTAAGTCGACCACTGTTCTCATAGCCTCATCCCAAAATGAGGGTGGTAGCTTTTCATTTTAGAGCATACACCTGATTCTCTCATAAATTGTTTTGTTCATCCTTTCTGCAAGGCCGTTCTATTCTGGAGTTTTCAGCACTGATTTCTCGAGTCTGATGCCGAAGCTTCTACAATACTCCTTGAATGGTCCTTTGTACTCGCCACCATTATCTACACGTACACACTTTAGTTATTTTCCAGTTGCTCTTTCAACCTTTACATGAAATTGCTTGAAGACTTCCAACACCTTGTCTTTAGTTTTCAAAGCAAAGGTCCACAATTTTCTCAAATGGTCATCAATAAATGTGACAAAATAGAGAGTACCTCCAAGAGTCCTGGTTTGCATGGTGCAAACATCTGTGTGTATGAGATCTAGAATGTCTGGTTTTCTAGATAGAGGGGAACTGCGGAATGCAACTCTGTGTTCTTTCCCCTTGATGCAGTCGACACAAGTGTGTAATGAAATACCTTTCATTCCAAGTAAGAGCTCATTTCTGGAAAGGATATTGAGCCCTTTCTCACTCATATGACCGAGTTTTTTATGCTATAACTCGGTGGGAATTTCTTTATCAGCCGCATTCACCTCTCCTCTACATAGTTTCGTTTGTATTGTGTAGAGAAAGCTAATTTTCTTTCCTTTGGCCATCACCAGGTTATCTTTGGTTAGCTTTCACTTTCCATCACCAAAGTGACTACTATAGCCTTCGTCGTCGAGCTTTCCGATGGAGATCAGATTGAGACGAATGTCCGAAACATGCCTCATATCTTTAAGAAGTAGTTTGCACCCAATGCTGTTTTCCATGTGAATATCTCCCACGCCGGTAATTTTAGATCCACCATCATTCCCCATCTTCACAAGTCCGAAAGCACCACTGGTGTAGGTTGTGAAAATATCCTTTCTTGAAGTGACATGAAAGGAAACATCTGAGTCAATAACCCAGGTAGAGTCTTCGGATGTGAGATTGACACATCCATCATCTTGAACAATGATGACCTCATTTGCAACAGTTGTAGCGGTTTCTCTAGTACCTTCTTCGCCGTTATTCCTGGACTTTTCGGCATTCAACTTTCTGCATTCTTTGATAAAATGCCCTGGTTTGCCACAATGGTGACACTTTTTATCTCTTCTGAAAGTGGACTTTGACATTCCCCTTTGATGGTTCTAGTCACGGTAATTTCTGCTTTTGCTTCTACCGCGCCATTCTTTTATTTCTCGTCTTTTAGTGACAAAAGCTTCAGACTCTGGATTATACCTATCTTTCTTTCTTTTTGCCTCCTCGTTCAGTATTCTGTCTTTCGACATTTACATGGTAATTATTCTGGAGCTAAATTATTTATAGAGACAACTAGCGTTTCCCAGCTTTTAAGAAGGGAGTGTAATAGGAACACTGTTTGCATCTCATCTTCTATCATCATTTTCATAGAGTTGAATTGGTCCAACAACCCCTGAAATTCGCTCATGTGTTCTAAAACACTTTTACCGTCCTTGTATTTAAGATTTACAATACGACTCAAAAGATTTACCTTATTTTGAGACGTCTTCCGCGCGTATATTTTCTCCAATTTTTGCCAAAGAGCATAAGAATCATTATCGTTGGCAAAATTTTGATAAATGTTTTTGTCAATCAATTGTTTGATTTGGGTGACACATTTTCGGTTGAGTACCATCCAGTCTCCGTCAGACATATCTTTCGTTTTTCCGTTAGGTGTGTCTTCAGTCCTTTTGATCGGCTTCCAGAGATCTTTAATATACAAAAGATCTTCCATTTTTTACTTCCACAATGAATAGTTGGTTGCGGTCAATTTGATCATATTGCCGGATGTCTCCTCCATTTAATCCGCACAAAAAAATAATTTCCAATACCGTAACTCTGATACCACTTTGTTGGAAAAAATAGTAAATGGTTAAAAACCACTTGAGTAATTTTTCCTCACCAGGTTTGTGAGAAAAAAAAAGGATAATAATATAGAGGTAAAAATAACATTCACCACAAAAAAAGTACGCCAAATATTTTTTACGTGGAAAACCCCTTAGGTAAAAGGAAAAAACACGAGACCGTAGTCCAGTAAAACATCCACTATGTAAATAATGGGGTTACAACAAGCCTTCAATTTGTGGCTTTGAATGAGAAACTCACTCTCTCACAAACTGGATATTTCTCACTCTGCAATTAACTTTTGCAGGCTCTCTCTCTCTATGTATATAACTCTACACTTGGCTTGTGTAGGCTCTTTCTGTATATACCTCTCTCTGCACTTGGCTTGTGTACGCTCTCTTTTGCTTTTGTTTGGTGTGTTTTGAGAATGCATCTTCTCCTGTTATTTATAGAGGAGGATGTTAAATATGCGACAAATATTGCAAATTTGTGCGCCGCAATAGCTGAAGCAAATCTCTGTATTTGTCAACCTCTTCAGCGCCGATATGCGAAATATTCAAGCCACAATCCAAATCTGATTCACATTTCCTTTGTTTATATATGCCTACACACACATGCACCATTTATATCACTAACCTTACATTTAATGGGTGACTATCTCTTTGGTGCAAAGATGACCTTCCTCTCCCATGCATATTGAATAAGTAGACCTGTCAATGGATTGGATTTTGACCCGAATCCGATCCGATTAGCCGAATTTGGATTGAAAATAAAATTTGATAACTTGAATAGGATCCGAATCTGGTAATCCGATTTTTTAACAAATTGGATTTGAATTAGCCTAATCCGATCCGATATATATATATTAATATAAATTTAATATTTATATTATAATAAATTTATATATAATATATATGTTGTAATATATATGTTGTAATGGGGTTTTACTTTAATACATTATAATATTTAAAATATAAAAGATATCATGTGTAATTAAGTTAAATTATGAGAAAGGTAAGTGAAAATCTACATTATTTATTCACACTCTATTAAAATGCATGTGGGGTAATAGAGAAAGTGGGCTTAATTTTCCACCGACATCTAGGCCCCATTATAACAAAAATAATACAAAACCCATTTAGATGAACCTACAGCCAAATACATCGTCAAAACCTAAATCCCCAAATATGCAGTTGAAATGAAGGTATGAAGGTAGTCGATTCGATTATGTGTGTAGGCGATGAAAAATTTTGGTTGATGGGGTTTCCGGTTCCATCCCACCGACGTTGAGCTAGTGTTGTACTATCTCAAAATGAAGATTTGTTGCCTTGTATCAATCCAATCACTATATATGTACATATTTGTGTATATATAGGGATATATTCTTCACTTTTTTGCGTTGACTTGATCTCTTTCTACGTTGGATTTATTTTTTCAATTTGGAGGTGAATTATTGTTCCGTTTGCCACAGTGCTCTCCCTTTTCTCTATATTCATTTTACTTTTGGTTGTGGAGATTATTGGATCAGAGATCCGACCAAAAAGATAATCGGATATGGATTGGTTATATGAAAATCCATCGGGTTATCGGATCAGATTGGGTTGAGTTTGTGCTTATTGGATTCGGATCGGATGGAGGTCAATCCGATCCGAATCCGAGCCGTTGACAGGTCTATGAATGAGTCATATATATGGGTGGACCCCAATATTATATATATATATATATTCATATATACAGCTATAAATATATATGTCCATCTCACTCTGAAATTCAACCATATATATATCAGTCCCTCAAATTCACGCATCTTCTCCCGTTCGGATATATATACTGTTGAAATGTAAACTGATTCATCCACATCCACAGCATCATTCAAAGTTTCATACCACATACATGCACCAAAGGTCAAGAGTGGCTGCACAAAAACATGCGTGAAGATGTTTGCACGCCTATATTTACCGAAGTCAAGAATGACGGCAAATGAAGATTTTGTTTGTCAGTTTATATATTTCATTTCTATATATAGAGGTTGTAGGGTAGTGTATTAAGTAAAAGTTAGAAGCAAAGAAAAGAAAGAAAAAGAGAGAAAAGATTTGTATTTTTGAAAGTGTGAGTTTTGAAATAAAAGTTTGTTTCTCTCATTAATTGTGTTGATCCTGGGTAATTGAATCACCATTAGTGATTTCTCAACATGGTATCAGAGCTTAGTGAAGCTTGAGCAAGCCCAGAAGTGAAAAACAAAAATAGAGCTGAAGCTTTCAAAGCTTATTCGTGAACCATAGCTGTTCAAACCACAAGTTTGAGCACATATCTAACCTCTCCGTTCCAGCAGGAACGTAACCCCGAAAATTTTAGGCCAAAACTCCCCCGCACACGCCCTCACGCGCCGCCTAAAGCTCGGCGAGTGACCCCCACGCGTAGGTACGCTCCCAATCATCTTCAACCTCTAGACGCGCGTGAAGACCACGCGCATCCACGTGCCTGCCACGTCAGCACCACCTCATCTTCTCGCCACGTCATCATCCACCACGTCGATGCCATATCAGCAAATATTTCTGGAAATTACCAAATTGCCCCTCGTTGGTATTTTGTCTGTTCCGGGCTCATTTTAACTCTGATTTGAGCAAACGAAGAGTCATTTTTTACTAAATGAAATGCTTTGGGCGCAGCTGTGCATTCCATTTGACCAGATTCAATACTAATTTTCAGAACTAAGCACTTCAAGTGCTTAAGCAAATCCGATGGCGTCCTCCAGCAATTTTTTCCAGCCCCAGCTTCCGCGACTGAACAAAGATAATTACGAGAAGTGGTGTATCATGATAAGAGTCCTTTTAGCCTCACAATATTTATGGGATGTGATTGATACCAGGTATGACGAACCCGAAAAAGTAGAGAATCTAAGTCAGGCCTAACAAGCAGAGCTTAAAGAAGAAAGAAGAAAGGACAAGAAAGCGTTATATCTACTTTATTAGAGTGTAGATGAAACAATTTTTGAGAAAATCTCCATCGTCAACACCGCCAAGCAAGCATGGGAAATTCTTCGTAAAGTAAATGAGGAATTGAAAAGACGATCAAAATTAGACTTCCAGGTCTAAGGGGGGAATTTGAATTGCTGCAGATGAAGGAAAGTGAGTCAATTTCTGAGTACTTTACCAGAATATTTACTATTGTAAATCAGATAAGAGGATGTGGAAAAAAGATCGAAGATGTACATGTGCTCGAAAAGATAATGAGATCGCTCAATTCGAAATTTGAGTATGTGATTGTAGCCATTGAAGAATCAAAGAATTTGGATGTCATGACAGTTGAGGAGTTACAAGCCACGCTAGAAATCCATGAACAGCGAATCAACAAGAAGAATACCTCAAGCACCCCAGAGGACGAGCAAGTCCTACAGTCAAAGTTCTCAGCCAGAGAAGAAATATGGGGAAATTCACAAAGAGGTCGAGGTAAAGATCATGGCTATCAAGGACGAGAAGATGAATTCAGAGGTGAAAATGGGAGAAAAAAAGTGAAGTGTTATAACTGCAACAGATATGGCCACTATGCCCGTGAATGCAGAAGAGAGCTAACAGAAGAAGATGAAAATGATGAACATGTGTACTTTGCAAAGAAAGACACAATTGAGCTAAATGGAATGATATTGATGGCTCAATATGAGAATCCTGTTAGCTGGATATTGAAAGAAGAAGCGGAGTCCAAGGAGCTCGTGATTGAAGAAGAAGAAGAGGATGAAACAGAAGAAGTGTCACCAACAATGCCACAAGAAAAAGTTGAAGCAGTGCCACCAACAGTGACACAAATTGCTCTCGTACCTAACAGAAAGAAGTCAGAAGTGGATCTGGGTGAAAGATACTGGACCAGGAAGAAGTCAGAAAATGATCCGGTTAGCTTCACCGAAGCCATTCAAGAGAAGAAATGGAAGACATATATGGATGAAGAAATGTTCACCATAGAGAAGAAGCAGTGTAGTCCACCAGAAGGCCATAAGTCAATTGGGTTGAAGTGCGTCCATAAGACGAGAAGTGAAAAATGCAAAGTTTAGAGATACAAAACTCGTCATTCCGTGAAAGACTACAAAAGAAGAAAAGTGAAACCAGACAAGGTTAACAGTCTGAAGAAGTTTAGAAAAGTGAAGCCAGACAAGTTCAATAGTCTGAGGAAGAAATGTAATGCCTCGGTAATGGTTCCAGGGAAAGGATGTGTAGAAAAAGAAAATGGTATATTTTCAGAGTTCAGGCAGGTCAACTCGGTTCAGTTTGAGGTGTTTGTCGCTAGTCTTGGACTTGACTATGAAGAAGAGAGTCAACCATCTCTGTGCAAAACTGGACGAGAGAGGCAGAGCTAGGAGCAAGAAGGAATGCAGAAATTCCAAGACAAGTCCACACGACTGAAGATGATGCTAGGAATGTAGAAGTGTGGAGAATCAAGTTTAAGGGGGAATGTTGAAAAGTAAACTGATTCATCCACATCCACAACATCATTCAAAGCTTCATACCACATGCATGCACCAAAGGTCAAGAGTGGCTGCACAAAAACATGCGTGAAGATGTTTGCACGCCTATATCTACCGAAGTCAAGAATGGCGGCAAATGAAGATTTTGTTTGTCAGTTTATATATTTCATTTCTATATATAGAGGTTGTATGGTAGTGTATTAAGTAGAAGTTAGAAGCAAAGAAAAGAAAGAAAAAGAGAGAAAAACTTTGTATTTTTGAAAGTGTGAGTTTTGAAATAGAAGTTTGTTTCTCTCATTAATTGTGTTGATCTTGGGTAATTGAATCACCATTAGTGATTTCTCAACATATACACCCATATATATATACAGTACTCTCTAGCGTCTCTCATCAATTTCTCTCAAACCCATCCGACGACATCACCATCGTGTTCACGTACCCACTATATCCAGCCAAATTTGACTTCAACTTACAGTTAGTCAAATTCCAATCATGATCGTCGGTTGCAAAGTGTTGGGGCTGAACCGCGACCCACAATCACCAATCTACCACCTTGCTTAGTCATTTGTCGCGGCCATCATCAACTCTTCCATCTTCTTCCGACGAAGACCCCATCACTACACCATACCACCACGCATCACAACCACAAACCGCACAAAGCCATCTCCATCACTTGAGCTTCCTTCTCATCCTTTGGAAGTTCAACCACAACAGCTTCAGTTGTGGTCATCAAGGACAACACGCTTGCAGCATCAACCAAAACATTCCTTATTACTTTCAAGGGGTCAATAATTCCAGCTTGAACTGAACCATATCTACATATTTACCTTCACCAGCATCATCTTCTCGAACTGTGCATCACTATACTTTTCACTGCTTCATCACCACCAAATAGCCCTCTCAATCTCAATTTCTCAATCTCACTCATACACAAATCTACACACACACACACACACACACACACATATATATATATATATATATATATATATTCATGCTACCCTCTTCGACCAGTCCGTTCCCCTTCCCCCAAACTGGACTCCATCTCCGACGCCACCTTTCGCATTCACAAAATCTACCCAGTCGCCCCATCTTTGATCGATCTTCAATTCCTTCCGATTGATCGCTAGTTTAAAATTCAAATACTCGCCAAGGAAATAATGAAATTCATATCATTATTTTCTCATATATTTTTTCTCGATCATTCGAGCCTCAATCTCACGGAAACAACTTTTCCGGTAAGATCTCTTTACCCGTTTTGGGTACTCACTCTCTACCGGCTTGGGTACTCTCTACCCATTTTGGGTACTTGCTATCTACACGTTTGGGTACTCTCTACCCATTTTGGGTACTCGTTCTCTACCGGCTTGGGTGCTCTCTACCCATTTTGGGTACTCGTTCTCTACTTGTTTTGGGTACTCTATGCTGATTTTCGTAGTCAGCATCATATTTTCTCGTCTAACGGGAAAATCTCAATCTAACCTTTTTAGTGTATTTGACCCATTTTTTGGATACTCTCAATTTTCTCATCTCACGAGAAAATCTCAATCTGACCCGTTTAGGGTTCTTGACCCATTTTGGGTTTTCTTTATCTTATTTTCTCGTCTTACGGGAAAATCTAATCTGACCCATTTGGGTACTCTCAATCTAGAGAATAACCACTTCACTGGTTCAATTATCTCTTTCTTATTTTGTTGTCTCGCGGGAAAATCTAATCTTAGTGGCACTTAAAATCACCGCATCTTTCTTCGATCAATCATCACCTCTTCTCTTGATTGATCGCCGCCTCTTTTTTATCAATCATCGCATCTTCTCTTGATTGATCGCCACCTCTTTTTTGATCGATCCTCATCTCTTATTTGATTGATCAAACCTTCATTTCTACATCACCTTCTCCGTTCTATTTTGGTGATTTAAAATCGTTAATTCAAAACCAACTCAAATCAAGTTCATTTTTCAATTACTATGGAACGTTCTGAAGTCTCTCATTCTCAATGACCCTAATTACACTCTTTGGGCTCAAGTTCATACCAGTTTTCTCAAAGGTTGCAAACTTTGGCGACTAATTACTGGAGATGTTACCACACTATGCCGAGAAGCTACTGAAACTAATTTCAAGATCAACGTGCTGAATTTTCCATCAAAGTTCATCCGCCAGGACTATTTCAAGAATTGGTTTCTAAACTAAGTTGCTATCTCATTTGCCAACTTGAGTTTGGGGGGGGGGGGGGGGGGGGGGGGGGGTAGAATATATAAGGGCCTAGGCCCATCTTGATAGCTAGGCACAACTCACTTTATATTGTCTTGTTCTCCACTCTCCTACCTAAATTAATATTGACTTGTCCCCCATACCAAATTTACTTTTTCACCACACATTCTCCTCTATATATAGGGGTCATCTCTATATATAGAGGATACACTTCAGAATATACTTCAATATACAAAATACAATATTCATTCATCTCTTTATTCTTCTTCATTTTTATTTTTATTGTCTTTGTTATATTCTCTCTGTTAACACAATATCATATCATATTTTCTTCTAACATTGTCCTTTCCTGAAACAGTTTAACATACACTTGACATAAGAATGTATAAATGTATATAATATAGACGTATACATGTTTAGAGGAAGAGACGGAACATTTGTGATGGATAGAGTGAGTGTTGCACAAATTTTAGTTCGGAGTAGTTATTTGTAAATTTAATTATAGTTTAGGGATTTATTGCACTTTACCCTAATAATTTTTGTGATATATTGTAAACTTTTAGGCTGCTAAATCTTAACCTGTCAGAATTAATGTTAGTAATTCAATCAAATAATTAAGGATTTATGATAGATGGATTAATGCTATGAGATACAAGAAGGAAAGATTGAGCGAAAACAAAATTGAAATAAGGTAATACATAAATGGTTAAGAAAATTTTGCATCAGGTATTATGACAGTTAAAGAGAATTGTTAAAACTTTTACTTGCTTACTAAAAAACACACGTAATTATCCAAGGGAGTGAAAGTGTAATTATCCGAAGGACATGGGGTTAAACTGTAATAAGTCATATTTTGAGGGTGTGAAAGTGTAATTTACCCTAAAATAAATTATTATGTTTATAAATAAGAGAGAAGAAAAAAATCAGCATGGTTGCTAGAGATCTCACTGTGTTGTAAAAAACCTTTTGACTAAAGAATATTATGGGTGGATCATTTTTTTTTTCTTTTTCACAAATTAATAATTAACTCATTTGTTGTAGACTGGTACAGTAAGGTGATCTCTAACCAAGGAAAAAAAAACAAAAAAAAAATAAAAAAAAAAGAGGAGAAATTCGATTCACCTTTGTTTAACTATAATTTATTACATTTACCCCTCTTGTGTTTGGCAAAAATTATAAATACCTTCTAGTTACATGTGTCTAAGAAATGGTGTCTAACCATGAAAGATATTCAATTATGACTAATGTTTTAGATATAATAAATGTGTGTAAAAACACGTCATACTTGTTGTACAAAACGACAATAATATTCTTAATTAAAGAGTAGTAAATTGCGAAAAAAATACAACATCTTTTTTTCTTATTAATGAATTCACACCTATATTTCAGTTAAACGTATTTTTTTCTTATTAATGAATTGACACCTGTATTTCAGTTAAATAGGAACCTTCCTATAACTCCTAATTTTTCCTGGAATTCCACCAACAAATATAGGAACACTACAACTATTAGAATTTGTACATGTGAGTTTTCTCGGCCCATATAAAAAGCCTCATCCCGACCAGATCGATCCAAGAAAGGCCCGAGATGATGATCCAACCACTGTGCCAACGCCATAACCCGACTGACACGTCAGTCTTGTGGTCCATCCCGAGATTCGACCACCGGGCCCATCTTATGGCCCGACCCGAAGATCAGTCTAGAAGGAACTGGAAGATTCTAGAAGAAACTTGCAGTTCAAGATAATGGCATAGTATATGGACAAAATAGCTGACGTGTAAAGTAAGGATAATATTCAAAAATTGAAAATGTTGCCCTAATGGGCCAAAGGCCCATAGGGAAAATGTATATAATCCAATGAAGAGTAATGAAAAAGGATCTTTTTTGTGTTGTGCAAATTTTGTATCTACACAATGGCACCGTCTGTGGGAAAGTAGGTCATTTCGCCGACCATCTTCCTACCTCAAAAAGCTGAGCAAAACCCAAATACCACCACCAGATCTTAAAAATCATCTTCTCCGTCCAAACCCGACCATGCCGGTGACTAGATCCCAGTCAGAAGTACAGATCCCCGGCGACAGACAACCAAGTGCCTCACCGACGATCGAGCACCTCTTGTAGTAGCTCGTCGAAGCGGAGAGACGAAGCCAGGCCACCGAAGCGAGAAGCCTGGCGGCGGAGAAAAGGAGCGAGGAGCTCTTGGCGAGATTGAATCAGGCGACTATCCCTCCGATAGTTCCCGGTTAATCGCAGATCCAAGAACAAGCCAAACCACGGGAGGAGCACGATGAAACCTCTCACCGACCCGCCGAGACCCTGGTCGCAGGTGAAGTTCCCATCACCGAAGAGCCTCTGACATTGCAGAAACTTCAGGAGATGATGGAGGAGTTCCAAAAGAAGGTCATGAAGGATCTAAGGACCCGATCTACCGATGGCCAGGCCCTCCAGGCCTCTGCCGACTCGGTTCAGTCACCGTTCACTTTAGAAATCACCCGGGAACCCTTCCCTAAGAAGTTCGTCATGCCCAGATTCACTCCCTACGACGGAACGAAGGATCCCGAGGAGCACATTTACCAGATCCACCAAGAAATGACCATGTATGCCGAGAACGAGGCCTTGTTGTGCAAAGTATTCTGGACCAGTCTCGTCGATGCGCCACTCCTCTGGTTCAGGAAACAGCCGCCGAGATCCATTGGCAGCTGACATCAACTATTCGACCTCTTCGTGGCCCAGTACTTCGGGAACAAGAGGCAAAAGAAGACCATCTCGAGCCTCTTTACCATGACTCAGGAAAAAGGCGAGGCCCTCAAGAGTTTCCTATCCAGATTCAATATCGAGTCATCTTCCATCGACAACTGCGACCAACACTCAGCCGTGGAAGCCTTCAGGATGGTACTGATTCCGGGGACCAAGTTCCACCAGTCACTTGTGAAACGACCACCCTCGGGAATCGGATAACTCAATTCTAGAGCTCAGGGTCACCTAAGGATAGAGGAGGAGGAGGCAACCCGACAGAAGAGAGCGGCATTGATCAATATGGAAATCAAGTCGAAGGATAAGGCTTCGGATACATCCCGACAGACGATTAATCACAAACGCTCAAATCCCCCGATCCCCGCTTCATCTCAGTTTCCTCCATAGCCCGAGAGGTGTGCCAGATTCGAAGAGAAGATCACCCCGCTAAAAGTGACCCTTACCAAGCTCTTCCAGGAAAATAAAGCCAGAGGAATCTTCCAGACTCCTCCCCCAATCAGGAAACCCCTCGACCAGAGGGATAGATCAAAGCACTGCCCCCTCCATAGTGATTTCGGCCATACGAAAAATTATTGCAGGAATTTGAGGCGCCAGGTCGAGGCAATGATAGCCCGAGGAAAATTGAAGGACTATGTTTAGAGGGATGGTCCAAGAGCCCATCAACCCGCACAAAATAACCAACGAAATCAAGCCCCAGCTCACTCGGTCAGAATCATCAATATGATCCATGGAGGTCCCGACCCATGAGGCGGCGAAGGGTTGAGACGATCACAAATCAGAAGAGCACATCATGTCAGCAGGATAGCCGGGATAAACGAAGTCCACCACCGAACGGGGCAGTCTCAGATATTTTTCTCCCAGGATGACCTCCGAGACATCCAGGTCCCACACGACGACCCATTAGTCATCACTCTGATGGTCTCGGGATGTCCTGTTCGGAGGGTCATGGTTAACCCAGGAAGCAGTGCCAATATCATGACCAAGTGGGCTTTCGATAAATTGGAGATCAACCCAAGGGACATTGTGACTTCCCGAAATCCAATTGCCGGGTTTAATGGAAAGCAAGTCGAACCCCTCGGGGAGATCAACCTGCCCATGTCAGCAGCCCAGAGAACTCTGTCCGAGACCTTTGTGGTGGTGGACGTGAAGCCCTCATACAATCTACTTATGGGAAGAGGATGGATTCACAGGATTCAAGGCGTACCATCAACTCTCCATCAAATGATGAGGTGCGTCGGGCCGAATGGTTACGACATAATTGATATCAAAGGGGATCAAGTAGCGGCCAAGCAATGCTACGCCATCACTATTAAAGGAATGAAGGATAAGCCCGATTGAAAGAGGTCCCGAGAAGAGGATCAGGATCTAGACCCACAACCCAAATAGCAACTACATAACGGGGAGTCGGGTCCCCCGATCGTGGCAGAACCTCTGCAGCCAGTATCTGTAATAGCCGACCAACTCGACAAGGTCACCTACGCAGGTACAAGTCTCACCACTTGTGAATTAAATGAACTAACAACATTCTTATAGGATAATCGTGACGTCTTCGCATGGGAGCATACTGATATGCCCGGCATCGACCCCTCCATAGCCCGACACACATTACATGTTGACCCAAATATAAGACCTGTCCGACAGAAACAGAGGCGAATGGGGAGCCAAAGGAACCAGATCATAGCTGACCAGGTGTCAAAATTGCTCGAAGCCGGGTTCATCAGAGAAGTTCAGTATCCCGAATGGTTAGGCAACGTGGTGGTTGTGCAGAAAAGAACGGGAAGTGGCGAGTCTGCGTCTACTTCACCGACCTAAACAAAGCCTGCCCGAAAGACAGCTTCCCCTTACCTAAAATAGACCAAATGGTCGACGCTACCGCGGGCTACGAGAGACTGACCTTCCTTGATGCCTACTCGGGATACAATCAAATCCCAATGGACCCGACAGATGAGGAAAAGATCTCCCTCATTACCGAGATAGGTACTTATTGCTTTAAAGTTATGCCTTTCGGACTAAAAAATGCAGGAGCCACATTTCAGAGACTGGTGAACAGGATCTTTAAGGGAATGATGGGCACAGTGGTCGAGGCCTACATTGATGATACAGTGGTCAAAAACAGAAAAAAAGCTGACCACTTGGAACATCTCCGAAAAGTATTCGACACCTTGAGGAAACATGGGATGAAACTCAATCCGGCCAAATACTCTTTTGGGGTGTCTTTGGGACAGTTCCTCGGGCACATTGTCGATTGATCAGGCATACAGGACAGCCCGACCCAGGTGAAGGCTCTGCTCGAAACAAAAGAGCCAGCCAGTCACAAAGAAGTCCAGATCCTGACCGGAAGAGTTATAGCCTGAAGTAGATTCATCGCAAGACTGACCAATCGATGCCGACCCATTTTCCAGGTGATCAAGGCAAAGAAGGGAGAGGTGTGGGGGCCCGAACAGACCAAAGCCCTATCCCGATTGAAAGAGTACATGCTTAAGCCTCCCATTCTTGCGACACCCGAGCCCGACGATGTCCTATTATTGTATCTGGCAGTATCATCAGTGTCAACTAGCGCTGTACTCATCAGAGAGGACAAGAACCTCCAGATGCCCATTTTCTATAACAGTAAGGCATTAGCCGATCCCGAGACCCGATACAGCAAACAAGAAAATTTGGTTCTATCCCTGATCAATGCCAAACGACGTCTCAGGCATTACTTTGAAGCTCACCAGATCATCGTCCCCATTGCAACTCCGATTTGTGTACTTATAGCAAAGCCCGACCTCTCCGGTAGGATTTCCAAATGGGCCGTTGAGCTAGGGATTTATGACATAACCTATGTTCCTAGAGTCTTGATCAAAGGACAGGTCGTGGCCAATTTTCTATTAGAGGGAGAGACCAAAAAAACAGATCAACCCATTGAATTAGAAACATGGAAATTATTTGTGGACAGCTCGGTGAGCGCCAATGGAGTAGGTGTCGGGATAGAGATCCATACTCCCGACAGGACCAAGTTACAGGCTTCTATGCAATTGCAGTTCTCAGCCACTAACAATGAGGTAGAGTACGAAGCGATCGTATCGGGCCTGAGATTGGCCAGAAGCCTCGAAATACAATCCCTATCTATATACAGTGACTCCCAGCTAATAATCAGGCAAATAATCGGCGAGTACGAAACCAAAGACCCCAAAATGGAATCTTACAGAGCATTGGTGCTCAAGGAGTCCGAAGGTTTTCAAAAGTTAACATTCAGCCAAATCCCTCAGGACGAAAACACCTCTGCTGACCACTTAGCTAATCAGGCGTCTGCAGCTGGTGAGGATATGACCCGAGTAGTACTGACCAACTTCATCACTACACCAAGCATTCGAGCGCCCGATGAACTGATATGTCTAACTCCCCGAGAGCCGAGTTGGATGGATCCCATAATCGACTAACTCAGTGTCGGGACGTTACCAACTGATAAGGCAGAGGCAAGGAAAATTATAATGAAGTCAGCTAGATACTCGATCATCCAGGGACAGCTCTACAAAAGATCTTTCTCAGGTCCGTATCTGAGGTGCGTAACTCCTTCCGAGGCAGAGACAGTGATGCAAGAGATACACGCTGGAGCTTGTGGAAATCACTCGGGTGCCCGGTCTCTTGCCCATAAAATCCAATCCCAGGGTTACTTTTGGCCCTACCTGTCCCGGGATATAGAGGAATATATACGTAAATGCAAAGCCTATCAGATGCACGGTGACGCTATACTCCAACCACCGGAATTCTTGAACCCGACAATCGTTCCACATCCTTTTGTCCGATGGGGAATGGACATAGTCAGACCACTCCTAAAAGCCATCAGGTCAACTACCCATGTACTCCTGGCCACCGACTATTTCACCAAATGGGTTGAAGCCGAGGCCTATCCTTCTATAAAGGGCAGCCACGTAGTCAAGTTCATATGGAATCACATCATCTGCAGGTTCGGGGTACCTCGGACCATCATGATGGACAATGACACAAATTTAAACTGTGAACCGGTCAGGTGATTTCTGGCCAAGCATGGAATCAACCAGAATACCTCCTCGGTAGGGTACCCGCAAGCTAATGGACAAGCAGAAAGGACCAATCGTTCCATCTTCAACACCCTGGCAAAGACACTTGAGAAGGCCAAAGGAACATGGTTGGACAAATGACCAGAGGTACTGTGGTCGTATAGAACCACTCCCCGACAACCAACCAGTGAAACACCCTTCGCTATGGCATATGGTGCGGAGGCCATAATCCCGACGGAGTATGCCGTCCCGACATTGAGGTCACTGGCCTAGAACGAGAAAACAAATAACCAACGCTTGGCTCACGAGCTCGACCTGTGGGAAGAGAAGAGAGAAATTGTCGGGATAAGACTGGCAGCTTACCAATAACGGGTCAGGAATCACTTCAATAAGAGAGTAAAAAGAAGGGTATTCCAAGTCGGGGACATGGTCCTTAGACGAAAGATGGGACACGTGGGCAAGCTCCAAGAGCCATGGGAAGGACCCTACACCGTCACTGAAGTGGTAGGGCGCGGGCCCTACAGACTACTCAGGAACTCTGATAACAAAAGGGAGCCCAACACACAGAATGCATCCCGACTTAAGAGGTATTATCCCTAGAATTACTTTGATTTGACTACTGTAAAAAAAGGCCACTAGAGCCCAAAAGATTGCAATGGAAGTTCCATTTTTCCCCGATCATCTCCACGAGTATCGAAATCACCTCCATAATAATATCAGTTTCAAAACCCAAGTGTTGAATCCTCTCCATGGGCCCAAAGTGCCCGAGAGATCATCACAGACCCACCAGTGGTCGGGTTTTACAAAATATCAGTTTGAAAACCTAAGTGTTGAATCCTCTCCATGAGCCCAAAGTGCCCGAGAGATCTTCACAGACCCACCAGTGGTCGTGTTTTACAAAATATCAGTTTGAAAACCTAAGTGTTGAATCCTCTTCATGGGCCCAAAGTGCCCGAGAGATCTTCACAGACCCACCAGTGGTCGGGTTTTACAAAATATCAGTTTGAAAACCTAAGTGTTGAATCCTCTCCATGGGCCCAAAGTGCCCGAGAGATCTTCACAGACCCACCAGTGGTCGGATTTTAGAAAATATCAGTTTGAAAACCTAAGTGTTGAATCCTCTCCATGGGCCCAAAGTGCCCGAGAGATCTTCAAAGACCCACCAGTGGTCGGGTTTTACAAAATATCAGTTTGAAAACCTAAGTGTTGAATCCTCTCCATGGGCCTAAAGTGCTCGAGAGATCTTCACAGACCCACCAGTGGTCGGGTTTTACAAAATATTATTTTCAAAACCCAAGTGTTGAGTCCTCTCCATGGGCCCAAAGTGCCCGAGAGATCTTCACAGACCCACTAGTGTACGGGTTTTAGAAAATATCAATTTCAAAACCTAAGTGTGGAATACTCTCCATGGGCCCAAAGTTCCCAAGAGATCATCACAAACCCACTAGTTGTCGGGTTTTACAAATGTCAATTCTAAAACCCAAGTGTTGAATCCCTTCCATGGGCCCAAAGTGCCCGAGAAATGACCACAGTCCCGACAGCTGTCGTTCTTTAATGTTAATACAAATTCAAAAATCCCGATTTTTATTATCGTATCAAAAGAAACAAGTATGGATCACACATATCCCCAACAAAATATGAATAAATAAATTTATTTATATTACAAAGGCCCCGGTGGCCAAGGCTGATACAATGATGCGTTGTTAAGTCATTACAAATGCAAGATAAAAGGAAAAATAGGAGAAGGGGAAAAAAGCTAAAGGAAGAGCAATATTCCACCGTGGGAGGATCTCCATTCCCGCCTGAGCCTTTGGTCCCGAGGGATTGTCCTTCTGTGGCTTCAGGCTCATCCAGGCCAGAACGAAAAAGCGGAGAGGGCAAGGCATCCTGAAGGAATTCGCCAAAGGCCAGGTCCTCGGGTTCGGGCTCGGGATCATCATACGGAGGCCCCACTCCTATGTTGAGATCAAGATCCTCAATAGTTAGGATCTCCCTTTCCTCCTCCGGCTTTTGAAGCTCCACTATGCATTCCCGCCAACCCTGCTCATAACGGTATTTGCAGGTCAGCTCAAAGCGGGAGATCATCTAATTACCACCCTTGTGGCACATCTCTACCCAAGATCTCTCCACGCCTAAGGTGTTCTCGACCTCAACCCTCTCCCCAAGCAACTGCCGCTCCGAAGTCTTTAACTTCTCAATTTCTTCAGTCAGGGCCTGCACTTGGAGAGTTAGAGCTTCCCGAGCCTGGGCCTCCCGATTAGCCATTTGCTCAGCCTCCCGAGCCTTGCCCTCAAGTTCTGAGATCGTTGCCTTGGCAGCTGCGAGCTCTTCCTCAGCCGAAACAGCCCTATATGGTAGGGACTGAATCTTGTCATTAGCCTTCTTCGCCCACTCCAGAGCCTTGGCACACCCATATATATGAACCCAAACATCCCGAGTCAGGGCATTTATGACCCAGGCATCATCCTCAAGATTGTAATTGTACGCCTGAGTAGCATGAAACATCTGAAAGAAGAGTGTTAGCACAGAAGATATTGGGGGACAAAATAAAAGCTAAGTATGAAAAATATGAAATTACCCTCATTGCAAGCTCGAGCCCATTCAAGGCTAATCTCATCCTGTCGTACCGCCCCACGGCCAACCTATCGGCCGGGGTCCATACTCCCAGGGCCATCTCCCGCAGGGCTTCCTAGTGTCCATCTTGAACCAGGGCACATGGGGAGCCTCTTTCCCACTTTCAGCAGCTTTTTCAATCTCCCTATGATCTTGTTTCCTGACCATATGTGAGATAGCAATGCGCAACTTGGTAGGTCGAGATAGACCCTGACCCTCTTCATCAGAGCCTAACTCCCTAGCATCCGATGTCGAGGCAGGAACCTCCAGTGCCATACTGAGGCTAGAGCCGGGCCTGACTGGAAGATTAGCCTGAGATGGATTCTGATCCAAACCTGTAGAGCTCGGGACCAGAGCATGATCATCCCCGACCTCAACCGCCCCCGATGCAGCCGTTTGTGGGTTATGAGAAGGCGAAGGCGGGGGCGTGACCGGAGGATGCTCTGCCGGAGGAGGAGGAGGGGGTGTGGCAGCTCGGCCTCCAGTTGGTCCCGTTGATGAACTGATTGCAGGATTCTCAAGGACTGGTGGAACATCAACCCCACAAACGAAAGATGTGGAGCCAGTGTTGGTCTTTTTAGCCTTCTTGATTGAAATCTTGGGCATGGTAACCGCTTTCCTTTTTTGCTGGCCCCTCGATATATTTCTCTTGAGTTTTTTGGTTGCTGATGACTTGGACTTCAATTTCTTCGACCCAGACATAGTCGCAGCAGAACCCGAGGCGATCGCCGGCGCAGACGCTCCCGATACAAGCTCCTGTAATACATACCCAGTTAGGCAACCTTGGCTACCCCTTAAATCCTGACTCCATACTCTGGCCTCCAACAATTCAAATCGGGATATTATATACCCGACCTCCATTTTTTCCTGAGGAGCCCGAAGGAAATTCATCACTAACATACCCAACTTATCATTACATAGATCGCAATGACATGAAGCTCGGGTATGGAAACTTTTAAACTCGGGAAGTCGGGTCTGTTGAAAAACGTGGCTGACAGGTATGTTTATGGCGTCGGGATGCCTCCACCGACCACTCACTACTATCATCCTTTCTTTCCATCCCTTATTGGATGTCGGGACGTTGTCACACAATTTCCTCTTAACATACGAGGTTAGGTTGTACCGACCCCTATTATCTTTCTGTTCCTGAAGTTTATATGAGAACAGGAGCTCGGCCAAACCTAAGTCTAGGTTCAATTCTTTGTTGATCAGTAGGATCATGGCCAGGATCCAATAAAAATTGGGACCCACTTGAAGGGGGGCCAGACCTAAAGTCGCCAAGGCCAAGAGGAAGAAAGGGTGAATTGGAAATTTTATTATGGCAAGGTGGAATGAGGAGAGCAATATCTTCCCGTCCTTCAGCCCCTCACCAATCCTAAAGTCTTTGTCCCGAGGATAATGTCTAACCTTCACCCCTTCGGGAACCCCGAGGCTCTTAAGTTGAGCGTCTTTCCTGTACTTGGCCGGGAGAGGGTCAGTATAAAAATTCTCCTCTTCTTCAACACCCAGACCCTGATCATTTCCATCAGCACCCTCTATAACTCGACCCCCAACCTCATGACTAACTTCTGGTGGGCTAGTCCTAGTGACTCGGGTAATCTCTAAGGATGGGGTGCTTACTGAAGCTTCGGGATCGGTGATTGTCAAATCTGTGTCTGTCAATTGCAAGTCACTAACCGACCTAGTGTCATCACTCCCCGACATATTTGAAGAAAGGTAGAAAAATGAGAAGAATGACTTACAAAAAAAAGGTAAAGAAGATTCCGGCAGTCCCCCTTGTGTTTTTCTCCGGCAAATGATTTGCAGAAACCGGTAACTGTACCAACAGGCCAAGATGGGTGTGTCCGATCAAACACTTAGCAGCAGGGCTCAAAACACTCCACACAGTGAAATACTCAACCAAGATCACTGAGATTTGCAGAAATCGATGAGACGAACTGAGAATTATGTGGATTTGAGTATGGATTTGAGGTTGCTGATAATGCTTGAATATGTTGTAGAGAGAAAGTGATGAAGGAAGAACAATCCGAAAATGGTGCAAGTGTGGCGTAAATGAATTATATAGGATTTACAGGCATGACATTTCAGCTACCCGGGTCAGGGCATCGGACCGACATGACCTGGCCCATCTCACGCAGACCTATGCCATCTCAACCACAAGTTCAAAATTGCAATTGATTGCGACAACTGCTGCATTAAATGCGTCTCCGCGTCATCAGGCACGCGTCGCGTGCACCAACTTCAAGGACTTTTTGATGGGCCTCATGATTTTTTCATCTAATGGGCCTATTTAAAAGCAGCCCATGAGTTAAAAGAGGGCCTGTGTACATGTGAGTTTTCCCGACCTATATAAAAAGTCTCATCTCGACCAGATCGATCCGAGAAAGGCCCGAGATGATGATCCAACCACTGTGCCAACGCCATAACCCGACTGACACGTTAGTCCTGTGGTCCGTCCCGAGATTCGACCACCAAGCCCATCTTATGGCCCGACCCGAAGCTCAGTCAAGAAGGAACTGGAAGATTCTAGAAGAAACTTGCAGCTCAAGATAATGGCATAGTATAGGGACAAAATAGCTGACGTGTAAAGTAAGGATAATATTCCAAAATTGAAAATGTTGCCCTAATGGGCCAAAGGCCCATAGGGAAAATGTATATAATCCAATGAAGAGTAATGAAAAATGATTTTTTTTGTGTTGTGCAAATTTTGTATCTACAGAATTACATGTCACGAGTTTCATGAATCTATTTTGACTTTAAATTTTGGGCACTAAAGAAAAAAAAAACTGAATTCTTGACTATTTTGCAAATAATAACTTCCCTCAACTAAAAATGCCTCCATAAATTATTAATATACCAAATATTTTTTTAAGATATTGAAAATATATTGTTAATTTAAAATTAAACTATATATTCAATATGATTATAAGATGGTTTGCGGTTTGAAGTATGCGTGGAAAATAAATCAACATGGAATTTAAATCATCACGGTGTATTAGAATTTTCTTGTTTAGGCAGGTGGTAGTGACAACATTAAATTTTTGATGAATAACTCTAGTACATTTTTGGTTCACTCCGATATCTCATATAGTTGATCAATGAAATATTATAATTCATTGAACTTAACAGTATAATTATTGTGATGATGAATTTCGTTAATCGCCTGAACTATAACTTGTGAATAAAAATATTGAAATTATAAATGAGCGAGTGAATGTGGGAGTTTGCTGTCTTGCATGACATTATATAAACACATTGAAATACATTTTTTATTTTTAATGTTCACCCCAAAAATAAATCGGCCGAAGAATTCAGGCGAATATATTTTATATAAATCACGGGTGTGCCAGAACCGGTGACGTGGCTCAAACGGTTCAAGACGAACAAGTTATAGTCTCTTTTGAACATATTTTTGCCGATCAGGTGAAAAACACGAGAAAGAACAAGAAACTCGTGTGTATAGATTCTTCTGCCTCAGTGAAGAGGACTTTCGGTAACCAAGAAATTAAATACGATTTACTGGAATATAAAGTAATGAAAATTTCAAAACAAGTATATAAATGGACTGATAAATAAATTCTACAGAAAAGTAAAATATACGAAGCTATTGAAGCAAAAGATAAATTTTTGTATTGGTCGTGGACCTCTCTAACAGAGGTATACGTACGCTATTTATAATGAAAAACTATCCTAAGATAAACTAGAAAATAAATGAATAAATAAATAAAAGATAACTATTTCCTAATTCTAAACTTATCAAAACATTTTCATAGACTTATAATACAATCCAAACAGTAGTCCCCTAATTCTTCATATTTTTCCTGCCCTAATTAGCCACAATTTCAGCCCAACTGAAACAACCCTTGGCCCATGCTTTTCCTCTACTTTCGGCCCATTTTCACATATATTTCTGGTTCAGATTCGGTCTTGAATTCCAAATTTCGGCTCCATCATAGCTTCTTACTCTTTCCTATATTGGCTCAAAAGTGGTGTCAACAATTGCCCCCTAATTTTAACAACATATTTTCGAATTATGGCAGTTGAAATTATTTTTGCCCTTGAATTGATGCCAATACAGTTATCTCCCTCAATCCCCGAAACAACCAAACAAAACTTAACTGAGACTCCTCCACTCCCGCCTCGTTTTTGGCACCCACTCACCAACTACTACCATCACTTCTCCATTACCCATTTTTATAATTCATTTCTTATCATATACATATACATCCGCATATACACACATATACAGACACGAACATATATCTATATCACTCCTTCTTCTCCAATCGAACCAAACCTTTCTCTCAAATCCACCCTCAATATCTTCGACTTGCACCACGAACCAGCTATATATACACATATATACTTATATATACGTATATACATAACCCTATACCTTCAATCGTCTTCAAACCATCAAAAACCGAAACCCAATTCCATTTCCCCTTTGCGATCAAACCCTAACTCATCTCTTTACTCATGGCTCCTAAGGTCATTCAATTTTATGAAACCCCCGAACCGGAGGGCGATTCTCATAACGCCCTAGTTCGAATTTCCCTAAACCATCTTGACAATACAAATTTCTCGACCTTCATCCCTCTCAATGGTGCTACCGGTATAGGGCCAGCCTTCACAAGCTCCTTCCCGGCCGAATTGGATCGTTTCTACCCAATGGCCGAGAAACAACTCCCATTTCTCAAACTAATCGACTCCCCGCATGTCTGAAACCCTCCTAGCTTCAACCTACGAAATTGGCAACAACCCTGGAAGATTTGGCAAGAGTGGGTTGAACGACTAACTCTAATTTTTAAGCAACAATGGCGTACCCAAGAAATCTTCGACGCCATTCAATTGAGCAAGTTCACCATGTCTTGCGAACCAGACAGAATCCTAATCGGTTCGGCAATGACGATGTGGTCACCCACAACGAATTCTCTTCATCTTGAATGCGGGATGATTTCCCCGACTCTTCGGGACGTATGTTACCTTACCGGCCTTCCTACTGCAGGTGAAGAAATCAATTGCCTTATCCAAGATTCTGAATCCTCTTCTTCGTTCTGCTTCGACAAAACCGTTGGCGCCAAATTAGCAGGGGCAACTTACTTCAGTTTTATTGACTCTCAAAAGAAAACTGGAGCCGTTCATGAATCTGAACACGTCACTTTTCGCCTTCTATGGCTAACGCGATGCCTGTTGTGCGTCCCTGCCATTTAGGTAACGAAAGACTTGATCCCCTTAGCTGTTGCATTATCACAAGGCCGCAAGATGGCTCTCGCTCCTTTTGTGCTCGCTTATATTTATCGTGGCCTTAATGATTTAATATTTTCATCATTTACTCGTTTTGGAGGTCCGATATGGTTATTTCAAATGTGGTTGCAAATTTACTTCCCTGAGTTAAGCCCTTCAATCGAACACGACCCCAACTTTCCCTTGATTTCCTTTGCGTATGCCACTGCTGCTCCCAAAAAACATTCACCCCAGGACTGTTTTTCTTTTTTCTACTCATAATACAAAAAACGTCCCTCGGCTCACTGGACACCATTTTTGAATTGTGAACAATGCCTTGAATGGCTCAAAACACCCACTGTGTCCTCTTCCTTTGAAGAGCATGACGCCTTTTGGGATTGTTGGGCCCATTTCTTAATTGCCCGTGATCTTCATTTTGGTTTAGCAAAAGTCGACGCCAAACATCGTCGTTCTGGTGTTGAGCACTACAACCCGAGTCAATGGGCCCGTCAATTTGGTTTTGTGCAATTGGTACCAATTCCACCTTCCTTTACTTCCAACAAACATTTCGACAAGCGTGTGATCTTTGACGCCGAAGAACAAGTATTGGCAGTTACACGATTTTTCCAAGAGGCTAAGGCAAAATTTTCCCGGTTTTGTCAATCATTTCCGTCCTCATCCTCTCACTTTATCTCTTGGTGGGAAACGTATATTGCCCGGAGTCGCCAACCTTTGGTAAATTTTATTCCTATTGGTTTTCTTCAATCCCTTTTTTTTGATAAAAATTTAAATTTGTGACTAACATCTTTCGGCAGGTACCAAACATTGACTTGCCGGTTTCCACAGCCTCCTCACCTATGGCTCCGACCACAACTTGTCGTCATTCCAACCCAGTGATTCCCACTTCTACTTGTCGTCGCTCTACACGCCTCCTGGCCAATTTTCAAACCAAAACTTCTTCAAAAATCATTGATCTTGATGGCGTCGATAATCCTTCTGACGACTCATCTGATGATCACTCGAAGACTCTGCCCATCATCTCTCCCAAGGTATAAAAATAAATCTCCCTAATCCTGCTTCTTTATTTTATTCTTCAATACTAAACTCTCAGTTTTGATATTTACTTTAGTCCAAACAAAAAATTCCTGGAACGTCGAAGCCGAAACACAAACGGCCCTGAGATGCCATCCCCTCTAGTTCTCGGTTGCTTAGGAGCTCTTCAAAAATAGCCCAAACTCATGAGGTATATATATTTGTTTATGAAACACTCTTTATTTTCTCATCTACTACTCTTATATACATATTCCCTTTTTAGGACTCAGCGGACTCAACATTTTCTTCTGACCAATCTCTCGAGTATTCCGATATGTTTGCCGTCGAAGCAAAAAATGAACTTTTTCAGACGTCTCCATCCAGAGTCGGCTTCGACCCCATGCCCACGCCTGACTCGGTCGAAGATTTTTCTATTACTTCGAGCGACCTTCGAACATAAGTTTTTTCTCCCTCTAAATTGGTCGCGACTACTGAGACTCATATCCTCCCGGTAATTTCTTCTGTTTACATTTTATGCTCAATTAAATTCGTCCCACTGTTTTATAAATCTAAAAAAAAAATTTTAGCAGGACGCCAACGCTTCCTCCTCTAAATTGTCGATTAATCTCACCACGGTGACGAGCTCGTCAAATCCAGGCTCTTCCGTAACCCAAGCATCGCTTCAAACGGTAACCTCCTTCTCTTTCAACAAACTTCGGCCATTTGTAGTTTACCTACTGAAATTTCGGCTTTCATTTGTTAGCCGAATTTACGTGATTTATTAAAAACCTTTTGAAAAGGCCAACTAATTTTCCTGAACTTCTTTCCTTTTCAGGCTTCACTTTCGCCTCTTCCAACTCCAATTTCGGCTTTCCGGAGTTTTTTTGACAATCTGGGCCAAAGTAACTCTGCCCCCCTTGCAGTTGCTGCCACAACTTCAAGCTCAAGCTCGAGTATGCGCTTTATTACCCTCAAACTGCGTCTTACGGAGATTTTTAGCACCGACCTCCTCCGCTTCCCAACAATCCTTGACGATCTCCTAAAGCTTCTTAACGATCTCCAAAGCTGCTCCGATCTTGGGCCTGGATTGACGGCATTGATCCCCACCATTCGCTCCCGCCTTGTTGAAATGGCCAGCTCAATCCCTTTGTTCACCAAAGTTATTCATGACACCGACCAACTTTGTGAACAAAAGAAGTTAAACATTCGAGAAGTCTCTCTTGTTCGAGCCGAATATGAAGCCATTGAGCCCAGATTGATTGCCTTGGAAGAAGAAGAGGCCCGCCTTCTTCAAGCTCTCCTCAAAACTCAAGCCAAAAAGAAGTTTTATACTGACAAAGTTGCCGAGCTGCAAAACAAAGGTACTATGGCAGCCTCTCAACTTCAAGTTACCAATCTGGCTCTCCAGACTTTTGAGCCGAAAAAAATCCAAGCAATTGCTGAACTTGATCGGCTTCAATCCCCGTGGGCAAAACTCAAAGATGACTTTCAAGATAACATTTAGCATATTAGTATTTTATCATAGATGTATGAAAACAATCTGGAATCCATCTTCTTCTATTTGTTTTGTAGAAACTCCTATTTTGAACTGCAAATTATCTTATGATGTTTTATCAAAGTCTATTCCTATCTAAAGCTATTGCTATGCTAACTAAAAAAAAAATTACTTTTACCTAAAACAAATTAAAACTAAAGCATAAGCAAACTAAAACCAAAACTATATAAAGGACAGTAAAGAAGTAAACCCTTCTGATATTTTATTATTTTCTGGTTTCTTGTTCAGAGGCCAAATTCCACTGCTCATGCAATGATGGTTGATAGGACTTCAAATATTTCCCATTTATCGGCCTCGGATGCTCTTTCCCAGCAATATCTCGTAATCTATAAGTACCACCTTTCAACACTTCATGGACTTCGAACGGGCCTTCCCAATTTGGCGACCATTTTCCCATTTCTCGATTAATTTTTCCCAATGGCAAAGCCGTCTTCCATACTAGTTCTCCTTCTGAAAAAACCTTTGAACGAACCCATTTATTATACGCCCGAGCAACCCTCTTTTTATGCGCCACCAAGTGATCAAATGTCTGCAATCTTTCCTCACCCACATCCTCTAACTCTGCAAGCATTGCTTCAGAATAATCAACCGGAGATAAACCATGTTGAAATGCTAGTCGAGCCGACCGTACATTCATCTCTACTGGCAAAACGACATCATGCCCAAACACTAAACAGAATGGAGTTGTTCCCGTGCTTGCCCATCTTGAATTTCGGTATGCCCATAATGCCTCTGAAAGTTCATCATGCCACTGCCTTGGATTCTCTTCAACCATTTTTTCAATGATTTCAATAATGACTTTATTCGAAGCCTCGGCCTGACCATTCCCTTGTGCATAATACGGCGTTGAAGCCGTCATTTTCACCCTCACATTATTACAATATTCCATCACTTTCTCCCCTCTAAAAACCGACCCGTTATCGGCTACTATTGTTTCCGGTAAACCAAACCGATAAAAAATATGTTGCTCAATAAAATCTACGACTTTCTCTTGATTTATAGACTTATACGCCACCGCTTCAACCCATTTTGTAAAATAATCGGTAGCGACCAAAATTCAATGATGCCTCTTACACCAGGGTGGATGAATTTTCCCAATTATATCCATCGCCCATCCTCTGAATGGCCATGGTTTTACGATCACTTGTAATTCAATAGCCGGAACCCATTGGATCGGCCCATGCTTTTGACAGGCTTCGCACCCCTTAGCATATTCCATGCAATCTTTCCGAATCCCTTTCCAATGGTATCCATATCGCCGGATTAACCATCTCATCTTTATGCCAGCCTGATGTGGTCAACAAGTCCCCTCATGTACCTCGGCCATCACCCGAAGAGCCTCCTCCTTACTAATACACAGCAACAACAAATCATCTTCGACTCCTCTCTTATACAACTCATTGCCTAAAATCAAATACCCCAACGCCTTTCGTTTCAAATTCTTTTCCACTATTCCGTTAAGATTTTTAAGAAACCGGAAAATGGGATAGCACCAATCATTTTCAACCACCTCCACAACATCTACTTCAAATGATTCAGCCATCCATGTATTTATCTCCTTCGCTGCAGGTAGGCTTCTTCTCTTGATCACCACATATTCTTCCATCAACCCATCTGACACTCTTATCCCCCAAGCGACTTGTGCCAAATCGTTCGCCTTTTTATTCATCATTCTTGGCAGGTGCTCTAACTTAATTGTATCGAACTGCTGCAACAACTGAGAGGCCATAGAATGAAAGGGCCTAAGTTGCCAACTCAGACATTGAAACTCATCAGCCACTGGGCTCAACACCAGGTTCGAATCAGCCCTGACATGTACATCCTTGACATTGAGCTCTAATAAAATTTCCAATCCAATAATCAAAGCTTCATACTTAGCTTGATTATTTGTGCATGGAAAATCAAGAAAAAAAGAAAAGGTAGTAGCTCGTCCTGCAGGAGTTCGAACTACCACTCCTGTTCCAGCCCCATCCTTCGTACTTGACCCATCAAATTCAAGTATCCAAGGTTGCACAAAGATAGTATTCAACTCTAATTTGTCATGAACAAAAGCATCACAGTCAGTCGACGGATGGTCGGCCAAAAAATTAGCCAACACACGTCCTTTGACCGATTTCTGAGGTTGGTACAAAAAATTAAACTCCATAAGCGCCAAAGCCCACTTACCAATTCTCCCGGTAATTAATGGTTTAGATAACATGAACTTAATTAAATCGGTCTGGAAAATTACAAAAACCTCTACCGGTAACATATAAACTCTTAACTTCATAGCAGAATGGTATAAACACAAACACAATTTCTCAATTGAAGTGTAGCGGCATTCTACCGACGTCAAAGCTCGGCTCAAATAATAAATTGCTTGCTCGTGTGCGGACTCATTATTCTGAGCCAACAAGCTTCCAATATTCCTCTACCGCCGATAGATATAGCATCAAAGGCATCTTCTTCCTCGGTGGCATTAGAACTGGTGGTTGGGTTAAATAATGTTGCAACATCTCAAATGCAATCTGATGTTCTTCCTTCCATTCAAACTCTTCCCCGGGTTTTAACTTCAAGAGTGGTGAAAAAATTCTCGTCTTTCCGGATAAATTAGCAATAAAACGTCTCAAATACCCCACTTAACCCAAAAACCTTTGCAATTCCTTTTTGCTTCTAGGTGTTTTAGCTGCCATAATAGCCTTTGCCTTATTCTATTCTATCTCAATTCCTCTTTGATGTACTAAAAACCCAAGGAAATTACCGGCCGCAACCCCAAAAACACACTTTATCGGGTTCATTTTGAGCTTGTGAAAAAGCATCCTGTCGAAAGCCTTCTCCAATTGTTCTAGATGTTGTTGCTGAGTTTCTGACTTAACCACCACATCATCTATATATACTTCCATGAACTGGCCTATCATGTCATGAAAAATTTAATTCATTGCCCGTTGAAAAGTAGCGCCGGCGTTCTTTAAACCGTAAGGCATCACCACCCATTCAAAAGTTCCAACTGCACCTGGACACCGAAAAGCTATTTTTGCTATATCCTCCTCTGCAATATAAATCTGATTATACCCCGAATGACCATCCATGAATGACATTATTTGTGTTTTGAGGCCGCATCAATTAATTGGTCAGCCGTCGGCATAGGATACTCATCCTTTGGTGTTACAGTATTCAAGTTGCGAAAATCAACACAAACCTGTAACTTCCCATTCTTCTTAACGACCGGTACAAAATTGGATAACCAATCCACGTATCCCGCCGTTCGTATAAATCCTGCTTTTAACAACCTCTCAATCTCCTCCTTCACCTTTGAAATTACTTCTTGTGACATCCTCCTGGGCGGTTGCTTATAAGGTTTAAACCCTTCTTTAATCGATAATCGGTGTTCAACCAATCTCCGATCTAATCCTGGCATTTCAGTATAATCCCACGCAAAACAAGAACGATATTTCTTTAACAGTTTAACTAACCCTCTGAAATCCCGGCTCCAACAAAACACTGACATATATTTCCCTAGACTCCCCTCCTTCGCCCAAATTTATCTCTAGAAGTGGGTCTTGAACCTCTGCCTTTAAATCATTCATTTTTTTTGGTGTCGCCTCCAAATCTCCAAATTGAACAACATCCACACCTTCTTGTATTTCTTCTACTTCAGTCACACATGCCGGAGTAAAATTATCTATCAATTCTTCACGGGCCAACCTTTTTTCTGCTAAATATGCCTTTAACCGTATGCAAGCGGCTCGGCAAGCCTGCTGCTTGGCAATTTCTTTTTCTTCACTATTCATCAGATCCTTCATTTATGGTAAGAGGGCCGGACACAGTAACTGTCGGCCTAATCGATTCTGACACCAACTCTTTCAATTCTAATTCTTTAAAACTTCTCCTCATAGTGGCCTTTAAAGGCCTACCATTTTTATCTACGCCTCCAAAACGGACAGGCACGAATGTGTCTTCGTACAAAATTTTCTCAGCCGCATAAACCTTTGCTACAAATAGTTTATTATTAGCCTCGACTATTTTTACTTCATCTCCATTCCAAAAGATCAGCATCTGCTGCAAAGATGATGGTATACACATGTTCGTGTGAATCCAATCTCGCCTCAATAACAACCTATATGACGTTGTGGTTTCAATAATGAAAAAGGCTGTAAAATTAGTCTTACCTCCAATGGTTACTTCGAGTGGCAATATCCCTTTTGTTGTTGTAGAACCACCGTTAAACCCGCTTACGGCCACATCTGTGGGTATCACATCGTCCATATTCTTTCCAAGTATTTTCAATGTTGTTGCTGGAACCACATTTAATACTGAACCATTATCCACTAATACCCGATTGATAGGCTCTCCCTCCACCCATACTTTTACATATAATGGCCGTAACTGCTGTGTCATTGATAATGGCGACTTCTCAAAAATAACCTTAGCCGCTTCTTTCCAATTGAAATTAATTTCAGCGTCTTTACCCTCACTTCCTTTGACTGGCCCAACAACTTGAAGGTCAGTTTTGGTGCCCCCTTCTGATTCAATAAAAACCGGTTTCTTAACACCCACTTGTGTTTCGGTAATTCCCTCCGATGTCGCCGAAATTCCTTTGGCCTTTTTTATACTACTTTCTATATCTCTACTGACCTCAGAAACCAAACTGGCCACCCCAAGTCTACTCTCAGCCAGCTTTTTTGCACTTGTCGAAACCTCAACTATCTCATTATCCTCCACGTTGTTTTTATTAACGTCAGCCTCCCCCTCTTCGAGGCATGCATTCGTGGCTTGGAATTCTCTAGGGAGAACACAAACCATAGTACAAATTACTGTTTTCGGAAAACTCCAAAATCTTATTCTATATTTTGCCGCGTGTCGAGGCTCTTTATCTGAATCACTACTTTCATCCTCTGATTTTTCGTGCATTCCTCTCCCAAAAAAAACATCTACTTCAGGTGTTACTTCTCTAATTTCTTTCTTAGGAACTCGTAAATTCCGACGATGCGCTTCGGTTTCTTTCCTTTGCCTTCTACGTTTCTGGGTCTTTGTTTCTTGCCCCTCAGTAACCTCCTTTTGGATAGATGGGGCTGGAAATTTTGGATGAACCACTCTAGTCCATTTGTCAACTTGCACTAAAGGCGGCCGAACCATCCGAACATGTCGTTCATTAAGCCTACTACTTTTGACCCATATCCGAGCTCGCGAAGGAGGAGCTCTTTTGAACTGAGCTCGACCCAGCTGGCCGAACATCACTCTTCGTTCAATGAACTTATCCACTGGTCTCCTTCTCTCTACATATCGGCCTGGAACTCGCCTTTCCCCAAGTCGATCATGCGCCGAAACCCGTTTCTCTCCCATCAATTCACGAACTGTGTTTCTTTGAAACAGTTCCTCAATCGAAAACCTTCTCTCTCTAGATTGCTCTTGATATAACAACTTGGGTATTACGACTTTTCTCTTTACAAAGACCTGTCTTGCCGATTTTTTCCGCTCCGGGTATTCCTCTGGTTTCCGAATATGTTCTTGTGTTTCTCTGAGTTGTTGCTTCAGACTTTCCACTTCAGCCCGCAACGCATCAATTGCGCTTTGTGGTCCATCCTTGTCAATCAACGTAATCATGTTAGAATTCATGATCTTCGGGAATGGATCGCCATCCACACCCATCACCTCCGGTTTCTTTTTCTTATCTGGAAATTTCAGCATCCCGTCGTCGATTGCTTTCTACAAAACGTTACGGAATACAAAACAATTATTAGTAGAATGATTCCAAGAATTGTGATACTTACAATATTATTTCCCCTTAATTTTGGTGGAAGCAGGAATTTTATGTCCTTTGGGAAAAGTAACTTGCTTATCCGCAGCCAAGTGATCAAATATCTGCTCTGTTTTAGTTATATCAAAACTATAACTCCTGCCTGTTTTTTTTTCTGCTACTCCCTTTTTTCCCATTGTTGAAGGAGTCTTTTGAGAATTTGTTATTGGCTTAGGCTTTGTAAGAGCTTCACATGTATAAAACTTCTTAAAAACAATCTCTGCCACATCCACTTCCAATTCTTCACAATCCGTTTCTATGGCAAACACCTCGTAATTCAGGTCCCTAAAATAAGTCCCTCTAGAAGACGCTTTACGCTCATTTTCCTCCTTTAACAAGGATTCATATCGAGTGGCTCAATCGGCTAATTCGAACAAATCCTGAAATTCCATACCCTCAAATCTTTTCCTCATCTCCAACTCTAAACCATTCAAAGCCAGACGTACATACTCGGTCTTTGGTAAAGCCACTCTACATCGCATCCGCGCCTTTCGAAAACGTGCTTCGAACGTCTCCACCGACTCGCTAGGTAACTGATAAAGCCGTGAGATGTCGGCTAGAGTCACCTCGATTTCAGTACGGTAAAATTGAGCATGAAATTATTCCTCCATTTGTTCCCATGTGAATATTGAGTTCGGTGGTAATTTTATATACCACGAAAATGCCGGGCCAGTTAAAGAATTTGGGAACAAGCGCATTTTAAGAGAAGGGTTACTGCTTGCCTCACCACATTGTACTATGAACCGACCTATATGCTCTATAGTAGACTGCATACCCTCTCCACTAAAAGTAACAAATTTTGGAAACTTAAAATTCCTTGGGAATTCGACCGAATCAATCTGCTCCGGGTATGGCTTCCTATAAACTGGTCGTTAGGTACGGCGATACCCTTGCCCCATCTCTTGCTATATTAAATCAATTATCTGCCCCCTGTCCATTGCACCTCGAGGCTCCTCCCAAACAGGGGCATTCCTAATCGGCAGCGGCGCACCTCCAATGATTGGATAAACCAGTGCCGAATTTATTTTGATTCCCTCCGTGTATCCTACACAATGAGGACTCCGGTTGTTGCTGCCCCACAAGTTCGAACTATCTCTCTGTGGAAACCCATTACCATCCATTGGTGGTACACCATTGGCTGCGGGCACCCTACTAACTTCTAAATTTCTCGCACAACCCGGCTGCGATACCGACGCTGACGCACCGGTATTTCCAGGCAGATAAGGAACTAAAGTAGCATGTGACCCGTCGGTCGGCTTCTTTTCCATAGCCAACAATCATGCCCTTAGTTCATGAATTTGAGCTTGACTTTGAGCCTCTATTTCCTTTGCCTGGGCCGACTCTGCCTCCATTATATCCATCCTACGCATGTACTGAATCAGATCCACTTGTTTCTTACCAACAAATGAGTTGGCAATTTCAATCTCTTCCCCTTCCTCATTGCCGATAATCTCGTCGTCACGTGGTTCAACCCCATCAGGATTTACCAGACTCAGATCATCGTTTCGAGAACTTCTTGTTCTCGGCGGCATGACTTGCTATTAAATTTCTCAATCACCTAGTGGGGTCCCACTGGGCGTGCCAAAAATGTTCACCCCAAAAATAAATCGGCCGAAGAATTCAGCCGAATATATTTTATATAAATCACGGGCGTGCCAGAACCGGTGACGTGGCTCAAACGGTTCAAGACGAACAAGTTATCGTCTCTTTTGAACAGATTTTTGCAGATCAGGCGAAAAACACGAGAGAGAACAAGAAACTCGTGTGTATAGATTCTTCTGCCTCAGTGAAGAGGACTTTCGGTAACCAAGAAATTAAATACGATTTACTGGAATATAAAGTAATGAAAATTGCAAAACAAGAATGTAAATGGACTGATAAATAAATTCTGCAGAAAAGTAAAATATACGAAGCTATTGAAGCAAAAGATAAATTTTTGTATTGGTCGTGTACTACTATAACCGAGGTATACGTACACTATTTATAATGAAAAACTATCCTAAGATAAACTAGAAAATAAATGAATAAATAAATAAAAGATAACTATTTCCTAATTCTAAACTTATCAAAACATTTTCATGGACTTATAATACAATCCAAACAGTAGTCTCCTAATTCTTCATAATTTTCCTGCCCTAATTAGCCACAATTTCGGCCCAACTGAAACAACCCCTAGCCCATGCTTTTCCTCTACTTCTTGGCCCATTTTCACATATATTTCTGGTTCAGATTCGGTCTTGAATTCCAAATTTTGGCTCCATCATAGCTTCTTACTCTTTCCTATATTGGCTCAAAAGTGGTGTCAACAAAAAAATATTAAATATTTAATATTTAATTTAAAAGTCTAAATCATATTAGAATTTTCAAAACTTTCTCATATATTGGGCCTTCAATATTTTCTCGTAAATTTAGTCCAAATATTTGGAAATTGGACTAAATCATTAAGTTTTTGGGCATTTCATATGAATAGCTTAACCGTCCAACCATTATTTTAATATAGTAAAATCGTGATAAAATCGTACGAAATCGTAAAATTGTAAAATTTTACTGGTTAAAATCGAGATTCTGACAATTATATTTTTCCGGATGCATTATATAGAAGAGAAAATGGGCCAAGAGTCAAGAGCTTTGTCCATGGAGTCTGGCTCACAAGTAAGCCTAATGGATTGGTCGCCATACAATATTGCAAACTGTGCAATTCAATTATGAAGGCCCAAAAGGCAATCCGATGTTCATAAATTAATAAAATTTCATTTGCAAGTTTGCAAAGAAAGAATATATATATAATGAAGATAGAATGTACTGTATCTAGCTATACATTAATTTTTGACAAACATTTATTTTTCATTTTTCCTTTCGGTTAGTAATCACTGAAATAGTTCAACAAAATATACGCGTAGCATCGGATGAAATTAGATTTAATAATTCGAATAAATATTTTTTACATTATTTTAAGTTGGTAATTTTAGATTTTTCTTCCAAATCAAGAATTATTACTTTAATTGATGATAATACAACTCCTAAATTTAGAAGTTTTTTTTTTTTTTTTGAATGGTAATAAACGCACACACACATATACTCGCACACCCTCACATGAACCCCATGGGGCTCGAACCCCTAATATCCCATTTGGGGAGAAAATGTGATACCATCAGGCTACAAGGCTTTTGGTAAATTTAGAAGCCTTTGCCATAAATAGTTTAGCATACATTTAAATAAAAATGTATAATTGAAGTGCGATTAAGCTAGTCCGGACACCACAATTACCCAAAAAAACAAATTTAAATAAGAATATATAGAAGTATACATGTTTAGAGGAAAAGAATGTATTCCGATGTTTGTGATGCTTAAGCGTTGCTTAAATTTTAGTTGAGATTAGTTATTAACTTATTTGTAAATTTTAGAGTTAATTTGAATAAACTCTCCTATGGTTTCAAAAATGATCAATTTGCCCCACTCCTCTACAGAAAACCCCCTGCACTTATCAAATTGTATCAGCTTGCCCCCTTCCCTATAATTTTGGACCAAAATACCTCTGGGATTTAATGAAAAATAATTTAAAATTCAATAAACATATAAAATTAAAAAAATATATATAAAATTAGAAAAAAAACATATAAAATTCGAAACAAATATATAAAATTCATAAATATATATACAAAAACCGTACAAATATAAAAACTTCATAAAACAATATATAAAATTCAAAAAATCATATAAAATTTGAAATATATATATATAATTCGAAAAAATACATGTAAAATTCGAAAAAAAAACATATAAAATTCGAAACAATATATATATAATTTGTAAAAATGATTTAAAATTTGAAAGATGATTTAATGATTTAAAATACCCCTGGAATTTAATGAAAAATGATTTAAAATTCAACAAAACATATAAAATTAATATATATATATACATAAGTCGAAAAAAATATATAAAATTTGAAAAAACATATAAAATTCGAAAAAAAAACATATAAAATTAGAAAATATATATATATAATTCGAATAAAATATATAATATTTTTAAAAAACATATAAATTTCGAGAAAGCATATAAAATTATAAATATATATATAAAATTCATAAAAATATATATAAAATTTGTAAAAAAATATATAAAAATTGAAACAAATATATAGTATTCAAAATTTATATATTCTTACTTGTATTCTGTTGTAACCTTAATATATTCTCTTATTTTTACAGCTTCTTACTTATTTTTTCAAATTTTATATGTTGTTTTGAATTTATATATCGTTTTATGAATTTATATATTTTTATGAATTATATATATATTTCTAATTTTTTATATATATTTCAAATTATATATATATATTTCGAATTTGATATTTTTTTTTTGAATTTTATTTATTTATTTATTTTATATATATATTTTTGAATTTTATATATATTTTTTGAATTTTATGTTTTTTATATAATCCATTTACCACCTCATAATTTCTCTTGGTAAATAAATATTATTAGCAAGTCCTATCTCTAGTTTTCTATCTTATCGAAAATGTAGACCATTCTTAATATGTTAAAAGATAACAAATCAAATCATATATTATGCCACCTTTGCATATTCCTCCTATAAGAGGAATGATTTGATTATTATTTTTTAATTGGTTCAGGAAAGACTTTGAGGGTTCTAAGTGAAGTCACAGTTTTACAAATTGAATAGTTGATATGAGTGCTCTTATCATTAGGGATGGACACGGTCGGGTTCAGTTTCGACCGAAATCAAAACCGTTCTGTTTATTTCGGTTCCTTAAAAATGAGAATAAAAAATAAATTATTAATGTAAGGAATCGAACGGAACTGAACTGAGCTACGATATTTCTCAGAGGAAAAATTTGTTGGAAAAATAATGAGGATGTAATGAAAAGAAATTGGATCGCATACCTACTGCCATGTGATCCTGTAAAACTCCACCATGTCAAACGAATTGGATATGTAACCTGGAAATAACAACAACATTGTCAATGCACGCCTATGCAAGTCTGTATGCGTGCATACGATTGAGACAATATACAAGCTACAATTCTTGCTAGGCGTGGGACCTCTGCAGACCTAAATAATTTATATTGATATTTGTGTATTGCTTCCATCAAGCAAAACAAAGCCGGCCTTTTATTGGAATCTGAATGGTGGTTACAAGACAACCACCTCTAACGTCCAACACATCACGAATATAACTTCCAAAACCACTCCACAATGTGTGTTGTATATTGTTTGCTATAGGTGTGACAATATGTGGCCACCGACACGTGTAGTATATTACAGTTATAACTGACACGTGTCTTACATTCTCTCACTTGGTCAATATTGAAAACACTGACAATAGCAAAACCCTTATCTTTATGGGCTTGCAATTTCCTTGTAGAATCTAAATGTATAAAATCATGGTGGAAATGCACCCTACATATGAGTGTAACCTTCCATGTATCATTATATCACCATTTTTCTCACAACTTTATGTGGTATAATACTTTATGAATAGTCATTTCTGAATCTATTCTAGGAAGTTTACTATAGTGTCCCAATGGACTGACTTTATGAATAAGCTCCCATAAGCCTATTCAGAGATCCAACTATATTTCTCCAAAAGAAAATTTTGTCATTTAGAACTTTATGTATACCCGTATAAAATGACAAATGAATACTACGAATCATCAAACTATAATGCATTTGCGAACTATAAGGTGTTTCAATAAATCAAGCATAAGACATATCAATAAGTCCCATATTTCGTACATGTTCCTTATACAAATTGGGTGGCAAACCCTTTGTTATAGGATCAATGACCATCGACTTTATCCTTATGTCATCTACCACCACTTGATGATTCTGAACTCGTTCTTTAACAACAAGGAACTTTATATCAATCTATTTGTTTGAACTCCCACTTGCATTGTTGTTACATAAATGAACTGTAGCAAAGTTATCACAATAGATTCTTAATGGTGTAGAAATAGAATCCACAACTTGAAGATCCATGATAAAATTCCTCAACAATAAAACATGTCCCGTAGCTTCATGGCATGCTACGTACTTTGCCTATATAGTAGAAGAAGTGATCAATTTATGTTTTGAGCTTCTCCATGAGATTACTCCTCTAGCAAGAAGGAATACATATTTAGATGTTGACTTTCTATAGTCGATGCATCCTAGTATGAGAGGACTGTGAAGAATTCGCCTTCCATCCCACTGTAAACTTTAGGTTGCCATCATTGTGAGGTAAGTCTAACCCATGATGATTGCTCGCCTCTCCCAAGTCCAAGAGTCTTTGTGAGGTAAGTCCAACCCATGATACCGGATAGGTTTTCTGCGTACGTCTATTGCTTTAACTTGTCTTTTGAAGTGGTGGATTATCTCACTCGTAAAATTATTATTGTGCTTATCATTATTTTTTGGCAGGATTGGAGAAAGAAGCAAAGCAATGACGAATAATCTTCCATCTCAAGTAACTGACACTGAAAGGAAGAAATCAAAGGTGGATACTAACTTGAATGCTATCGTAGTTGCACTACCCCGAGAAATTTCTAAGCTTATACCTTAGATGCTTGATGTAGTTGATTATCATCGCTTTAGTGCTGTTTGCAAGACTTGAAGATCCATTGCAGTTGCTACAAAACAAAATCAACACTTTTGTTTACAACAACTTCCTTGGCTAATTCTTTCTTCGAACAACAGTTCTGAGGATGATCTTCTTGGATTTTTCGGTCTTGTCCATGGAAATGTTTTGAAGCTAAAGCTGCCCGAGGTTCGTGGTTGTAGGTGTTGTGGTTCCTCCTGTGGGTGGTTGATAATGGTAAATAAGAATGGAGACAACTTCCTTTTGAATCCACACTTTCGCCACTTTATCTTGTCTATACCAACTATTGGTTTCAGGGTTCATCATACATCTGCAAGGCCATGTTACTAACTCCCCCTGCAACTATCTTTACTGCTTCAAGTAGGAGTGGTAATGGTTTAAATTTGGTGGCTCGCAATTGTACAGTTGTTAATGAAACGCATGAACACTTGTTCTTTTCTTGTAGCATTTCTCATACAGTGTGGCAATGGATTTAAAACAAATGTGGCATTTTTTTTGGGTGACATATCTTTCAAGAAGATCATTCTATGGGCTTTTTCTATATGGAGCTGCAATACAAACTGTCTCGTGGCTAAGATTTTCAGGTTGTGCTTTGCTAGCACTATGGAAGGAAAGGAACAACAGAATGTTCAAGGGTGCATGCAACTCTCCTTCACACACCTTCAAATGCATTGAAGAATGCATTAGGCTTAGGATGATGACTTCTAGCATCAGATTCTCCACTCAATTCAGAGAATTAGCTTCTACTTGGAATATAGCTTCTACTTAGATTATGGCTTTTTCTTTTTGGTTCTAGGTTTGTCCTAGGTTTTTAAAGTTGTTTTGGCTTCTTGATTGTGTTCTTTGCCTCTTTTGGCTTGGTGCAGCTTTGCTGTTGTTCCCTTTGTAGGGATTTCTCTCTTTCTCTTGTAGGCTTTGGCCTTTTCCTTGGTATATAATGCATTTTAATTACCAATTTTTTTTTTTTTTTTTTTTGTAAAGTTGTGGCTGTTTATGAGAGGAAGAGATTGGGATTTTGTAGACCAGGGGATGAGGTTTGGATTGATTTGACAAAACATCTAGATATGATGAGGCTTCAAGACTGTCGTGTTTCTAGACATAATATCGTTCAACAATCAGTTGTATGCAGTTACTGATAATTATGAACTTGTGCTCATTGAGCTAGATCCACATCCAAAATGTACGAAAGTGAAAGTGGACCTGCCTTATCCTGAAGGTGTTGATTGCCTAAAGTTTATTTATTTGGTGGAATCTTGTGGGGAGCTCTTGATGGTTACTAGACACTTTGATGGTACTCCAAGTAATGGTGCTTTTATATTATTTGGTGGAATCTTGTGGGGAGATCGTATCACAAGTGCATTTAAGGTGTTCAAGTAGATACTAGGGGTTACAGTTGGATTGAAGTTGAGAGCTTAGGTGATCAGATGCTATTTGTGGGTACGAGCAGTGGCATCTCCCTTTTTGCTACCCGCTTCTCGGGATTTAAGGGTGTAAGAACATTTATTGTAATTGTTTATTTATGGCATGTTCTAAACCAATAACCATGTTGAGTGTTAAATAGGTCGTCTTGTTTTGACGACATTAATTGGTGCTCAATATTGGTAATTTTTTGCCCCTATCTTACGTTTGTTATGTCTTTACATTCCGTTACTTGATATTTTTATCCTGTTTGTGTGTGTAAGCATGTTTCAGGAGATTAATGAAGAAACATATCTAATCTTGGTGAATTAACTGAGTTCGGGTTCATTTCTATCTCGAGAAAGGAATCAAGAGGTGTGTCAGTGCAAAGAAGAGATACTAGAGGGCAAAATGGTTATTTCCCTACATCGTTATCTCACCAAAGGGCATTTAATGTCATTTCCAGACATTATTACTTCAACAAAAAGTATTGGGAGTCAAAGGCGACTAGTCTAGCTCAAATATGAAAAAATGGGTTTTTATAACAAAAATGCATGATACCCTACGTTGGTAGAGGGAAAAAGTCTGGGAGCCAGAGGGGGGACCCTACGCCTAAGCGTAGGTCCTACTTTGTGGTCACATGACCATTTTATGCGCAGGAATGGTTTCAGAGTGTTTTTGGATTTTTTAAGTTTTGTCCCTACATCGAGATTTTAACTGATCAATGATTCCGGACCTCTACATACAGGCTTATACACTTATTTTAATAAGATTTTAGAAACATTATGAAATTACAAAAAAGGGCAATCATTAGGGTTTCCCTAACTTGTCTATAAATATGAGAGGGTTAGGTTTAGTTAAGAGTTCTAATTTTCACGCACGTTTATTGAGTTGGTGGCTGAGTTCATTGATAATACAGTCTCTCTCCACCATGATCAACTAACTCGGTATCTACGGTTTTCTCGCAAAACTCTAGCAAAGTAATGTAGTTCTGATTTTATATCCAATTGTAGAGAGGGCAACCTGTGACTATACTGTGATGATTATGTTAGATAAGAGACCGATTTTTATTCTTGATACAAGTTTATATATTTGTTCTGATTCTTGTTTTAGACTGAATGAATGTATTTATCTTACTCAATCATGGTTATTCAATATGGGCTGGAACTCGGATGCTTAACACAAGATTTTCTACATAATGGTGGTCATAAAACTCGAAACCCTAGGTTGACACAGGCCATGCCCTGACAAACTGATATAGACATGCTTTAATTTACTTTTCTGCATATACTTTCTGTTATTAGTTGGCATGCACTAATCGATTTAGTCTTGAGATGGGTTGTCGCAATCCAGTTGAAAGTAATCCTTTTTGGGGTCGAACTATTGGCACAGTGTGACCTGATACACAGTCAATGGATCGCCCTCATATAATTGATATATCATCTGAACTATATTATGAGGTTAGTGGTGGAGTGAGGAAACCCTAGCTTTCTCTCTCTCTGAATCACAACCATTATTTATTATTGCTTTCTGTTTTATTTTCGTTAACATTAGATAATTCACAAAAACAAACTCTTTTCGGAAAAATATAATTCAGCATTTTTAGATTATTGAAGAGAATAATCCTCATCTCTGTGGGATCAATATTCCCCTACTAAAGAAAAACTATCTACAACTGATCTGTGTGTTTGTAGAAGGGTAAAACCTAGTGTCATTAAGGTGTTGTTGTTAACCACATATTTAGCACACAGCTGACACCCACCAAGTTTTTTTGCGCTGCTACCGGGGAATTGTCATTATTCAATAACTTTAGTAGTTTATTTGCATTGCGTTATTGTAGATTAAAGCTAAAGTTAAATTTTTTTGTGTGATTTTCAGGTACAATTGAAGAGCGTGAAAGGAAAAGACAAAGCTGCTGAAGTTGCGTCTGACCCTTTATGAGTTTCAATTTTGCTTAGTTTTTGCATTTAATTTTTAGCTTTGCTTTTTGTTCATAGTTTAGATAAGTTTAGAAGTAGTTTAGTTAATTTGTTTTATTTCAAAAAAAAAAATCGAAAAAAAGAGGTTTTTACTGTATGTTCGATAGATCGATGTGTTCAAATTCAAATTCTGCATTAGTTGTATATGATTCGGAGATCGAAAGAACTCTAAGTCGTTTACAAAAATCTATTGAAGAGCATCGTCAGACAGAAGAAGTCGAGATGGGTGATGAGACAGTCAATCCATGGAGCGGACCAAATACCTCATTAAAGGGTATCTACGCACCGGACGCGTATGAATCTATGTTCAATTTCCAGAAGAGGAAGGTGCAAAGCATTTCGAGATCAAGACGAGTGTGATTAACATGCTCCCAAAGTTCTCTGGTCTCAGGATAGAAGATCCGTACCAGCATGTCAATGAATTCTTAAAGGTAGCATCAACTGTTAGGTATGATGTTTTGATTAAAAATGATTTAAGAGTGTGTATGTTTCCATGGTCCTTAAAAGACAAAGCAAAAGGATGGTATATTAAATTGACCAAAGCAACTAAACTTGACTAGGAAGCACTTGAGAAAGAATGCTTAGAAAAATATTTTCCTATAGGAAAGACTTCAGAAGCACAAGATGCAATTAAGTGATTCAGACAGTTGCCAGGAGATCAATTTCATGATGCGTGGGAGAGGTACAATGAGATTTTGTATAAATGTCCCCACCATAGGTTTTCTGATCAAGATGTTGCTAGAAAGTTTTACATGAGTCTAGGTGAAAAGAATAAAAATATGATAGATGCCTCTACACAGGGTCAGTTTACCTTGAAACCCGCAAAAGAGCTTTTAGAGATGTTTGATAATATCAGTGAAAATACCCTTCAGTATGAATCTGATCTGAGGTCTAAAGATGGTCAGGATAGGCAATCTGAAAAAACATTTGAGGTAATCATGATATGAAAAATCCAGTGGCATTGAAAGAGGAGAGGTTAGAGCGATTTGAAAAACTTCTTACCCAAAGAAGTCATTCTCCTAAAAGAGAACTATATGAGGTTGAACCAGATTATTCTCAAAATGAGTGTAAGGACATAATAGCCGCTGATGTCAATGCAGCATGGAATTACTCAAATAATGCTCTGTTCTCCAACTCATACTCTCCAAATAATAGAAATCATCAATTCATGTCCTATAAGTCCACAAATGTGGAGAATCCTTCAGAAAAAGTTCAACAAGGACAGTTGTCCAACTCCCAATCCAATTTTCAACCAAGGTAGTAATTTACCTCGCAACCAAGGTTCCAACAGAGCAAACAATTATTCCAATCTTAACCAACTATACTGGCTCGCAATTCTCAATCAAATTACCAACCCAGACAACCACCTAATAATTATATGGCTCTTCAGCCATTAAATAACAACCAGATTATCTAACCATACCAATATCATCTCCAGCCTCAAAGAAGCCAAGCTCCTCCACTCGGTTTCCAAAATAACAGGATAGAGCATACCTTGGTGAATCTCCAAAATCAGATGGGTGTTCATACTCAAGCACTGGCCCAAATCATCATGTAGTTAGGACAAATGGCAAATTAGAGAAATACTAGACAGCCAGGTCAGTTGTCTAGTCAGCCTATCACTAACCCAAAGATTCAGCAAGTGAAAGAGCTTGGATCATTTACCAATGATAATCTCGAGTTTGTTCTAGCAATTACAACTTTGAGAAGTGGAAGGGTAGTGGAGAGCAGAGTGGAGGAAGAACATGAGGAGAGGCTACGTAGAAAAAAGGAAGTTGAGTAAGCTCAAAGTAAGGAAGCGGAAATAGCAAAGCAAAAAGAGGTTGAGAACAAAGAGGCTGAAGTTCAGATAGATAAACTGCTAGTAGATAAGAGTGTCGACGAGACTTTGATTGATGATCTAGACAGGGCGAACTACGAGGAGGCACCACCATTTCTTCAACGTCTTAGAGAACCGGCTAAGTATCAGAAGATGAAAGAATCTGATATGTTGGATACGTTCCGACAAGTCAAGTTTAATCTGCCGCTCTTAAACGTGATTGCCCAAATCCCACCATATGCTAAATATTTCAAGGATCTTTGTACGCAGAAGAGGAAAAGCAGAGCGAAGAATTCGAAGAAAATACTCTTGACTGAGCAAGTGAGTTCACTGCTGTTAAACAATACTCCACCAAAGAGGAAAGATCTCGGTGCCCCCACTATTTCTTATGTTATCGGTGATAAGGAAATTGGTAGAGCTCTTCTTGATCTAAGTGCGAGTATTAACTTGATTCCTTATTCAATCTATAAACAGCTAGGGTTGGGATAGCTCAGTTTCGTAGAGGTTGTACTGCAGTTTACCGATCGATCTGTCAAGCAGGTGAAAGAAATTTTGGAAGACGTCATAGTTCAAGTGGGCAAGTTTTACTTTCCAGTTGATTTTGTAATCCTAGAGATGGAACCTGTCCCAGACATGAAAAAACACATCCTAATAATTGCTGAACCGGAGCCATGGATCTGACCTTTAGGAACATGAAAGTTAGGATGAATGTGTTTGAAGGAAGCCACCAATTGCCTGAGTCTATGGATTGTTTCCAAATTAATGAGTGTGATGAGCTATATGACATTATACAAGATTTTGCCACTCAAATTCTGGAGAAAGACGAGTTGGAGGAATTTTTGGCAAATGAAATGTTGAATGAAGAAATCGAAGATTGGGATGCGCATATGGAATGGCTGAACAAGGAGTTGGATAGAATTGACACTGCGTTATACATGGAACCTTGGAAGAAAGAGCTAGTGGAACCACTCCTGATAGTCTCAAGTACTCCCCCATTTCCATCACTTACGACTCCGCCTGTTCTAGAACTTAAGGAGTTGCCAGAGAAGCTAAAGTATCTTTTCTTGGGACCCGATGAAACTCTTCCTGTAATTATTTCATCAAAGTTAACAGCAGAACAGGAATCGAGTCTGATTGAGGTCATGACTAAGAATAAATAAGTGATTAGGTGGAGTGTTGCTGATTTGAAAGGTATTTATCCATCAATTTGCATGCATCAGATTTATTTGAAAGATGAGGCAAAACAGTCAAGGGAGATGCAGTGGAGATTGAATCCGAACATGATGAAGGTGGTAAGAAAAGAAGTAGTGAAGTTGCTGCATGCGGGAATCATGTACCCGATCTCTGATAGTAAGTGGGTAAGCCCAACTCAAGTGGTCTCGAAAAAGTCAGGAATCATAGTGGTGCCCAGTGAAAATGGTGAGTTAATTCCTCAACGCACTACTACGGAGTGGCATGTGTGTATCGACTAAAGAAAACTCAACTCTAACATTAGGAAGTATCATTTTCCATTGCCATTCATCGATCAAATCCTGGAAAGATTAACCAGACATAGCTACTACTGCTTTTTGGATGGATATTTCAGCTATAATCAAGTGGCAATTGATCATGCGGATAAGGAGAAAACCACTTTTACTTGTCCATATGGCACATTTGCGTACATACGGGTGCGTTTTGGTTTATGTAATGCGCCAGCTACATTCCAGAGGTGTATGATGTCTATCTTCTCTGATATGGTAGGAAGGTTTCTGGAAGCATTCATGGATGACTTCTCAGTTTTTGGGGCAACCTTTGAAGACTGTTTGAGGCATTTAACACTAGTACTTGAAAGGTGTAAAGAGACCAATTTAATTCTTAGTTGGGAGAATAACCATTTTATGGTTTAAGAGGGAATAATACTTGGCCACATTATATCAAAGCAAAGGATTGAGGTCGATAAAGCAAAAGTCGAGCTGATTTCAAAATTACCTCCTCCCACATATGTAAAGTAGATACGCTCTTTTCTGGGCAATATTGGGTTTTACAGAAGGTTTATCAAATATTTTAGCAAAATTACCCGGTCATTATGCAATTTACTAGCTAAGGATGTAGTCTTTGTCTTTGATGAAGAATGTCTTCATGCCTTTGAGGAATTGCAAGCTAAACTCTCATCTGCCCCAATTATCTGTCCACTGGACTGTTCTCTACCATTCGAGCTGATGTGTGACGCTTCAGATTATGCAATTGGAGTTGTGCTGGGGGAGAGAAAAGACAAATTGCCACATGTGATATATTATGCTAATAGAGCTTTGAATGAAGCTCAGATAAACTACACAACTACCGAGAAGGAGTTGTTGGCAATGGTGTTCGCCTTGGACAAATTCAGGTCGTATTTGTTGGGAACCAAGGTGGTCGTGTACTCAAATCATGATGTACTAAGGCATTTATTAACTAAGAAAGACTCCAAGCCCAGACTGATTCAATGGATTTTGTTTCTACAAGAATTTGATTTGGAGATAAAAAATAATAAGGGTACGAAGAATGTTGTAGTTGACCATTTGTCAAGAATTGTCATTGAGTCCACAAACGATGATACTCCTCTTGAGGATGAGTTCCCGGATGAACATCTGTTCAGTGTGGCTATTATGGAACAAATACTGTGGTATGCAGATATTGTCAACTATAAAGCCACTAGTAGAATTCCTAATGGATGGTCTAAGCATGAGAAGGATCGTTTCTTCAGCCAAGTAAAATTTTATATCTGGGATAATCCGTGAATGTACAAATATTGCCCTGATCAAATAATTCATAAATGTGTTCCAGAAAGTGAAGTTCAAGGCATACTGATATTCTGTCATACACTAGAGTGTGGAGGACATTTTGGTGCTCAAAAGACAACTCACAAAGTCTTTCAGAGAAGTTTTTATTGGCCCACCATATTCAAAGATGCGTTCGAGTTTTACAAATCTTGTCTGAGATGTCAGAAGTTGGATCCATATCTCGATGAGACATGATGCCATTGAATCCGATTTTGGTGGTTGAGTTGTTTGAAGTCTAAGGCATTGACTTCATGGGACCGTTTCCAAAAGCCGGAGATAAGTTGTACATATTAGTAGGAGTTGATTACGTTTCTAAATGGGTAGAGGTTGCTAGTCACTAATTAGCCCTATAGTGGGGTGAATAGGGTTTAAAAACAATTGTTAACTTCTTTTTTACAATTACTAGCAATATCCACAATTCTCTATATTTGTTTAAACAAATGAGTTTTCAATGAAATACTTAATTTAATTTATCAACCTATATATCACAAGATTAATTAAGCATGCAAGATAATAAAATAAGGAGATAGAGATAGAGAGATTGACACCGTGATTTTTATGAGGTTCGGTAACTCCTAGTCCTTGGCTCAAAGAATCCCCTTCCTAGAGACTTTCCCAATCCTCACACTATGACTCTTCCTTCAATAGGTGGAGTAGCAAAACCTTTACACACGAGCTAACTAGCTCATCACACAATCAAGAGAACAATCCTCCCTTGAAACAATGGGCTTCACTTACCCAAGATCACAAATTTGTGTATGCAATCAATATATCACTCAAGAATAAAAAAACACTCAAAAACCCGAAGGTTTTTATGGAAGATAGATCAATATAAGCTCAAGTGTTTTTGGGTGATATTTCAAGAACTCTAGATATATATTCTCAAAGGATAAATTCAATGAGAGAATAAGTAAAGAGCTAGAGTTTAAATCTTCAAAATGATTTGAGTGAAAAAGGAGATTTCTTATTTCTTGCTTTCAAAAGACTTTTCATAGAGTACTTGAGATAAAATAAGAGATAAAGATTTTTTAGAAAAATTTATCACACAAGAACCTTGTCTTTCAATCACCTATCTCATTCTATAGATAGTGAACATTAGGGTTTGGAGAGTGAATCTCACTCTAGGAGATTTGGAGAGTGAGATCTGAAAAGTAGCAAGAATAAACACCAAGTGATGGGCAAAAATATTTTTCAGATTTACTTTTTCTTAAAATACTGAAGCACCCTGTCGACTGCCTCCAAGCTATATTTTAAAATATTTTTCCCAACGGCTATGGCCAGTCAACTACCTCAAGAGAGCCAGTCGACTGCCTCAGGCAATCAAATAATTTTATAACTCTCTGTTTCTTCCAGTCGGCTGGGCCCTTGGCCAGTCAACTGGGTCACAGCCAATCGGCTGCCATTGTTTGGCCAGTCGATTGGGTGACTCCAAGATTTTGATTCAAGGTTCGTTTTTGTCCCATTTTGAGTTCGGTTCTTTAATCACTTGAACTTATATGACCAATAAGTGCATAAAATACCTTGTTACAATATTATCACACCGACCTATCTACCCTGGGTCTTGAGTCTTCAGCTTTTGCCTTTCATTGACCATTTTGTCCTTTTCCGATTTTGCGTTTGAGTTACTTTGTCGCTTATTGCTTTTTGTGTTTGTATTCTTTCAGGACCATTCTCCTGTTCTTGCTAAAACACTTAACTCAAAGTTATATTAGTACCAAACATGTTTTTAAATGTTTTGTTAATATCAAAATAATAATTATTGTCCAAAATAAAATTTCAAGGCCAACAATCTCCCCATTTTTTATGTTGACAAAACATTTTGTGTTTGCGCATATTTGGTGAAGTATCAAGTGATACTCCCCCTTAATGTGTGCATCTTTCATTTATCTTTTGATGCTCCCCCTTAGGGAATAAATTTTGCAATTTGATAGACATTAAGGTAATGCATTGAAAGATGATAGAAACAACATTTTCATTTAAATGTTTCAATACTCGATACATGTTGTTTTACTACTAAAACGAAACACAATATAATAAAACATATAGCAAGAACAAAAACAACACAAACCAAGCTAGGAAATGCCCTATGTTACGCAAAATATAAGCTACGGCCAAACATCTAAAACATCAAAACATTCTCCCCCTTTGGCTACATCAAAAAGGCGGAGGATGTCGGCGAAGAGTTTCCATAGCAATGGTGATGCGGTCGACCTTTTCCTCAAGATGCTTCATGTCCTCAACAGTCTTCTTGTGGGCTTCCTCATTACATTTAATGACCTTCAGAATTTGATTGAAGGTTTCGGGATTTCCACCGAACCCAAAATTAGGAATATCGAAGGAGCTGCCCAGTGAAGGAAATGAAGACGTCGGAGCTTCGGGATGAGGAACAGCTTGGTCCACAGGAGGAGTATCTTTTAGAAAGACCAACAACCCATTGGCATTTTTTCCAATGTGCATATGCTTGAGATAAGTACGATCAAGAAAAATAGGATTGTGCTCCGAAGGTTCCTCATCAAGCGGAACATTGCACCGTGCAAGAAGATACCAAATAAGTGCAGGAAAGATAAGAAGACCGTTCTTCTTCTGCCACTCAAGAATTGCAGAAATGAAGATGAAGGCTAGATTTACCTTTCGACCGGTCATAACACAAAAGAGAAGGAAGGCTTGCATTATCGACACAAAACTCCAGCTTCCAGACTTGGGCAATATGGAGTAAGTGATAATATTATGCACAAGTCGAGCCTCAGAAGTAAGCGAGGAAGATGGAAATTTGGCAATTGTGGTAGTCTCTTTGTTGACCAAAATTACCCGAACAACTTCGAGAGGATTGAATTCATTTGAAGAATACCAAATAGACGGACAGTAGTAGGAAATGCCTCCTGGAAGGAGCCAAAATGCATAATTGATTAAGGCTTCAGTGAGGTTAAAGGATTTTCCCGCAACATCGGAGTGGAAAGATATGGTAGGGGGGTTCAGTTGAGATGGATTTCTCAAATTCGTGTAGAATGCTTTGACGGCACGCGGGTAATGAAGAACATTAAGAGAAATAAAGAAATCCCAACCCATACTTTAGAAAAGAATGAATATATTTGCACCAATATCTTTGCATAAAGTTTGAGTCACGATGCGACACCGAGAGATTTTTCGATGGATGAATTTTGTCATGAAAATAAAAATGTTGTCTTCGTGATTGCCGAGAAGAGCATAGATGGACATGGGACCAGTTTCATCTTCAGAATTAGTTTCCTCATGGACAAGGGACGCAGGACGTGGTTCAGAATTCGAGCTTCCACCCCGACGGGTTCACTTGCGAGTAAGAGTTGTGGGCACGGGCTTGGGTGCATGAGGGAGATGAGAACCAAGAGAAAGGGAAACATTTTGAGAGAGAGAAAGGAAGAATCAGTGGATAGAAGAGGAGATGGGTCGCAGATATATAGAAATGTGTATGTATATGTGTATAGGTGAGATATAAGTGAAGGGAATGAAAAAGAAGGTCGTGGGGAAGTGTGGAAATGAATGAGATGTGAATTGAGAGCGTGAAATATGGAAGGGAAGTGAGAAATCGTGGAGAGAGTGGAGAGAAGACGAAGAGAAATGAGGCTATAAAATAGAGATCGTGCAGAGGCAGTCGACTGGTCAAATGGAGGCAATCGACTGGCTCATGACCCAGTCGGCTGGCCAAAGGTAGGTAGTCGACTGGCTGAAGTAGTTTTAAAACATAAAAACTCTCTGGTTCACCCAGTCGACTGGCCATTATGAGGCAGTCGACTGGCCTTAAAAAAATTTTAAAATCTTGTAAGCCGAGATAGTAGACGAGGTTTTGTGAAAATTAAGTTATTACTTCAAAATCCATGGAAATTTCAATTTCTTTACGAATTTTTGAAAAAGGTTCGTCCGAGAGAGGTTTTATGAAAATATCCGCTAATTGATTTTTAGTGTCAATAAAGACCAATTCAATGAAGCCCTTAGCTACGTGATCCCATAAGAAGACACTAGTATTGTCACATTTAATAGGTACATGATTGAAGACAAGTCTGAAATCAAGTAATTGTTGCTTAATGTAAAGAGTTTGAGCGCAAATACTATCGGCCGCAACGTATTAGGCTTCAACCGTAGACAAGGTAACGGAATTTTGCTTTTTAATTGACCATAATACTAGGGAGCGTCCTAGAAAGTGACATGTACCGCTTGTGCTTTTCCTATCCACTTTACATCCCGCAAAATTGGCATCCGAATAACTAGTGAGATCAAGTGTAGTGCCACATGGATACCACAGTCCTAAATTAATTGTCCCTCTAAGATAGCGAAAAATACGTTTTACGGCTAGCAAGTGAGATTCTTTAGGACAAGATTGAAAACGAGCACATAAGCATACGCTAAACATTATATTCGGTCCACTAGCGGTTAAGTAAAGAAAACTTCCAATCATGCCTCTATATTTAGTGATGTCAACACATTTTCCATTTTCATCTTTGTCTAGCTTAATAGAGGTACTCATAGGAGTTATGGCATTTTTGGCTTTTTCCATACCAAATCGTTTTAGCAAATCTTTAGTGTACTTGGATTGACTAACAATTAAGTCATCCACGTTTTGCTTGATTTGCAACCCTAAGAAGAAGTTCAACTCACCCATCATACTCATTTCACATTCATTTTGCATACTTGTTGCAAATTCTTTGCAAAGCGAAGCATTTGTTGATCCGAATATAATGTCATCAACATATATTTGGATAAGCAACAAGTTGATCTTGACTGATTTTGTAAAGAGTGTATTATCAACTTTTTCTTTTGAAAAACCATTTTGAATTAAGAAATCACTAAGCCTCTCATACCAAGCTCTGGGAGGTTGCTTTAAACCTTATAAGGCTTTAGATAATTTGTAAACATGATTTGGAAAAAGTTCATTTTCAAAACCGGTTGGTTGTTTTACAAACACTTCTTCACCTATAGTTCCGTTTAGAAAAACACTTTTGACATCCATTTGATAAATAGTAAAATTTCTAGATGATGCAAATACAAGAAGCATTCTAATTACTTCTAATCTAGCTACGGGTGCAATGGTTTCATCATAGTCAATGCCTTCCTCTTGATTGTAACCTTGAGCTACCAATCTTGCTTTGTTTTGAATGATCACTCCATTTTCATCCTTTTTATTTCAAAAAATCCATTTTGTGCCTATTATAGTTTGATGTATGGGTTGAGTAACTAAATGTCAAACTTGATTACGTTCAAATTGATTTAGCTCCTCTTGCATAGCCATGATCCAAGAATCATCACATTGAGCTTCGTGGAAGTCTTGGGTTCGATTTGAGACACAAAAGCCATGTGATTGCATAAGTCTCTAAGTTAAGATTTTGTGCTAAAACATTGTGAAGGATTTTCTATGACTTGGTCAAGAGGGTGGTTGTGTACAACCCTCCAAAATTTAGGAATTGAGCTTCTCAAGTCATCATTAGATTGATTCCCAACTTCACTCTTATCTATTTTCCTACTTGATGAGTTGGAGATATTAAGGTTATTTAAGCTATCCTCAATCCCTACAACTTCATCATCATCTAGGTCAACCTTAGGTAATGGTAGTGGTAGTGATTCATCAAAAACAACATGGATAAACTCAACCATGGTTAAAGTCCTTTTATTAAAGACTCTAAAGGCTTTACTTCTTGAGGAATAAGAAAATTGATTCATCCGATTTGGAGTCGAACTTTCCCAAGTTATCTTTATCATTTAGCACAAAGCATTTACAACCGAACACCTTGAAATACCCAATATTGGGTTTTCGACCGTTCCATAATACATAAGGTGTTTTTCCCAATTTCATTCGAATGATAACTCTATTTATGACATGACAAGCGGTATTTACCACTTCCGCCCAAAGGCTTCAGGGAAGGTTGTGTTTATTTAACACGGTTCTAGCCATTTCTTGCGAAGATCTATTCTTTCTTTCAACCACACCATTTTGTTGAGGAGATCTAGGAGCCGAGAGATCATGAGATACACCAAGTTCATCACATAATTTCTCTAGATCAAGTCCTATCACTTCTAATTTTCTTGATTTTCAAATCTTTTTCATTTTGAATGACTCTATAAAATTTACCAAGAATGGAGTGAGTTTCATTTTTATGAGCAAGAAAGTGAACCCAAGTAAATCTAGAGTAGTCATCGACTATAACAAGTACATAGAGTTTCCCGGCTAAGCTAGCCATTCTCTCCAGACCAAAAAGTTCCATGTGAAGTAGCTCTAATGGTCTAAAAGTGGTAATGTCTTTCTTTCTTTTGAAAGAGAATTTTACTTGCTTGCCTATTTGACACGCACTACATACTTTATCTTTTGAAAAATTAGTCTTTAGGAGGCCTTTGACTAACTCATTTTTAGATAAACGATGAATGAGGTCCATATTAGCATGTCCTAAGCGTTTATACCATAACCAACTATTTTTGCTAGATGTGACAAAACACTTAACATCTTGTTCATGCAATTCACAAAGCAACATAATATATAAATTTCCATTTATTTTGGCATTGAACAATTGCTTTCCATCTTTCTCAACTATGCATGCATTTGACCTAAAAGTAACATCATAACCTTTGTCACATAATTGACTAATGCTAAACAAGTTATGCTTCAAACCATCAACTAAAAGCACATTATCTATAGATAGAGAGGAAGATATACCGATGGATCCAATTCCAATAATTTTTTCTTTAGGGTTGTCTCCAAAAGTAACGCTCCCTCATTCATATGATTTTAAAGATATGAATTTTGATTTGTCTCCCGTCATATGCCTTGAGCATCCGCTATCAAGAAACCATCTTTCTTTTGAGGCAGACTTCAACCATATCTACAAAACAAATTTAAGTAACGTTCATTGTTCATTGGTACCCAATCTCTTTTGGGTCCACTAAAGGTTAGAGAGAGATGCAATAGTTCCTTTTGGAACCTAAAACGTTTTAGTTACCACATTTCCCTTTGTACGTAGACATACAATGGTTCCTTTTGGAACCCAAAACATTTTTTAAACAACTTTCTTCATTCTTAGAAAACATACATTTGCCTTATGACCCTTTTTCTTGGAATAATAACATGTAACATGTTTATGATCAATTGAGGGTGAGTGAGATGATTGTTTTGAAAAAGTATGCCTCAATGATTTTCTCTTTTTCAATATAAGTGCATCTTTGTTAAAAGCATCATACCCTAAACTAGTTTTGTCAAATGATCTTCTTTGTCTTCCTAACATAATGCTCAAATTTTCTTTTCCTTTTGTGAATTTTCCTAAGATGTTTATTTGATCATCTATAGTCTTTTTCAATAAAACATTTTCCTTTTCTATCTCAATGCTTTTGTCATCCGTTATATTTGAGTCTACTACGCTGAAGCAAGTAGGACTACATGAAGATTTAGTTTTCTTAAGTAAAATGTGTTTACTAGCTAATCTTTTAAATTCATCATGCAATTCTTCAAATGCATCTTGCAATTCATTATAGGAGAATAGGAGCTCATCATATGACATAATTGATTTATCTAATACTTGTGAATTTAAATGTACCTCATCTTCATTTCCCATGAGGCAAAGATTTGCTATTTCCTCGCCATTTTCACAGGAATCATAGTCATCCCATGTAGCATTCATGGCCATCTTGTTTGGGCTTGAAACACTCACTTCTATAGTGCCCCGGTTTTCCACAATTAAAGCAAGTTATAGACTCCCTCTTACTAGTATCGCCTCTTGGCTCATTTCTCCTTATGAATCTCCTACCGTTAGCCTTCTTTCTTTGAAGAAATCTCTTAAATATTTGGGTGATCAAGGCAATGTCTTCATCTAACTCTTCTTCAATTTGCTCATTTGCTTCAATTTTGGTAGAGGCTTGCAGGGCTATACCTTTTCTAAGCTTGGTGTCTTCTTCACGAGATTTTAAGGTGATTTCCCAAGTGAGAAGAGACTCAAAAATCTCATCAAGGCTCATTGTGCTAAGATCATGTGCTTCTATAATTGCCGTCACTTTTGCATCCCATTTGATCGGAAGGCTTCTAAGGACTTTGTGAGCTGCATCGGATCTAGGAATAATTCTACCAAGATGCTTTAGTCCATTCAAAATATTAGTGAAACGAGACATCATTGAATTGATATTTTCATCTTCCTTCATGGCAAATAATTCATATTTATGCATAAGTATATCAATTTTAGATTCTCAAACTTGAGTGGTACCTTCATAAGTTACTTCAAGTTTATCCCACATTTCTTTGGCCGTGGAGCAAGTAGAAACACGATTAAATTCATTTGGACTTAAGGCACAATTTAGATTTACCTTAGCTTTACCATTAAACGACATAAGTCTAAGCTCAACATTATCCCATTTGTTTGGCAATTTAGGGATTGTTTTTCCATCTACCACTTTGGTTATAGTAAAAGGTCCATCAACAATAACTTGCCAAATTTGATAATCAATAGCTTGAAGAAAATTTACCATTTTATTCTTCCAATAACTATAGTTTGAACCAGCAAACCATGGGGGCCTATTGTTGGATTGTCCTTCTACGTGAGTGCTTCTTTAATTGCCATCACTTTTGTATCCCATTTGAGGTCATGATCGTTCTCTAAGACGGTTAAGTCTAAAACAAGTAGAGATTAGGTTATGATACTAATTGTTAGTCACTAATTAGCCCTAGAGAGGGTGAATAGGGTTTAAAAACAATTGTTAAGTATATTTTAACAATTACTAACAATATCCACAATTCTCTATATTTGTTTAAACAAATGAGTTTTCAATGAAATACTTAATTTAATTTATCAATCTATTTATCACAAGATTAATTAAGCATGCAAGATAACAAAATAAGGAGAAAGAGATAGAGAGATTGACACCGTGATTTTTACGAGGTTCGGTAACTCCTAGTCCTCGGCTCAAAGAATCCCCTTTCTTGAGACTTTTCCAATCCTCACACTGTGGCTCTTCCTTCAATAGGTGGAGTAGCAAAACATTTACACACGACCTAACTAGCTCATCACACAATCAAGAGAACAATCCTCCCTTGAAATAATGGGCTTCACTTACCCAAGATCACAAATTTGTGTATGCAATCAATATATCACTCAAGAATAAAAAACACTCAAAAACCCTAAGGTTTTTATGGAAGATAGATCAATATAAGCTCAAGTGTTTTTGGGTGATATTTCAAGAACTCTAGATATATATTCTCAAAGGATAAATTCAATGAGAGAATAAGCAAAGATCTAGAGTTTAAATTTTCAAAATGATTTGAGTGAAAAACGAGATTTCTTGTTTCTTGCTTTCAAAAGACTTTTCAAAGAGTACTTGAAATAAAATAAGAGATGAAGATTTTTTAGAAACATTTCCCACACAAGAACCTTGTCTTTCAATCCCATATCTCAATCTATATATAGTGAAGCATTAAGGTTTGGAGAGTGAGATATGAAAAGTAGCAAGAATAAACACCAAGTGATGGGCAAAAATATTTTTCAAATTTACTTTTTCATAAAATACTGAAGCACCTAGTTGACTGCCTATAGGCACCCAGTCGACTGCCTCCAAGATGTATTTTAAAATACTTTTCCCAATAGCTCTGGCCAGTCGACTACCTCAAGAGAGCCAGTCGACTGCCTTGGACAGGCCAGTCGACTTCCTCAGGCAATCAAATAAGTTTATAACTCTCTATTTCTTTCGGTCAGTTGGGCCCTTGGACAGTTGACTAGGTCACAGCTAGTCGGCTGCCATTGCTTGGCCAGTCGACTGGGTGACTCCAAGATTTTGATTCAAGGTTCATTTTTGTCCCATTTTGAGTTCAGTTCTTTAATCACTTGAGCTTATAGGACCAATCAATGCATAAAATACCTTGTTACAATATTCTCACATCGACCTATCTACCCTGGGTCTTGAGTCTTCAACTTTCGCTTTTCGTTGACCATTTTATCCTTTTTTGATTTTGCGCTTGAGTTACTTTGTCGCTTATCGCTTTTTGTGTTTGTATTCTTTCCGAATCATTCTCATGTTCTTGCTGAAACACTTAGCTCAATGTTTTATTAGTACCAAACATGTTTTTAAATGTTTTGTTAATATTAAAATAAGAATTACTGTCCGAAATAGAATTTCAAGGACAATAGAGTTTGTTGCCATGTCGCATGCGAATCACATTGTGGTTGAGGAGTTTGTTAAATCCAATATCTTTTCTAGATTTGGTATACCACGAGTGTTGATCAGTGACAGCGGCAGCCACTTCGACAATCAGTTTCTTCCGGCCTTATGCAAGAAGTATGGTGTCACTCACAGAATTAGAACGCCATATCACCCACAGACGAGTGGTCAAGTGGAGGTTTCAAACAGGGAGATCAAGAAAATTATTGAAAATACGATGGATCCTGACTTAAAGAATTGGCCGAGAAGGTTAAATGATGCACTGTGGGCATACATGACAGCTTATAAGACATCGATTGGTATGACACCATATAGATTGGTCTATGGTAAGGCGTGTCATCTCCCTGTCGAACTCGAGCACAAAGCATGTTGGGCGATCAGAAGATTGAATTTTGATATCAAAAGATTAGGTGCTTAGAGGAAACTCCAAATCGTTGAGTTTGAGGAGTTGAAGAACAACGCATATGAGAATTCTCGAATATATAAAGCCCGAACCAAAGCATTCCATGACAGACATATCAGACATAAAATGTGGTCGTTCAATTCAAGACTAAAATTATTTCCCGGTCAGCTCCAATCAAGATGGGATGGGTCATACAAAATTACAAAGGTTTACCCCCATGGAACGGTGAAACTTGACGACCTTGACAAAGGCAAGCGATTTGTTGTGAATGGTCAGCGTTTAAAACATTATATCGAAGTTGAACCGACAGAGAGTGTTGTTAAAATAGTTGATTTAATAGAACCGGCACCGGAGCAGGATGATTTTGATCCTGAGTACTGAAAGGCGGAAACGTTGAGCCAATGATGCTAAATATTGGTACTAAGTGATAAAGAGTAACTTTTGATCTTAGTTTGTAGTTGTAAACCAATAGTTTAATTCAGTTTTCGTAAATTTTAAGATCGAGTCCGAAATAGTCGTCATCATTCAGAGGGGTATTTTGTCCACAAAGCACCAAATTTTGATGAATCGAAGTCAATTAAGTCAATAGGTGTGCATAGGGGAGGTCCGAGTGTTCGGGAATAGAGAACGATGCAAAAATGGCCAAAGCAAAAAATTCAGCCTTGGGACCTACACCCAAGCTTAGGGTACCGTACGCCCAAGCGTAGGTCACGAGACTATATAAATACAGTCTCGCGGCTTTTCATTTCAAAATTCTCTTTTCTCCCTCTCCTCTCCACCAAATCGACCCCCGTTCGTTCCTAAAGTTGAATATCGATATTTCTCATCATTCCCGAGCGATGGATTGTCAGATTAGTGAGCGGTGTGTCCGGATTCACATGAAGAACTCAAAAATTCTCCAAAATCCAATCTTGGGGAATTTGTCGTTTCTTGCGATTCGGTAAGTTTTGATCCATTCTTTTGGTTTCGAGTACTTAATACTACCCCCGTCCCGTTTTAGTTGTCCAGTTTGACCAAAATTTGTGAGTGCTTTTTGGTGAAATGTGGACAAGTAAATTGGGACAGGGGGAGTATAACTATTCTAAACTAGTATTGATGAACGAGACTGATCGATCATGTTTTAATCAGTTTTAAAAAGAAGTTGAGTTTTTCAGCTTCAGATACGGGTTGAACATTGAATTTTTTAGATGAGGTCCTATTTAATTGTCATATTAGAATACTTTAAATATAGTTTTGAATTTGATTCGGTGTCCGGATAGTTTTCACTAATTTTCGTAACAATCTGAATTCTGTAGGCATGTCTCGCACGGAAGGATCGAGGAAGGTTGCCACGGGAGCATCTACGTCGGGGATGGTAGTACAGGGAGATAGATCACTGTCACCACCCTTAGAGAGTACATGGCCTGTACGCCGTAGTACCCGGGCACCGAGACCGGTGTATGTTGAGCCGGATTCATCAACTGAGGAGGAGGCTGAGAGACCGAGTGCACTGACAGAGGGCATCGAGCTAGATTTAAGATATGGTTGGATGATAGTTCCACCTACTACACTGAGGGCATCATCATGACCCCAGGCACAGTCTCCAGTCCCCGAGCCATTACCACCACCACATGAGTCGGAGATATCCGATGAGTAGACTACCAAGACTGGTGATAGTGAGGATGGGCAGGCAGAGCAAGAGGCAGAGTACGAGGATGAGCCGGAGGATGTTGAGCGGGGTGAGGTGTCGTATCTTGAGCCGGCAGTTGATGGTGATGAGGGTGAGCTCATTTCTTACAGATGGAAGCACTCAACGGTCTCCAATGTGACACTGATGGCCCGAGCTTTGAAGAAGGGGTTCCGATAGGAACGCATTTATGTTATTGGGCCACTTGAGCAGATATAGCTAGTTCTGTAGTGGACCTTAGCCCCAGCTACACCACACATTTGTGGTGACATGATTAGCGAGTTCTTGCTTCATAAGAGGCATTACAGCAAAGGGACTCGGCTAGTGATAGTGGTGTAGGGGCAAGAGTTTGAGATTACTCCCAAGAGTATTGCTGCTGCATGGGGTATTCCACACGAGTGCCCTACAAAGCTAAAGGAGTAGTTTCCACCTATGCCAGACCCACTCCCGCCACTTTATGAGATGGTGCAATTGTAGACCGAGGGGAAGTGGGCAGATAATAAGTGTAATGGGACCAGGAAGTCTAACTATCATCCGATGTTTTGGCTTTGGGATGTGATAGTCCGAGCCAATGTGCTACCCTCTATTTTTGGCGCTGCACTACGCTTTTGAGTTTGGTCACTAGTATTCTATTCCACATTCCCTTTGGCAGACTTTGTTCCGGCATTATGTTCACTTGCGCCGGGATAAAAAGGTTGGGACTGCCATGTTTCAGATGGTTCTTCCCTGCCTTGTGATGAAGTTGATGTTCGATCAAGAATTACATATGGAGGCTGAGGATAAGTATGAGTCGATGGTTGGATATGGAAAGGGAGCGTGGAATAAGGGGTGGACTAAGACAGGTCCAGCAACATATGTTCACCGATGCAGATTTGGAAGACTTTTACTACCAGGTGAGAAGGAGGATGCTACAGAGCAGGCTATGCCGGATGAGATGCCTGAGGTGGAGGTGCCACAGGCTAAGGAGGCTGTTATAAGAGGTGATGCGCCACAGGCCCCGGATGGGGGTGCTGTTATGATAACTCATGTCCAGTACGACCAGTTGATTGGACATATTGAGGGATTGAAGTGCTCATTTGTGGAAGAGAGGCAGGCCCGACATCGCGAGCCTCGTGAGATGATGGATCAGAGGGATATTATGATACGACATATGGGAGTGACAGTTCCACCACCACAGCCACCTCCGGATGATGCTATGTAATTATAGTTTAGTTTTATTTTTTTTTATTTTTTTTAGGATTTCTTGCTTTATCTATCCATAGTTGAGATCAATCATAGAGTGGAGAGTCAGTGTTTGATCTTTTGTGACCGCTTTAACGATCATCTCTAACTATTTGTGATATTTTGGCTTTTGTATAAAACTGACAGCTTTTATTTTTGCATTGAGTATGTGTGATTTTATTTTTGCACTATGAGGATATGTGTGCGTTTAAGTTTAGGGGTGCATCGGTTGTCGTGAAAGTGTATTGGTAAGCGTGTCATATATATATAATCAATAAAATCCAAAAAGAGGAAGTTTAAACATCCCATGAAAATTGGGTGTGTTAATTCCTATATATTCTTTTTGCAGTTTATTTTCCCTTGCTATGATGTTGGTATATGTTTGTTGTGAAACTTTATAGGTAATCCAAATCAAGTTTGGGGGAGGGAATTGAGCACTTCGTAGATCCAGAATTGCGCTTCAAGAGTAACTATATTTGTTCCCATTCTTTATTTTTGACCATGGGGACATGGTCTCATTTAAGTTTGGGGTGAGGGTATAGTGCTAAGAGGAAATAAATTTTTTTTGACAATTTTGGAGAAATTCTTTGGTTTTTATGCATGAGTGTTTCGCATGATGAGCTCATTAAGTTTATGTTTATGATACATAAATAGTATGTGATGTGATTTTCCCGCTCATGAGAGTAATAATTAGATCGAGTTAATGAAGTGATGTTGTTTTCATAGGTGAGTGATTAGTGAAATTGAAACCAAGAAAGACGACTTTGACCTATAAGCACAAACACACATTCACTGTGAGAAAAACAATTAATATTTAATTGATAATTTTGCAAAAATACAAGGAGAGAAGGGGTGTGTTATGTTATCATTAGACGGATGATTATTGAAATTTTATTTTTTTAGAATTAGATAAAAAAAAATAGTTCTTTGAACTGAGTAAACGGGCTTTGGTATGACCAATATCAATGTTTGCGTAAAAAGGTAAGAAAACTAATGAGCATAAATCCCATGGAAGAAGCTCGGGCCCAATTGGTCGGGACTAAAAACCCTCCCTAGAAAGTTCGGAGCTTAGAAAAACAATAAAAAAGGATAATGTGGAAAGTAGGAAAGTTGACTTTATTTTTTAAAGGTAAAAGTTGAGAGAGATTGAAATATTGCATTTGAATGTTCACTGATACACGGAAGGTTGTCCGGATTGGGAGTAGTGAGTAACAAAGTTATTTACTTTAGTGAGGATCATTCATGACATGAAGCTCGAGATAGTTATTGTTCGGTAGTGAGTGGGAATATTTGCATTCATATTATCTTGTGTGTTGTATCATAGCTTATTTAACTTGTGTGTGTGAACTCATGAGTGCGTAATTACAAAAGGAACTGTGATGTTTGTAGGTACCATCACTAGAAACCTTCACGAGACTTCACTCGTCCACTAGGGGTAACCTAGGGGTTTAAAAGGCTTGTTACACGTGCTAAATGTAATCGTCGACCCTCACGAAATCAAGGGATTATGTTAAAGTAGATAGGTTAGACAGAATAAGAATCACCACAAATAGTTTCTCTGAATTTATTGCTAAGAGACTAGCAATATGTAAGTTTCGGGGTGTGATAGGTGCTAAATATTAGTAATTTTTCACCCTTATCTTGCGTTTGTTATGTCTTTACATTCCGTTACTTGGTATTTTTATCCCGTTTGTGTGTGTAAGAATGTTTCAGGAGCTTAATGAATAAACAGAGCTAATCTCGGTGAATTAACTGAGTTCGTGTTCGTTTCCTGACATCGTTACCTAGCCGAAGAGCAAAAATGTCATTTCCAGACATTATTACTTCAACCAAAAGCATCTGGAGTCAAATGCGACCAGTCTAGCTCAAATATGAAAAAATGGGTTTTTTACAGCAAAAATGCATGATATCCTACGTTGGTAGAGGGAAAAAGAGGCAAAATGGACTACACATACGCTTTGGTCTGGGAGCCAGAGGGGGGACCCTACGTCCTAGACCTACGCCCAAGCGTAGGTCGCACTTTGTGGTCACATAACCACATTATGCGCAAGAATGGTTTTGGAGTGTTTTCGGATTTTTCCAGTTTTGTCTCTGCGTCGAGATTTTCAATGATCGATGATTCCGGACCTCACCATACAGACTTATACATGTATTTTCATCAGATTTTAGAGACATTATTCATGTATTATGAAATTACAGAAAAGGAAAACCATTAGGGTTTCCCTTACTTGTCTATAAATATGAGAGGGTTAGGTTTAGTTGAGAGTTCTAATTTTCACGCACGTTCATTGAGTTGGTGGCTGAGTTCTTTGCTTCCATAGAAGAGAATCACCATTAAAGACCGAGAGATCCAGAGAAGAAGATTATGGAGAACGTTTCTACACCGACAATGCAGTCTCTCCCCACCATGATCAACTAACTCGGTATCTATGGTTTTCTCGCAACACTCTAGCCAAGTAATGTAGTTCTGGTTTTATATTCAATTGTAGAGAAGGAAAACTGTGACTATATTTTTATGATTGTGTTAGATAAGAGACCGGTTTTTATTCTTGATACAAGTTTATATATTTGTTCTGATTCTTATCTTAGACTTAATGAATGTATTTATCTTACTCAATCATGGTTATTCAATATGGGCTGGAACTCAGATGTTTAACACATGATTTTCTACACAATGGTGGTCATAAAACTCGAAACCCTAGGTTGACACATGCCATGCCCTGACAAACTGATATAGACATGCTTTAGTTTATTTTAATGCTTTAATTTACTTTTCTGCATTTACTTTATGTTAGTAGTTGGCATGCACTAATCAACTTAGTTTTGAGATGGGTTGTTGCAATCCGTTTGAGAGTAATCCTTTTTAGGGTCAAACTACTAGCACAGTGCAACCTGATTCACAGTTAATGGATCGCCCTCATGCAATTGATATATAATCTGAACTATATTATGCGGTTAGTGATGGAGTGAGGAAACCCTAGTTTTCTCTCTCTCTGAATCACAACCATTATTTATTATTGCTTTCTGTTTTATTTTCGTTAGCATTAGATAATTCATAAAAACAAACTCTTTTTGGAAAAATATAATTCAGTATTTTTAGACTATTGAAGTGAACAATTCTCGTCTCTATGGGATCAATATTCCCCTACTCAAGTAAAATTGTCTACAACTGATATGTGGCTTGCAGAAGGGTAAAACCTAGTGTCGTTAAGGTGTTGTTGCTAACCACATATTTTACACACACCTGACGCCCACAAGACATCTACCAGCTTTGACAAAGGAAAACAAAAGTGAGCGTATTGAGTGAAAATATCTTTCGGAAGGCAAAAAAGCCATTTCCCATAGCCGTCAATTCAAGAAAAAAGTATTGGGGAGTCAAAAGGGTCATTTTGGCGTAGTTGTAGAGAAAAATGGTTTAACAAAACTACCTACGCTTTCAGTTTAAAAAAGTGGCTGAAAAGTGAGTTTTTACGCTTCAAGATACTCTAAGCTATGCTTGGACTTACGCTTCAAGCATAGGGATCCTACACTTTAAGGGTAGCTAGGCTACGCTTCAAGCGTAGGTGCGGCAAGAAAAATATAATGTTTGTTGCACTACCCAATCAATCCCTGTATCAGTGTCAACAACTTCTTACATTGAGATACGTGATATACATATATTTTTTAGCAGAGAAGAGGGTTTAACTTGGTTTCTTATGAAATTACAGAAAAGGGCAAACCTAGGGTTTGATTCAACATTGCCTATAAATACACAAGTCTATAACAAAAGGAGGCACGTCTTGAAAATTTCTCTGCAACATTTCTACAGTTTCATCTTCTTCAGAGATATATGGTGAGAGAATATTATTGAGTGAATAGATATACACAACTTCTCTCTTATTATTGAGTGTCTCCAATTGTGCTTCTACATTGACAATTCTCATGCACAATTGGATGTTCTAGTTACTGAAAAATCATCACACCGTCTATTGCTACGAGGTTGCTTTGATCCATTAAAGAACGGAGCCGTCTGAGTGCGGAGATCAGAGCGAAAAGCTTCGTGGTTATTTGATCTGTTGAGAAATAGAGCCATTAGAGTAAGGATATCAAAGCGAGAGCTTCGTGGAGCACGAGTGGATCTAGAATTTCAGACGACGAGTGAAGAACAACAAATTTTAGTGGTTGTAAGTTCTGTTTTCATAGAGTCTTTACAAATTATGTGATTCATAGAGCATCGATAGTTGAGCGTATCCGTTGTTTTTACTTGGAGTCTTTCGAAGGTTTTCCATGTAAAAATCTCTGTGTCTTCTCGTGATTTAAATTTCTGCAATTATATTCATTTTTGCTTGATTGATCAGTTTTGAGAATTCAATTGAGAATTAAGGTTTGTGACTGATTAAAATTGAATTTTCGCTAAATAATTTTAATTGATCATGTTGGCCTTGAAATTCTATTTCGGACAATAACTCTTATTTTGATATTAACAAAACATTCAAAACCGTGTTTGGTACTAATATTACTTTGAGCTAAGTGTTTCATCAAGTACAGGTAAATGATTCGGAAAGATCATAAATACCAAAAAGCGACAAGCGATAAGGAAACTCAAGCGCAAACTCCGAAAAGGACAAAAAGGTCTATGAAAGACAAAAGCTGGACTCAAGACCTGGGGAAGATAGGTCGGGGTGAGAATATTGTAACAAGGTATCTTATGCGTTGATAGGTCTTATAAGCTCAAGTAATTAAACAAACAAACTCAAAAATGGATCAAAAATGAACCTTGAACAATTTCTTGGACTCACCTAGTCGACTGGCCCTGAAATGGCAGCCGACTGGCGATGACCCAGTCGACTGGCCTAGGGACCAGCCAACTGGATGACCCAGTGAGTTATAAACATTTTTGATTGCCTGAGGCAGTCGACTGGCCTTCTTTGAGGCAATCGACTGACCATAGCCATTGGGAAAAATATTTTAAATCGAAGCATGGAGGCAGTTGACTGGGTGCTTCAGGATTTTAAGGAAAAGTATTTCTAAACAATATTTTTGCCCAAAAACAAATGATTTTGCTTCCTGATTTTCAGGTCCTACTCTCCATATTGTCCAGGGTGAGATACACTCTCCTAACCCTAGTGTTGCACTATATAAAGAAAGAGATATGGATTGAAAACCTAAGGTTCTTGTGTGAGAAATTTTCCAAAAATTAGTCATCTCTTATTTTCTCTCAAGCACTTTCTGAAAAATATTTTGATAGCAAGAAAGATCTAAATCTCGTTTTTCACTCCTATCATTTTGAAGATTTAAACTCAAGCTTTGTGCTTATTCTCTTATTGAAAATATATTTTGAGAATATATATATCTTGAGTTCTTGAAATATCACATAAAAACACTTGAGCTTATATTGATCTATATTCCATAAAAACCTTAGGGTTTTAAGTGTTTTTGTTTCTCGAGTGATATATTGATTGCATACACAAATTTGTGATCTTGGGTGAGTGAAGCCCATTGTATTAAGGGAGGATTGTTCTCTTGATTGTGTGAAGAGTTAGTTAGCTCTTTTGTAAAGGTTTTGCTATTCCACCTATTGAAGGAATAGCCATAGTGTGAGGATTAGGAAAGTCTCAAGGAAGGGGATTCTTTGAGCCGAGGAGTAGGAGTTACCGAACCTCGTAAAAATCACGGTGTCAATATCTCTATCTCTATCTCTTTACTTTATGTTCATGCATGCTCAATTTATATTGTGGTAAATAGCTTGTTGAAATTAAGTTAAATTATTCATTGCATATATACCTTGTAAATTAATATAGAATCTTGTTGCATTTTCTAGTAAGAATTAAAAGGAGTTAGAAAATTATTTTTAAACCCTATTCACCCCCCCCCCCCCCCCCCCCCCACCCTCTAGGGTAAATTAGTGACTAACAATTGGTATCAGAGCCTAATCTCTACTTGTTTTAGACTTAACCGTCTTAGAAAACGATCATGGCCTCAAACATAGTCACTCATGTAGAAGGACAATCAAACAATAGACCCCCATGGTTTGATGGTTCAAACTATAGTTATTGGAAGACTAGAATGATAGACTTTCTTCAAGCTATTGATTACCAAATTTAGCTAGTTATTGTCGATGGACCTTTCACTATTACCAAAGTGGTTGATGGAAAAACTATCCCCAAATTGCCCAACGAATGGGATAATAATGAGCGTAGACTTATGTCTTTTAATGCCAAAGCTAAGGTTAATCTAAATTGTGCCTTAAGTCCAAATGAATTTAATCGCGTCTCTACTTGCTCCACGGCCAAAGAAATGTGGGATAAAATTGAAGTTACTTATGAAGGAACTACTCAAGTTAGAGAATCTAAAATTGATATACTTATGCATGAATATGAATTATTTGCCATGAAGGAAGATGAAAATATCAATTCTATGATGTCTCGTTTCACTAATATTTTGAATGGACTAAAGCATCTTGGTAGAATTGTTCCTAGATCCGATGCGGCACGCAAAGTCCTTAGAAGCCTTCCGGTCAAATGGGATGCGAAAGTGACGGCTATTAAAGAAGCACATGATCTTAGCACAATGAGTCTCGATGAGATTTTCGGGTCACTCCTTATATGGGAAATTACCTTAAAATATCGTGAAGAAGACGCCAAGCCTAGAAAAGGTATAGCCTTGCAAGCTTCCACTAAAAGTGAAGGAAATGAGAGAATCGAAGAAGAGGTAGATGAAGACATTGCCTTGATCACTCAACAATTCAAGAGATTTCTTCAACGAAAGAAGGCTAAAGGTCGAAGGTTCTTAAAGAGCAATGAACCAAGAGGAGAGACAAGCAAGAAGGAGTCCATTACTTGCTTCAATTATGGAAAACCGGGGCACTATAGAAATGAGTGTTTCAAGCCCAAAAAAGAGAACGAGAAAAGGCCAAACAAAATGGCCATGAATGCAACATGGGATGACTATGACTCTTGTGATTCGGATGAGAAAGAAAATGGTGAGGAAATTACAAATCTTTGCCTCATGGCAAATGAAGATGAGGTACATTTAAATTTACATGCATTAGATAAATCTATTTTGTCATATGATGAGCTTTTATTTTCTCATAATGAATTACAAGATGCATTTGAAAATTTGTATGATGAGTTTGAAAAACTAGCTAAGAAACATAGTTTGCTTAAGAAATCTAAATCTTCATGTAATTCTACTTGCCTCACCATAGTTGATGTAAATGCAACAAATGACAAAAGTATGAAGATAGAAGAGGAAAATATTTTGTTGAAAAAGACTATTGATGATCAAATAAACATCTTAGCAAAATTCACAAAAGGAAAAGAAAACTTGAGTATCATGCTAAGAAGACAAAGAAACTCTTTTGACAAATGCGGCTTAGGATATGATGCATTCAACAAAGATGCACTCTTATTGAAGAAAAGAAAATCATTAAGGCATACTTTTTCAAAACAATCTTCTTTCTCAACTTCAATTGATCACAATCATGTTTCATGCTACTATTGCAAGAAAAGAGGTCACAAAGCAAATGCATGTTTTCTAAGAAAGAAGAAGAAAATTATCTCAAAAATGTTTTGGGTTCCAAAAGGAACCATTGCATCTCTACGTGTAAAAGAAAACTTGGTAACTAAATCATTTTGGGTTCCTAAAGGAACTATTGCATCTCTTTCTAACCATAATGGACCCAAAATAGATTGGGTACCAATAAAAGTCACGTAACGTTGTGTTGTAGGTATGCTTGAAGTCCGCCTCAAAAGAAAGATGGTTTCTTGATAGCGGATGTTCAAGGCACATGACGGGGGATAAATCAAAATTCATGTCCCTAAAATCTTATGAAGGAGGAAGCGTTACTTTTGGAGACAACTCACAAGGCAAAATTGTTGGAATTGGATCCATTGGTATATCTTCTTCTCTAACTATAGATAACGTACTTTTAGTTGATGGTTTGAAGCATAACTTGTTTAGTATTAGCCAACTTTGTGACAAAGGTTATGATGTTATCTTTAGGTCAAATGCATGCATAGTTGAGAAAGATGGAAAGCAATTGTTCAATGCAAAGAGAAATGGAAATTTATATACTATGTTGCTGTGTGAATTAAATGAACAAGATGTTAAGTGCTTTGTCACATCGAGTGAAAATAGTTGGTTATGGCATAGACGCTTAGGACATGCTAGTATGGACCTCATTCAACTTTTATCGAAAAATGAATTAGTCAAAGGCCTCCCGAAGACTAATTTTTCAAAAGATAAAATATGTAGTGCATGTCAAATAGGTAAGCAAGTGAAATCTTCTTTCAAGAGAAAGAAAGATATCACCACTTCTAGACCTTTAGAGTTACTTCATATGGACCTCTTTGGTCCGGAGAGAACGGCTAGCTTAGCCGGGAAACTCTATGTACTTATTATAGTCGATGACTACTTTAGATTTACTTGGGTTCACTTTCTTGCTCATAAAAATGAAACTAACTCCATTCTTGATAAATTTTATAGAGTCATTCAAAATGAAAAAGATTTGAAAATCAAGAAAATTAGAAGTTATAGGGGTAGAGAATTTGACAATCAAGATCTAGAGAAATTATGTGATGAATTTGGTGAATCTCATGATCTCTCGGCTCCAAGATCTCCTCAACAAAATGGGGTAGTTGAAAGGAAGAATAGATCTTTACAAGAAATGGCTAGGACTATGTTAAATAAACAAAACCTTCCCCGAAGTCTTTCGGCGGAAGCGGTAAACACCGCTTGTCATGTCATAAATAGAGTTATCATCCGAATGAAATTGGGTAAGACTCCGTATGAGTTGTGGAATGGTCGGAAACCCAATATTGGGTATTTCAAAGTGTTTGGTTGTAAATGTTTCGTTTTAAATGATAAAGATAACATCGGAAAATTTGACTCCAAATCGGATGAAGCAATTTTCTTAGGTTATTCCTCAACAAGTAGAGCCTTTAAAGTCTTTAACAAAAGGACTTTAACCATGGTAGAGTCTATCCATATTGTTTTTGATGAATCACTACCTCTACCCTCACCTAAAGTTGACCTAGATGATGATGAAGTTGTAGGGATTGAGGATAGTTTCAATAATCTCAATATCTCCAACTCATCAAGTAGGCAAATGGATAAGAGTAAAGTTGGAAATCGATCTAATGATGACTTGACTTGCTCCATTCCTAAATCTTGGAGGATTTTGCACAACCATCCTCTTGACCAAGTCATAGGTAACCCTTCAGAAGGTGTTAGCACAAGATCTCAACTTAGAGACTTATGCAACCACATGTCTTTTGTGTCCAATATTGAACCCAAGAACTTCCACGAAGCTCAATGTGATGATTCTTGGATCATGGCTATGCAAGAGGAACTAAATCAATTTGAACGTAATCAAGTTTGGCATTTAGTACCTCAACCCACACATCAAACTATAATAGGCACTAAATGGGTTTTTTGAAATAAAAATGATGAAAATGCAGTGATTATTTGAAATAAAGCAAGATTGGTAGCTCAAGGTTACAATCAAGAGGAAGGCATTGACTATGATGAAACCTTTGCACCCGTAGCTAGATTAGAAGCAATTAGAATGCTTCTTGCATTTGCATCATTTAGAAATTTCATTCATTATCAAATGGATGTCAAAAGTGTTTTTCTAAATGGAACTATAGATGAAGAAGTGTTTGTAAAGCAACCACCCAGCTTTGAAAATGAACTTTTTCCAAATCATGTTTACAAATTATCTAAAGCCTTGTACGGGTTAAAGCAAGCTCCTAGAGCTTGGTATGAACGGCTTAGTGACTTTTTACTTCAAAAAGGGTTTTCTAAAGGCAAAGTTGACAACACTCTCTTTACAAAAACTGTCAAGAATGATTTGTTGATTATCCAAATATATGTTGACGATATTATATTCGGATCAACAAATACTTCTCTTTGCAAAAATTTCGCATCTAGTATGCAAAACGAATTTGAAATGAGTATGATGGGTGAGTTGAATTTCTTCTTAGGGTAGCAAATCAAGCAAAACTTGATGGCTTATTTGTTAGCCAATCTAAGTACACTAAAGATTTGCTAAAGCGATTTGGCATGGAGGAAGCCAAACATGCCATTACTCCTATGAGTACCTCTATTAAACTCGACAAAGATGAAAATGAAAAATGTGTTGATATTACTAAATATAGAGGCATGATAGGAAGTTTACCCTATTTAACAGCTAGTAGACCGGATATCATGTTTAGTGTATGCTTATGTGCTCGTTTTTAATCTTGTCATAAAGAATCTCACTTGCTAGCCGTAAAACGTATTTTTCGCTATCTTAGTGGGACGATTAACTTAGGACTATGGTATCCACGTGGCACTACACTTGATCTCACTAGTTATTCGGATGCCGATTTTGCGGGTTGTAGGGTGGATAGGAAAAGCACAAGTGGTACATGTCATTTTCTAGGTCACTATCTTGTTTCATGGTCAAGTAAAAAGCAAAATTCGGTTGCCTTGTCTACAGATGAAGCCGAATACGTAGCGGCCGGTAGTTGTTGTGCCCAAACTATTTATATTAAGCAACAATTACTTGATTTTCAACTTGTTTTCAATCTCGTACCTATTAAATGTGATAACACTAGTGCTATTTGTATCTCAAAGAATCCTATTCAACACTCTCTCACAAAGCACATAGAGATTAGGCATAATTTTCTATGGGATCACGTAGCCAAAGGTGACATTGAATTGATTTTTATTGACACTAAAAATTAATTGGCGGATATTTTTACTAAACCCTTCTCAGACGAACCGTTTTCAAAAATTCGTAGGGAATTAGGAATGGCCATGGATTTTGAAGTAATCAGTTAATTTTCACAAAATCTCGTCCACGATCTCGGCTTTCAAAATTTAAAATATTTTAAAATTTTTGTTTTTGAGGGCCAGTCGACTGCCTCGTATACGGCCAGTCGACTGGATCAACCAGAGAGTTTTTGTGATTTTATTCAACTTCAACCAGCCGACTGCCTCCTTAGGCCAGTCGACTGGGTCATGAGCCAGCTGACTGTCTCCATATGGCCAGTCGACTGCCTCTGCGAGAACCAAGTTTTTATTTCTTCTTTCTCTTCGTCTTCTCTGCACTCTCTCCATGATTTCTCCCATCTCTTCCTTCATTCACGTCATTTAATCATCTTTCAACCACCTCCCCACTACACCACGATCCTCTCCTCCATCATCACCACTCTCTTCTTTATATATATTCATATATATCCATATATATACACATATACATATCTATTTTTACAGTTTCCCTTTTCTCTCTCAAATTTCACAGTTTTTTTTCTTCTTTTTTTCAAAATGCTTTCAATCGTTTTAGTTCTCGTCTCTCTCATGGCTCCCAATGATGTGCGCATCAAGAAACGCGCCCGTAGGGGTGGAAGCTCTTCGGCTGCACCTCCTCCACCGTCGTCTCCTGTTCATGAGGACACTGATTCAGAGCCTGAATCTGGTCCGCTGTCTCTTTCTGCTCTTCTTGGTGATGAAGAGAGTATTCGTCTTTTTGAAACTCAATTCATTCATCGAAAGTTTTATCGGAGTCGCATTGTGACTCAACCCTTGTGCGAAGAGATTGGCACTAATACGTTCAATCTATTTCTAAATATGGGTTGGGATTTCTTTCTTTCGCTTGATGTTCCGCATTATCCGCGAGCCGTCAAAGCCTTCTACACCAATCTGACAAATCCTTCTCAACCACGTCTTCTCTCCACCAAGCTTAGCTCCAATGTTGGGGGCACATCAGTTGAGTTCACCGAAGCAGTAATTAATACTGTTTTTCGGCTACCTCCTGGTGGTATCTCCTACTACTGCCCATCTATTTGGTACTCTTCGAGTGATTTCGTTCCTCTTGAAGCAGTTAGAGCAATTTCGGTAAATAAAGCCACCACCGCCATTGCTGAGTTTCCTTCTTCCTCGCTTACTCCCGAGGCTAGACTTGTGCACAATATTATCACGTATTCCATTTTGCCCAAGTCCGGAAGCCGGAGTCTTGTATCGATTATGGAAGCTTTTCTTGTCTACTGTGTCATGACCAGTCGAAAGGTCAATCTTACTTTCCTCTTCATTTCGGCAATCCTCGAGTGCCACAAGAATAAAGGCGCACTTATTTTTCCTACCCATTTATCGTATCTTCTTGGTCAGAATGGTGTGCCACTTGGTGACGAGCCTACGGAGCACAGTCCTATTTTTCTGGACAACATTCATCTCAAGCAGATGCACATGAGTAAAAATGCCGATGGCGTATTGGTCTCTCTTAGGGATGCTCCTCCTTCGGACCAAGCTGGTCCATCTGCTCCTTGACACGACGCTCCTCGTCCCTAGGCACCTCATCCGGATGCTCCAACTTCTTCTTTTTCATCTCTTGGTAGCGATTTCGATATTCCAGATTTTAGGTTCAGGGGAAATCCCGAAACTCTTACCCAAATCTTGGAAATCGTAAAGCGCAATGAGAAGTCCCAAAAGCGCAATGAGGAGGCCCAAAAGAAGATGGCCAATGACATGAAGCGCCTTGAGGACAAGATCGACCGCATCACCACTGCCATGGACGCACTTCGCCGTGACCCTCCGCCTTTTTGATGTCGTCAAAGGGGGATAATGTTTCTGGTTGGGTTGTAGGTGTTTGGTAGGTGTTCGGCCATAGGTCCATTTTGTGTAGCATAGGACGTTACCTATGTTTGTTGTTTATGCTATCTTTCATTTTATTTCAATGCTTTATCATTTTATAATGTGTAGTAGTACAACAACATGTACCGAACTTGCAATTATTAATTGATAAATGTTGTTTCTATTATCCTTCAATGCATTACATAAATGAGTATCGAACTGCAAAATTTATTTCCTAAGGGGGAGCATGCAAATAAAAATGAAAATATGCATACATTGAGGGGGAGTATCAATTGATACTTAACCATTTATGCGCAAACACGAAATGTTTTGTCAACATCAAAAAGGGAGAGATTGTTGGCCTTGAAATTTTATTTCGGACAATAACTCTTATTTTGATATTAACAAAACATTCAAAACCGTGTTTGGTACTAAGATTACTTTGAGCTAAGTGTATCAGCAAGTATAGGTAAATGATTCAGAAAGATCACAAATACCAAAAAGCGACATGCGATAAGGAAACTCAAGCGCAAACTCGGAAAATGACAAAAAGGTCTAAGAAAGACAAAAGCTGGACTCAAGACCTGGGGTAGATAGGTCGGGGTGAGAATATTTTAACAAGGTATCTTATGCGTTGATAGGTATTCTAAGCTCAAGTAATTAAACAAACGAACTCAAAAACGGACCTTGAACAATTTATTTGAGTCACCCAGTCGACTTGCCCTGAAATGGCAGCCGACTGGCTGTGACCTAGTCGACTGGCCTAGGGCCCAGCCGACTGGATGAACTAGTGAGTTATAAACATTTTTGATTGCCTGAGGCAGTCGCCTGGCCTTTCCAAGGCAGTCGACTGACTCATGAGGCAGTAGACTGGCCTTCTTGAGGCAGTCGACTGACTATAGCTGTTGGCAAAAAAAATTTAAATCTAAGCATGGAGGCAGTCGACTGGGTTCCGGTAAGCAGTCGACTGGGTGTTTCAGGATTTGAAGGAAAAGTATTTCTAAACAATATTTTTGCCCAAAAACAAATGATTTTGCTTCCTGATTTTCAGGTCCTACTCTCCATATTGTCCAGGGTGAGATACACTCTCCTAACCCTAGTGTTGCACTATATAAAGAAAGAGATATCGATTGAAAACCTAAGGTTCTTGTGTGAGAAATTTTCCAAAAATTATTCATCTCTTATTTTCTCTCAAGCACTTTCTGAAAAATCTTTTGATAGCAAGAAAGATCTAAATCTCGTTTTTCACTCCTATCATTTTGAAGATTTAAACTCAAGCTTTGTGCTTATTCTCTTATTTAAAATATATTTTGAGAATATATATATCTTGAGTTCTTGAAATATCACCTAAAAACACTTGAGCTTATATTGATCTATCTTCCATAAAAATCTTAGGGTTTTGAGTGTTTTTGTTTCTTGAGTAATATATTAATTGCATACACAAATTTGTGATCTTGGGTGAGTGAAGCCCATTGTATTAAGGGAGGATTGTTCTCTTGATTGTGTGAAGAGCTAGTTAGCTCTTTTGTAAAGGTTTTGCTATTCCACCTATTGAAGGAATAACCATAGTGTGAGGATTAGGAAAGTCTCAAGGAAGGGGATTCTTTGAGCCGAGGAGTAAGAGTTACCGAACCTCATAAAAATCACGGTGTCAATATCTCTATCTCTATCTCTTTACTTTATGTTCATGCATGCTCAATTTATATTGTGGTAAATAGCTTGTTAAAATTAAGTTAAATTATTCATTGCATATTTACCTTGTAAATTAATATAGAATCTTGTTGCATTTTCTAGTAAGAATTAAAAGGAGTTAGAAAATTATTTTTAAACCCTATTCACCCCCCCCCCCCCCCCCCCCCCACCACTCTAGGGTAAGTTATTGACTTACAGATCATAAAATGGATAAAAAGTATATTCACCCCCCGTCTAGGTTGTTTTCACTATCGTCTAGGTAATTTCAATTGGTATCAGAGCGTGGTTGCCCTGATTTAGGTTAACTATCTAGGGTTAGGTCGTGAACTTAGACGATGGAGAAACCTCATAAAGGAGGGTCGATATCTAGATTCCCTCTGTTTAACAACTCGAATTATACATATTGGAAAGTGAGAATGAGAGCATTTTTAAAATCTTTAGATGAAAGAGCGTGGAATGTTGTTGAAGTAGGATATTCACCTCCTACTGTTAAAGAAGACGCGACCAATGAATCAAGACCAAAACCATCGAGCGAGTGGACTGCTGTCGGGATGAATAACGCGAATTGGAACTCGAAGGCGTTGAATGCATTATATAATGTTGTAATTCCGAGTGAGTTTAAGAGGATTGCTACGTGTGTAATTGCCAAGGAAGCTTAGGACATTCTCCAACTCACTCATGAAGGAACGTCAAAGGTGAAACAATCAAAACTTCAAATTTTGAATTCTCAATTTGAACAATTGAAGATGGAGGAGGATGACTGATATTCTGACAGGCTATCACAATCTAGGTGAGCCTATTCTTGATACTACGATAGTGAAGAAAATTCTTATGCTGAATGTTTTAGGTCTAAGGTTACTGTCATATCTGAGGTCATGAGTCTTAAAGAAATCAATGTAGAAGAATTGGCTGGAAATTTAAAATCCTATGAGATGGAGATGTTCAAAAATCCCCCTAAAAGGCTAGTGGCATAAAAGAGAAAAGCATAGCGTTCAAAACCACTAGGGAGGATAATGTTGAACCTGATGAAGAAAGTGAGTTGAGTTTGAGTGATATTTCTATGTTTGCTAAAAGGTTGAACAAATTTGTTAAGGCTAAACAGAGTGGCCAATGACAAAAATTTGGAGGTAAGTTGGGTGAGTCTAGAAGTAGAAATAAGACTTAAACTAGGAAGGATAAGTCTGGTCCTAAAAAGAAGAAACTTCAATGTTTTGAATGTCAATGATATGATCATATAGCTACAGAGTGTGCAAACACTCTGAAGAAATCCAAAGGATTAGCTGTTAGTTGGGATGATGACTCTGACAATGGATCAGCTAGTGATGCGACAGAATCAGAAATAGGTGATGATTTTGAGAATTTCACTGTGTTTGCTGCACAGAGCAAGGAGGTTAAAGAAGTTGCTTCAAGTTTGGCGATGTCTAAAGAAGAAGGTTCTGAGAGTTATGAAGATTGTGATAGAACGCCTCAAGAGTCTTATGGCAAATTACTTGATAAGACTGCATAACTTCATAAAAATCACATGAAACTATTGACTAAGAGTCTTAACATGGACAAAGAATTACATTCTTTAAAAGATGAATTAGCCAATAGTTCTCAAGCTCAAAATCTTCTACAGACTCAAAAGGCCAAGTTGGTTAAAGAGTTGAAGAAATCTAAACTAGAAAGAACTTAGGTTCTGAAATTAGTAGATGATCCTAATAAGGAAGTGGTTGAGAAATCTACTAAGATTGACAGTTTGGAAAAGGAGCTAAAAGATGCTAACTTGACTATTCAGAAGAGGTCTAGTGAAACTCTTAAGCTTAATCGTATGTTGAGTGTTGAAAAATATGCAGGAAATACAAAGGGGTTGGGTTTTGTTGGAGTAACGCCGAATTCGAATGTTGTTGCAAAAATCACCTTTGTAAAAGCCTCCCATGTAGCGACTAGTTCTGCATAAGGAAATTCAAATTGGAATCCTGATACTCGAGTTTATGTTAAAATACCTATTGAAAGCAAGCATTTCCTTACCTCTAGATATTCTAGGAGGTTAACTGATATAGTTTAGAGGTTCGTTCCTATATGTCACCATTGTGGTGTCAGAGGTCACATTCGACCAAGGTGTTCGAAGCTGCGAGGGAGGGTGTTGAAGTCAGTGAAGGAACAAAGAGTTCAACATAAAGATCATGTTCAAGATCAAATTCGAATGCTGAATGAAAAAATGAAGAATTTATCAAGATTGGCGAATGGAGCTCCGAAGATAAAGAAAGCATGGATTAGAAAAGGTGAGCTACACTATTTCGTAGTTCATACTGCTCTTAGAGCACACAAGTCTACTTCTTGGTATCTAGATAGTGGATGTTCGAGGCATATGACTGGAGATAAGTCATTGTTTGGATTTCTCGAGGAATGTCATGGTGGGATAGTCACTTTTTGTGATGGAGAGAAGTCAAAGGTTCTAGACAAAGGTACCACTGTGGTTTCTGGTTTACCTAAACTAGAATATGTGTTTTATGTAGAGGTTCTTAAAGAAAATTTGTTGATTATAAATCAGATATGTGATAACAATCATTATGTCACTTTTTCTCCTAATAAGTGTTAGATCATTGACTCTTCTGGGAATTGCGTGATGGAAGATATGCGTTCAACTGATAATTGTTATTCCATTGTTCATAGTTCTGAATTGTCGTCTAATAGAGTTAAGCTTCATAAAGTTTTAACAAAAATTTCCATGGAAGATATGCGGATGGGACATGTTAATTTTTGAGAATTAACAAAAATTACTAAGAGTGAAATTGTTAAGGGTGTCCCTAAGCTTGGTTATGCAAAAGGGATTGTGTGTGGATCATGTTAGAAGGGTAAACAGGTCAGATGTCAGCACAAAAAGAAAAATATCATCGGTACTTCTAGACCGTTAGAGTTGTTGCATATTGATTTAATGGGTCCCACTAGGACATTGACCAAAGGAGGAAAGAAGTATATTTTTGTCATGGTGGATGATTATTCAAGGTTTGCATGGGTTAGATTTCTGAGTGAAAATTATGAAGCTCCTGAAAGTCTTAAGAGGATTTGTTTAAGAATTCAGACTGAGAAGAATTGTTCAATTTCTAGAGTAAAGAGTGATCATGGAAGGGAGTTTGAAAATTTATAAATTGAAGTGTTTTGTGACGAGAGAGGAATAAAACATAAATTTTCAGCACCGAGAACTCCACAACAAAATAGAGTTGTTGAGAGTAAGAATAGGGTTATTCAATAAATGGTCAATGTTATGCTACATGGCAGGAATGTTCCTAGGTATTTTTGGGCTAAGGCGGTGAACACAGTGTGTTACTCCTCAAATAGAGTCTATCTTTGGTCTGACACCTTAAAAACTCCTTATGAACTGTGGAATGGCAAGAAACCCAATGTGAAATATTTTAAGGTTTTTGGAGCAAAATGTTATATTCTTAGAGATCGTGAATCTATTGGGAAGTTCGAGTCTAAGAGTGATAAAGGAATATTTTTGGGTTATTCATTGACTAGTTGGGCATATAGGGTTTTTAATCTTAGAACTCAAACTATGCTGGAATCTGCAAATGTAATGGTTAATGACTCATGTGTAGATAACTCTCCGACGTCTGCTGACGAGGAAGATGGAGAACCGTTCTTTATGTTGGATAAAGATTTTTCTAAGGTTGATAAAGAGGACAATGTGGTTCATGATGATACTTCAAGTCCTGCAGAATCACATGATCAAATTGGTGATGTTCAGCCTAGACCTTCTAAGGAACCATCTGCAAGGGTCAAGTTGAATCATCCTTCAGATAAGGTCATTAGATCTGTTGATCAGATGATGGTGACTCGTAGAAAGACAAGGAATGAAGTTTAGTATGCATGTTAATCATCTTCTTTAGAACCTAAAAATGTCAAAGAAGCTCTTCAAGATAGTGATTGGATTAATGCTATACAAGAAGAACTTCAGCAGTTTGTTAAGAATGATGTGTGGTATCTTGTACCTAGACTGAAGGAGATAAACGTGATTGGTACCAAGTGGATATTCAAGAATAAAAATGATGAACATGGTACAGTTGTTAGGAATAAGACTAGGCTTGTTGCTCAAGGATCTACTCAGATGGAGGGTATTGATTTTGATGAGACTTTCGCTCTAGTGGCTAGGCTTGAATCTATTCGTATTTTATTTGTGATCGCGTGTCATCTTGGATTCAAGTTGTCTCAGATGGATGTGAAGAGTACATTTTTGAATGGTTTTCTTCATGAGGAAGTATATGTGGAGTAGCCCGGAGGATTTGAAGATCCTCATTGTCCGGGTCATGTTTACAAGCTGAAAAAAGCTTTGTGTAGGCTAAAGTAAGCTCCTAGAGCTTGGCATGAAAGGTTAACTGATTACCTGTTGGGGACAGGTTTTACTCGAGGGGGAGTGAACAAAACACTGTTTATTCATAAAATTGAGAGTGATACAGTTGTTGCTCAAATCTATGTTGATGATATTGTGTTTGGTTCCACTTCTGATCAGCTTGCTCATTATTTTGGGGATCAAATGAAACATGAATTTGAGATGAGCATGATTGGTGAATTGAACTTCTTTCTAGGGCTTCAAGTTAGGCAATTAAATGATGGGATTTTTGTTTCTCAAACTCGTTATGCCTTGGAATTAGTAAAGAAGTTTGGTTTGAAAAAGGCTAAAGATGCTCGCACTCCTATGAGTACTAGTGTCAAGCTTAGCATAGATACTAAAGGCAAAGATGTTGATCCTACACTTTATAGGAGTATGATTGGAAGTTTGATGTACTTGACTGCCAGTAGACCTGATATTGCTTTTAGTGTTGGTTTGTGTGCTCGTTACCAGGCAAGTCCTAAGGAGTCTCATGTTATTGCTGTGAAAAGAATTATCAAGTATGTTAAAGGGACTGTGAATTATGGACTGTGGTATCCATCAGATACTAATATTGATATCATATCTTTTTCTGATGTTGATTGGACCGGTAATGTTGATGATAGAAAAAGTACCAGTGGAGGGTGTTTTTATGTTGGAAATTGCTTAGTTGCTTGGCATAGTAAGAAGCAAAATTGTGTTTCTCTTTCCACTGTTAAGGCTGAATATATAGCAGTTGGTAGTTATTGTATTCAGGTTTTGTGGATGCGTCAAATGTTGCAGGATTATGGTTTTTCTCAAGATACAATGACCGTGTTCTTTGATAACACGAGTGCAATAAATATTTCTAAAAATCATGTTCAACACTCTAGGACAAAGCATATAGATATTCGACATCATTTCATTCATGACCTTGTTGAAGATGGTATAGTGTCTCGAGAGTTTATATCCACAGATTCTCAGTTGGCAGATATCTTTACAAAACCATTAGATTTTCAAAAGCATGTTAGTCTTAGGAAATCTATAGGTATGATTTCTTTAGAATATATATCTTCTCATCTATCATTCTAGGAACGCATTGCATTATTTTCCTATAATTGATAGTTAATCATGCATTTGTATTATATTTGTTCATGCATGCATTTTATTTTAGAAAATCATAAAATAAATTTTTTGAGACTGTTGAGCTTGGCTATAATACAAAAGTTGTCATATTTTACTCTATTTTCACATTTACTTGTCTCATTATGCTTATGTGAAGTAGAAGTATCAGTCTGACCTAAGATTTTTAGATGATCACTTGGCATGATTATTTTATGTTACAAAACTTTAATCATAGGTGCTAGTTGTTTCGGTGATGATTATAATGCCTAATGAATCTGTTAATTTTTTCATTTAACCCGAAGTGGTATGAAGGTTCATGAGTTATGCTAGATTGGTCTATGCGTGAAATATAGTATGCATGTGTATGAATGTTGTGGTAATGGTGAAAGAAGAGGAAAGGATAAGATCATAAAAAATAAAAATGTAAAAAGTAGTTCTTCAATCCAAAAAGGAGAGATAACTGATGATCATAAATCCCATGGAAGAAGCTCGGGCCCAGTTGGTCAGGACTAAAAATCCTTACTGGAAAGTCCGGAGCCTAGAAAGACAAAAAGGGATATGGTGAAAAAGTTGAAAAGATGAAGAGGAGGAAATTGTGTGACAAAGAAGAAGTATTTTTTTACTTCTAGTTTGGATTTTGGATTGGATTATCATCACGGTTGGTGCGAAGATTATCAAGTTTAGTATGTATTGTTTTCATCTTACCTTAGTGCTTGCACATGAGAATTTTCATATATATACATATATATATATATATATTTTCAAAACTTGACTTGTGCATTCTTGAGTTTACAAGGTATGTGTGTTGATTTTCTCCTATACCGTGTATATAATGGCTGAGATAGATCTGAGAATACGATGTGTAAATGATTTTTTTGTTGTCTCTACTGCCTTGCTCACAGATTTCCAGAAACAAAAATATTTTCTTTTATTTTTATTTATGACATTTTGCATTCATGCATTAATAGTAGGGTCATGCATAGTAGAGATTTCTGTTACCCTGAGAATTTGGAATTGATCTGATAGAGTTCTGTATCTTGGTGTTTTTCTTTGATTACTTCATTACATCTCTCTACATTGTTGCTATGGAATATACTCTCTTTACTAGACATTTTAGTGACAAAAAGGGGAGAAGTATTAAGTGAGGGGGAGAGATCGTTTGATTAAGAGGGAGAAGTATTTAATAATGGGGAGTTTATTCTCAGGGGGAGAATGATGATCATTATGTGTGTATTGTTGTTATGATTTTCTGATGATCATTATGTTGGTTTAATGGTTTATACCATTAAACCATTATGTTGTTATGCGTTTAATGGTTTGTTCAGTGTTGTGGTTACAGGTTTGGTAAACCATCATGAAAGCAAGGTGACAGTTTATATCTATGTTTGTTCGTTTGTGTTCGTAGGTATAGATGTTATGTTATTTTTTGTGAGGCGATATTGTAAAACATGGTTTTGTCTCAAAAATGACAAGGGGGAGACTGTAAGAACATTTATTGTAATTTTTTATTTATGGCATGTTCTAGACAAATAACCATATTGAGTGTTAGATATGTCATTTTGTTTCAAAGACATCTACCAGTTTTAACAAAGGAAAATAAAAGTGAGCGTATTAACTGAAAATGTCTTCCAAAGGGAAAAAACGGCATTTCCCAAAGCCATCAATTCAAGCAAAAAGTCTCGGGGTGTCAAGAGGGTCATTTTGGCACAGTTGCAGACAAAAGTGATTTTAACAAAAATACCTACGCTTTCAGTTTCAAAAAGTGGCTAAAAAGTGAGTTTTTACGCTTGAAGCGTAGGACGAGTCCTACGCTCCAAGCGTAGCTAGGCTAAGCTTCCAGCGTAGGTGTGGCAAGAAAAATATAATGTTTGTTGCACTACCCAATCTATCCCTGTATTGATGCGTCAACGACTTCACACATTGAGATACGTGTTCCACACATATTTTTCAACAGGGAAGAGGATTTAACTTTGTTTGGTGTGAAATTATAGAAAAGGGAAAACTTAGGGTTTCATTCAACATTGCCTATAAATACCCAAATCTACAACAAGAGGAGGCACGTCTTGAAATATTCTCTGAAAAATTTCTACAGCTTCATCTTCTTCAGAGATATATGGTGAGAAAATATTATTGAGTGAATAAATATAAACAAATTCTCTCTTATTATTGAGTGTCTCCAATTGTGCTTCTACATTGACAATTCTCATGCACAATTGAATGTTCTAGTTGCTGAAAAATCATCACACTGTCTATTGCAACGAGGTTGCTTTAATCCATTGAAGAACGGAGCCGTCTGAGTGCGGATATCGGAGCAAGAAGCTTCGTGGTTATTTGATCTGTTGAGAAACAGACCCGTCAGAGTATGGAGATCGGAGCGAGAGCTTCGTGGAGCACGAGTGGATCTAGACTTTTAGACGTCGAGTGAAGAACAACAAATTACAGCGGTTATAAGTTCTGTTTTCATAGAGTCTGTACAAATTATGTGATTCATAGTGCATCGATACCTGAGCGTATCTGTGGTTTTTACTTAGAGTTTTTCCAAGGTTTTCCATGTAAAACTCTTTGTGTCTTCTCGTGATTTAAATTTCTACAATTATATTCACTTTTGTTGGTTGATCTGTTTTGAGAATTAGGGTTTATGACTTATTAAAATTGAATTTCCGCTAAATAATTTTAATTGATCATAAAATTGAAAAAAATCCTATTCACCCCCTCTAGGTTGTTTTCACTATCGTCTAGGTAATTTCAAAGGGAAATTGCATATACTTCACTGATGAAAGTTTTGGGAGCCAGCATCAACATATAGTACAAATGGTTATGATTTGGGTGTTTTCAACCTAGATGAGGGTAGTGTTAAATGATTAAATATTTCTTGCCAACTGAGTTGGGTATTGAGTTTCTTTCATCCGTGTCTCCTCTGGTCTGGTACATGCCTAGTCAATCAGGTCAGCCCAGGGCAGTGTGGGATCACCTACCAAGACTCCGATCACTCGAAGATCCTTCGATTTCAAGCTTGGTATGGGGTGCAGATTAATTATTGCTTTTGTTCGGGGGCGAAGCCATGTTTTCCCGAGAGGAGGCCATGACCCCTCCCAAATTTTGTAAAAACAAGTTTTACTACCCAAAACAATTACTACTCCCTCCGTCCTAATTAAGTTGTCCACTTTGCTTACTTTACTTGTCCTAAATTAGTTGTCGAGTTTCGAATCTCAATACAATAATATCATATACTTTTCCAAATTATCCCTCTTTATCAACTTCAAAAAGTAACGGGCCCCACTAAAAATCACAACTATACTACATTATGAAGGGCAATACAGGAAAGAAAATTAAATTAAAAAATTGTTGACTTTTTAAACATGAATAACTAAAAATGGACGGAGGGAGTATATATTTATGAATAAGTTTATAAAAATTGTAGATGGCCCCTTTCAAATTTTTCAAAAGTTTCCTTTACAACTTCTAAATATTTTCTGAATAAGTTCATCACATTTCATATGCCCTCCCAAAGCCAAAAGTTATATATTTTAGGGCTATTAACAAACAATCCCCTATAGTTTCAAACTGTTAATAAACACCCCCTGAGGTGTCATCTAGTCCCTTGTATCTTTTCCACCTTACACATAACCCCCATTCGGTTAATACAACGTTAACAAACGCTCCCCTGCCGTTAGAAATTGATATTTTATGCCCAAAATACCCATAAAAATAAAATGGTTACTAAATTAAGATTTTTGCATAAATAATATATATATATATATGTATGTATACTATTTATAAAAGTTTGGGGCTTTTTGAATATATATATATATATATATATATATATATATCTGTGTGTATACTAATTTTGAACGCCCCACATTTTTATAAGCAGTATACATGTATATATTATTTAAGTATAAAATTAAAAAAAAATGAATTTTGGTTTCTATTCATCTTGCTTTTAAAAATAATTTATCAAAATTTTATACTTTATGATATTTTAATAAAAGTTCATTGAGTGTAATTATTACACTTTGACAATAATACACTTTAAATATTTTTATTTTTTATTTTTTTTCAGAGAGTAGATGTATAGAATTTTTATAAGGGTTTTTCCCTTATAATTTGTAATAAAAAAAAAATTTAGATTTGAATTTAAAAAAATAAGTAAAATTAAACAAAAAAATAATTTATAAGTTATTCAAAACTCTTAATTTAGTTACCAATTTATATTTAGGGGAATTTTGGGCATAAAATATCAATTTATGGGTATTTTGGGCATAAAAAATTAATTTCTAACGGCGGAGGATGTTTGTTAATGGAGTAGTAACGGAATGGGGGTTGTGTGTAAGGTGGGAAAAGTATAGGGAGTTTGATAACAACTCGGGGGGTGTTTGTTAAAAGTTTGAAATCATGGAGGATTGTTTGTTAATAGCCCTATATTTTATGAATAAACTCAGAAAAATTTGCATGGCCCTCCCACCCTAACTATTTTTCCAGGCTCCACCTGTACCTCTCGTGTAATTGTATTCTAAACACATGACTAAAGTCTAAAGACTTAAAATTTATCATATAGTAAAAAAAAAATTATAGATATTTCAAAAAATAAATTTTTGTAAAGAACCACTTAAAACATTCGCACTTGAAATTCATTTCTTAATTTGTTCAGTACTTGATTTTGATTTAACCAAATAACACACTATGAAGCGAGCCAATCATATCCTAGGAATGAATTTAAAAATCTTTGCTTTTTTTTTTTTATGGTATCTTTAGTTGTTTATTTTCTTGTAAAAAGTATAGATTTCAAGTTTAGAATTTAAGATTAAAAAGGACTTTTGACAGAATAAATGATGAACACACGGAGGATAAAATTGATATATCATAGAAACAAGTTGAAAACGAGTATAAAGACAAAATAAAAACAATTGAACAAAGTAGTGGTATACTAAAAATACTTATTGCCGGTCTCTTGTAAAGATATAGGACAAGAACTTGCTCAATAATATGCTCTCTTTTTCAAAGTTAATTGATTCATTATTATATATTCACTTTCCTTAATTAAATTCAATACAAATATTTATAACATATCCGAATTGACAAAACTATCCTCCATCATTTATTTTCCTTTCACTCATTTACACTCACTTTGATTCAAACATAAAACTAAAAAAAATTATATTTTTTTAAAAAAAGAGATAACTTTTCAAACATTAAACTATCAAAAAAACTTTTTTTAAATAAAGACGTTACTCTCCTTATTATGGTGGAGGGTAATTTGGTCAATTCAGGTATATTATAAATATTTCGTATTGAATTTAAATAAAATTATAAGGGCAAAAATGTTCATTCATTAAATTTTAATACGGAAAGTCAATATACAATAATAGCCCAATTTACCTTTAAAAACCTATCTCATTCAAATTTAAATATAGGACACGTGTCCACATTTCATTAAACCATATCATAGGGTAGGAGGAAATTCCTCCTTATGGGGTAGGAGACAAGTAATCTCCAAAGATATAAAAGAAGACATTAGGGATGACAAAATGGTCCTACCCGGTTGGGGCGGGTTTGGTATATTAAAAAACAGGTTCAAGTCGGATATGGGATCAAAAAATAAAACCCGAAGCAGGTTCGAGTTTTTCACAAAACCCGTCGGTAACTTGACCCGAACCCGATATGTTAATAACCCTTTGGTAATCTGTTGGTAACCCGCTCTGAATTCGACCCGACCCGACCCGTTTATAATAAAAAAATTAAAAAACATTTAAAATTCTATATGCCCAAAGTAAGCCTCAAAAATATATAATCATCCATTTTTATAAAAAAATGAAAGTGTGGAATAAGATAAAATATATTGATAAAGTTATATAAATTTTAAAATAATTATTCTAGAAGCATCTTATAAGAATAAATGTCCAGTTGTCCATAGTCCACTAAACAATATTATAGTAAAATATTTCATTAATAATCAAAAGAAGTAACAATATAATTTAACTATTGGATTTCAATTACTCAGAAATATTCAATTAATTAATTCAAATAGTTAACTATGTTAATTGAGTAATTATTTGATTATAGTATACAATACAAATATAAGAGTCAATTTGACTTAATTGAATTATGAATTTACTATAAAAGGATAATTATCACATTATACTATTATAAATAGTGGAATTGAACTTTTATATTTTATTATAAAAGGATAATTATCACATTATACTATTATAAATAATTAAATATAACAATCTTTAGATGTAGTGAAATTATTTAATTGAATTGAGGATTTACTTAATTTCATTTATTTGAACACAATTTGACTCAATTTAATTGAGAATTTTTTTAATATTACTAAATTGACTCAAATAAATTGTGATTTTACTAAATTGAACTCAATTTGACTCAATTGAATTGGTATTTTACTTATTTGAACTCAATTTCACTCAATTGAATTAGGAATTTACTTAATTTCACTAAATTGAATTCAATTTGACTCAATTTAAGTAGGGACTTACTTAATTTTCTTGAATTGAACTAAACTCAGACACATTTGAATTGGAATTTTAGTTATTTAAACTCAATTTGACTCAATTGAATTGAGAATTTTATTAATTTCACTTATTTGAACACAATTTGATTCAATTCAATTGAATCGGGTGATTTACTTAATTTCACTTACTTTAACACAATTTGACTCAATTTAAGTGGGGATTTACTTAATCTTACTAAATTTAACTCAATTTAACTCAAATAAATTGGGATTTTATTAAATTGAACTCAATTTAACTCAATTTAAGTAGGGACTTACTTGATTTTCCTAAATTGTACTCAATTCGACTCTTAGAATTTTAGTTTAAACTCAATTTGACTCAATTGAATTGGGGATTTTATTAATTTCACTTATTTCAACACAATTTGATTCTTTCTATGTCTTATTTCACATATTATTTTTATATATTTTCCTTGTATCCATTTATCATGATTTTTTAAATATTAAATATTAATTATTATTATTATATTAAAATTTTATAAAAGATTAATAAGAAAACCCTAAGGGCATCCGATATGGCAGCCTTTTTGGCTAGCTGGCCATTCTGTAGTGAGTTAAACATGATGGTGTGGCGCTGGCTAAAAGTGGGTCCCACAGGGTGACTAGCTACTTGACTCGCCAAAATTGCCAAATGGTTTTGGGAGGGATATAATTGGAAGGAGGTGCGAAGTCGTTGAGAAGGAAGAGGCATATACGAATAACACACACACACACATATATATATATATTCATACATATACAAATCAAAAATCAAACAAATAAATATCAAATTGAAAATATAAATTACCTCTGTAGTTTCTCGCCCCTCTCTCCCTCTCCCTTTATGGTTCACTTGCCCTGATTCTGATTTAGGAAGGATAGTGATCTAATTCACTTTGCTCCTCAAAGCGTTAGATAATTATGAGTTCTAGTTCTAATTTAGGAAGAGCTTGGTTCTGATTTAGGAAGGATCATGATCTAATTCTCTCAAATGAAAGATATATACGTATATAGACCAATGTTCTAATTTTGGGCAAAACCTTTGTTTTCTTCTTTTAATGGTTTAACAGATTTTTCCTTTTTATTTTATTTACTTATTTATTTTTGTATAGTTCCTTTTTTTGTTAATTTAAATTTTTAACTCTCAATATATATATAATGATATTTATATATACTTAATATAACACTTATATATATAATAGTTATATTAATTATTTATAGCCCAATTACTTTGAGAGAAAATAAAATATTTAAAACAAAAATTTTTTATTCATCACAAATAATATGAAAAATACAATCTAGTACAATAAATAAACATACATGATTGGGTTTTGATTCCATTGCTCCATTACCAAATTTATTCCACAAATGATTAGTGAGGTCTTTCCTGAGATCCAAAAATATTCTCCATATTACGAATCCTACAAAGTCGGGCAGAGATGTGTGTTGCTAAAAATGACGAGTCTCGATTGTACTATGGAAGCGAGCCTGATTCATTTAGTAGAGGTGTCCAGTTTAAAATGTTGGTGTTTGGTTCGTCTTCTATGATCATATTGTGCAATATAATGCACGTTCTCATTATTTTGCTCAAGTCCTTTTTTTTTCCAATAATACACTGGTCCATATGTTATAGCCCACCTTATTTGCAACACGCCAAAAGCCGGCTCAACATCCTTCCTAATTGTTTCCTGTCTCTGAGCAAATGATTTTTCTTTTACAGTAGTTGGATATGGAATAATCTGCATCAAAGTTGTCCACTTCGGATATATACCATCAGATAGGTAATACCCCAGTGTTTGTTGACGCGCATTCACATCATAATTAACAGAAGGCATTGTACCATTGATAATACGTTGGAATACTGGAGAATGATCTAAAACATTCACGTAATTGTGTGAACCAATCATACCAAAGAAAGCATCCAAATCCACAAATGTTTTATGCAACCACCTCTAATATGAGCGTAGGTTTGCGGCCTCTCCCCTTATGTGTGTCATGCCAAGCTGTAGGACAATTTTTCCATTCCCAGTGCATACAATCTATAGAACCAAGCATACCTGGAAATCCTCTTTCCTCCCCTTCTTGAAGTAGACGTGTTATATCACCTTCATTTAGTAAGCGTAGGTATTGCTCCGCATACATATCAATCACACAATCACAAAAATTCTTCAAGCATTGAATTGCAATGTGCTTGCTAACCTTCGTGTATTCATCACATTGATCCGCTAAAATTCCATACGCAAGTATACGTATCGCTGTTATCATCTTCAATATAGGGTTGTACCCCATACGACCAACGACATCCGACTTCTGTTTGAAGAATTCGTCATGACCACTGACATTGTTCAAAATACGAAGAAATAATTCTCGTCGCATCCAATACCGTCGACGAAAATACTCAGGTGGAAAAACAGGATTTTCGGCAAAGTAATCTTTGAACACTTGTTGGGTTGTCGCCTCTCGATCACCTTTGATATATCGTCTCTTATTTGAACCAAATAATACTTTTATCAGCTCAGGTGTGAACTTTCCCATGACCATTTTGATTCATTTCTGTTGAAGCTGATAAATTGTCTCCCCCTCTAATCGTTTAGAACCTAATGAATGAAAGGAAGATTCAGACTCAGACTCAGAAGACAAGGACGGAAATTATGATAAAGATTCCATGTAAATGAGGATTAAATGAGAAACTGAAATCTAATAAATTAAAGGAGTTGAGTAATTGCAGAAGAGTGAGTGAGTGGTTAATATAGGCATAAGAAAAATATAGTCGTTGGACCAATCTAGTCGTTACAATATAGTCGTTGGAGTATTTCACAATATAGCTAATATACAAACACTATACAAACACGTTCTCAATTAAAACATCTTTGAAATAACATTATCTCATTTAAAGTACTTTGAAAAGAATCTCTGAAAAAGCTACACAAACACTATACAAACATGTTCTCAATTAAAGCATATTTGAAAAAGCATTATCTCATTTAAAGCATTTTGAAAAGAATTTATAAAAAAACTACACAAACACTATACAAACATGTTCTCAGTTAAAACATCTTTGAATAAACATTGTCTCATTTAAAGCACTTTGAAATGAATCTCTGAAAAAGCTACATAAACACTATACAAACATGTTCGCAATTAAAGCATATTTGAAAAAGCATTATCTCATTTAAAGCATTTTGAAAAGAATCTATGAAAAAGCTACACAAACACTATACAAACATGTTCTCAGTTGAAGCATCTTAGAAAAAGCATTATCCCATTTAAAGCACTTTGAAAAGAATCTCTGAAAAAGCTACACAAACACTATACAAACATATTCTCAATTAAAGCATATTTGAAAAAGCATTATCTCATTTAAAGCATTTTGAAAAGAATCTCTGAAAAAGCTACACAAATACTATACAAACAGGTTCTCAGTTAAAGCATCTTTGAAAAAGCATTATCTCATTTAAAGCATTTTGAAATGAATCTCTGAAAAATCTACACAAACATTATACAAACATGTTCTCAATTAAAACATCTTTGAAAAAGCTACACAAACACGTTCTCAACCTTTCAAAGAGCACTATCACTAAATTATAATCGTTGGTTGATATTTCCTTATGTCTATAAATACCACATTACTAACACAGAATTGTCATCATCCAACTTTTCTTCAATCCTTTCTCTCAACAACTCAAAATATTCTATGGATAATCAAACATCATTCAACAACTCTTACACTAACCAATCTGGCAGTTCTGAATTACCACCCGAATTCAATTATGGGTGGAACTTTCAAGATCCTACCCAATCTGAATTCTTGTCCCAATCCAATTTTCAATATACACATCCTCCTCAATATGCACCTCAATTCCAAATCCCGCATCCATCACAGTAAGCATCTCAATTCCATGTCCCATCTCAACAAACTTCTCAATCCCAACCCCCTTCATGGCAAAAGAACAAAAATTGGTCAAAAGAAGAAGATGTAGTATTGTGCAAAGCATGGATCATGGTTAGTGAAGATCCGATGACTGGAACGAATCAAAGTAAGTCCACCTTATGGGCACGAATCCACTCTCATTTTGTTAATCAATTGGGAGGCATGACCGATAGAAATAGTAGTGCTCTGATAAACCGCTTCTCAACCTTTTAAGCAAAAGTAAACAAATTTTCAGGATTCTACAACAATGTCCATAACATTCCAGCTAGCGGCTACAATGATAAAGACATAGTAAGTTTATCATTAATTATAAGAGTTATTCATTTATTTAATTTTTTTTTTCAAATACTGTAAGTTAAATTTCATTTTTCATATGTAGATGGAAACTGCTAGGGAAGTATATAAATTACAACTTTAAATTTAAGCATTATTGGAATGTGCTTCGCTCAACACAAAAATGGCACATCCATTAAAATGTTAAGCAAAAGTCAACTCAACACGCAAGAAAGAGAGGTGTTATTGATTTGGATAATAATGAGCCTGAAAATTTTTCCCAATCGATACCAACAACACTAGGTTCTTCCACTCCTGGTGTATCAACTCCAGAATCGGTAAACCTTAGCGATGACGACCCACCAACCGGAGATACTGATGAAGGTTCACACAATGCCCGCCCCACTAGACATAAAGCAATGAAGAATAGTAGGAAAAAATGCATGTCTTTTATCGACAGCCAAAATTTTGCTCAAAACAATACAATTTGTAACAGAAACGGGTCGTGTGGCTAATGAATCTGGAGCCGAAGACCATCGGATTAGGCTACAACTTCGCTTGGAGAGACAACGAGCTAAACAAATGGAGATACAAGCAAAAGAAATGATGGCTCAAATGGAGTTTGAAAACCATAAATTGGAGCTTGAAAACAATAAATTGGAGCTTGAATCGAAGGAAATGATGGCTGAAAAGGCATATCAAAAAGAGACATAATGCTTCAAGATCCAATGAAGGCTCCAACATAAGCAACAAAATTATGGATCATTGCACAACAAAAGGCAATAGCGAAAAAATTAGCTCAAGAAACTAATGATCTGTAATATTTTCATTTATCTAGCGAAAATATATGTAATGTGTTTTATTTAATATAATGTCTTTTTGTTTTTAATTTGATTATGTAATAATGAGTTATGAATTTTTATTTTTATTTTTAAATATATTTATTAATAAATTTAAAAAATTATTAGATAACTATAAAAAATAATAACAATTCTTTATCTCTCAAAAAAATATATATATATACATATATATAGCTAGTTGTCAGCTGCACCATACCGTGAGGTGGCTAACTATATTTTGGAATGGGGCTGTCACGCCCCAAATTCCTAGGACTCCGAAACCCGACCCTAAGAGCTAAGGGAGTGAATGCGGAAGTAAAAAGAAACGAAAAACAAATGACCTTCAATCATCAAACACCCACAAAAGGGTAAAAGTGCTCTAATATCATGCTGACACGTCCCTAAATTCCTAAGACTCCCGAACTGGGACATCCAGGGATCCAGGATGTGATCATTTTGATGAGCAACCAACTAAGATATCATTAGCCATGAAAACGTATGGAATAATGATGGAACGGTATATTTCATACCCAAATGAATAATAAACAAAGCAGCGGAATCTAACGAAAATCCGGCAAAGTTCCGTTTATAAATGGAACATCCGGATACACAACCACAACACAATAACCTGCCAATAACATTTCGATAATAACAATGGCTTCCAAGCCCCACATTCATCAATCCTACTAGGGCCCGAGGTAGTGGAAAGAAACCAAGACCTCTCCAAACCCTCTAAAATCAACAGAGCCATAATTGCTCGAATAAGAATACAGGAAAGCACCTAGCTGTGCAGAACAGATACAATAACCTCCTGAAAGAATAAATACAGGAAATAAATGATACACCAATAGGGATATGCCAACAGACTGGCTCCCAAAAGAAATAAATGACAATCCCACAAAACATGGGTAAGGAAGCTAACAGAAGACAACTACCATCCCCAAAACCAGTCGTGCTGCATCCGTAACCGCATCACCCTGCGCAACTCCAAAACCTGTAACAAGAAACTAAAGAAAACTGTCGTTGCACTGCATCCTGCTCATAGCCATATATTTCTTGCAACCTGGCGTGGAATACCAGGGGGCAAATGAAATTCCCATGTGAGCAAATAAGCTCAGTGGGAAAAGATACTCTAACTACCACATCCTCTGGCAGTTTAGGTAATGCTAACTATCTATCAAGATATATATATAGCCCAACTAATCCCATCCACGCAAACCCAAGGCACGTACTCACATGCTACCGTACATAAGTATATATATAATGGGGATACATATATATATATAAATACACAACATGAGTCTGTAATGTACAACTAAGACTCGTACTCCAAGTACCAACAACGGTAGTCTACACTACTCTCACCAACGTACACTAGATACACAACACCTAGGTCCAATCCTAACAAATCATCCAGCGTTCACGACGCTAACAAGAAACTCCAAACAGAGGGAATCACACTCACCTCTAATATCCACAAGGATCAAGATCCATCACTAGCACCAAGAAATACTCATAACTCACTCCCCGATAACACAGGAGGAAAAGTACTCACGTCCTTGCGTACTAACACAATCATCATCTATATATATATATATATACAATATATATATATATAACAAACCTCATCACATTCCTAAGGAAAATCTACCTCTCAAGGGCTAGATCACCTCAATCATATCACCATACCATAATTCAAATCGACCTCATAATACTATCATCAATAGGGTCAATCACATCACTAACACTCTCACTGTAGGCGAGGAAACCCACTCAATCAAATCACTAAGAGTACACGAACTCAACTCACAAGAACGACCACCTAAGGGTCACCAAAGCAAAGCAAAGGAAAAGACTTCCCAATGCTAAACCAACAGATAACCGAAACAACAATGTCAAGGTTAAGAACACCACAAGTGTTTAGTGAAAACACCCGAACAAAAGAAACCAATTCACTCGGTATTCATGCCCCTAACACGTGTGACAACTCAAATCACCTAAGTGGTGACATCAACAATAAAGAAGGTGAAAGACAACACTATATGTGTGCACTAAACAACACAAAGCCTCATACAGAGACTTAGAAATGATAGGAAGCAAAGGTGAAACAATGGAACACCTTTCAAAACTCTACAGGATAAGATATTGAGAAAGAGGTCTCTAAATCTCAGAATCCCAAGAAAAGTAATAAAATAGTTTTCCTTTTAAGAAACCACATAGTAAAAATGACCGTCTTGCCCCCGGTCTCCGTCAGTTGTCATCACCGGCTTTTAGAGTAAAAAATATTTTCAAAGAAGATCCTAAGATCTTTTATAAAGTACTAAAACTTTTAGTTGCTACGGGGGTAGGCGAAAATGGGTTTTTCCTTTTAAATACAAAGAGTTTATTTTCAAAACTTAGAAAACACCGTTTTCGAAATGACAGCCAATTAAGAGAAAACACAACTCTATGGATTCCTATAATGTCCGAGAGGACAGTAAAGGAAGAACAATACATTGGACTCACGGACCACAACCGTCCGTTTCCAACTCCACAAAATCAATGACACCACGAGGAAGAGGTTCGGCACCACGCCGTAACCAATGACTCAAGGAATGACATACGAGTCAACGACTACGTACTAGCGTACAGAACACAGTACAAGAAATGCTTAGGGGAATGAACTAAGCACTAGAACCAAAACTGTCAAGCTACAGTACCTCGAGTACTTAATAAGTCACTCAACCATAACCTGTTCTCACCAATCAAACTCTCAACTACAGTTGATAACTCATTCCTCAAAAGGTGAAAGACACCTAAAGGTCCATACTACAACTCAAAATCTCATCACCCGCCTTCTCGAAGGCCCCAATTCATAACTGATACTAAAATCAATCTCAAACCTCCAATCTCTAACAAGGTCACACAGCCAACCACAATCACCAAACTATTAACCACAATCATAAGACCATTAACCACATTCTCTAAGGCCTCAACTCAAAATCAAGCCTACGGTCCACCACTAGTCTCAACTAGCCACATAAATCACTATGCCAATACACATAACCTCCCCCAAGGGCACTAAAGTATACAACAACAAGTATAAAGATACACTTTTCATTTATACTTTAACAATTTTCTCATTTAATTCATGTTTTCGCATTTATCACTTTCAACTGAGCATTTTATAAAGATATGAATTTAATTTCACAATATTCATACATAACATGCTCCAAAATCCAACAGGCAATAATAACACATATTAAACCTGCTCCAACATCACATGTAATATAGCACATATACATGTCAAACGAGATCACATAAATGGTATGCAGTGTAATGTGATTCAACACTCCCCGTGATACTCACACACAACACACCCTTCCCAAGGGTAACAGATACATACTTTGTCCACTCATCAAGTAGTGTAGAGTTCCACACCGACCCTTCCCAAGTGATTTTTCTCTTTATCACTTCAACAGAGAAGGCGGTTGTACGAGAGCCCAACTTGCAACTCCGTACGCCGTGACTACAAAAGTCAAGAACATAAGCCTCCACCCGGACTCTTAACTCACATTTGTCGACTTTTTAGTTCCGTAGGCGTGATACCTCCTGGCCAGTTGTTGTGATGATCCGACATAAAGACACCCACCAGTGTTTACACAACCCACATATATCAACATCGTGATTTGACACTACACGACATTCTCAATAGGCACCCCAGGCCTCAACATAAATATGTATTGCATCATATTTATGTACAATATCCACATGATATCACATGAACCTCATAATCTCCTTAACATGCTTTTAAAACACAATAAAGGCATTTAAATCGTGAGAAAATGGATTCATTTACAATTCATGTTCTCAAAAATATATTTTCTTTAATTCCTTAGAAAATATTTTCAATTTCAATTACCATGCCTTTTTAAAATAATTTAAACAGATAATCCACGTATAATGAGAGGAACCTAGCATAGCGTCTAAGTTTCTCACGTCCAACGTTTACAAACTTCTCTAGCCCATTTAATTCTCAACGGAATTTCTAAGCCATCTATTCTTTTTCGATTCAGATAGGAAATGATTTAATTACATAGGAAATAATTTAATTAATTTTATTAAATTAATCCCTATGTCCAATTTCGATTCTAAGCAAATTATAGATATTTAAATTAACAATTTAATATATCTATATTAAAATAATTAAAGGTTTGCACACCCCAAACTACTTCAATAATGCGGAGTGAGAAATATAATTTCCCACATTAATTTACGCTTACAGAACAGCCGTTTCGGGCCCACCGTGAACAGTGTCGGAGCCCGATTATGGAGCCCGCCAACCAAAGTCATCCGAAAATTATTTTGAATATATCGAAACGTTCGCCTCGACAACCTATACGATATATACGAAGCCCATTAACAATAGGTTAATTAATTTGGATAAATCTAAAATAACCCAAACGAAAATTCGAAACTTCAAATCGAATTTCCCGACAAACCGTTCAACGTAAAATTACAAATATTTTACACATCGTACCTGACATCTAGGCGAAGCTACCCTCCAAAAATCAGCCCAAACCGAGGTCGGGAAGTTGACCGAACAAATGGTCGAAATTCGGCCAGACCTAGCCTGTCGCACGAACAGTATCGCCTCTGCGCGAACCAGCCCTGCCCTGCGCCACCCTCCGCCGTCAACGTCTCCAACACGCCGCCGCCATGCCGTCGCCGACCGCCACTCGCCGCAGCTGCACCAGTTCAGCCGCCGCTCGCCGTCGCCATCCTCGTTCCAGCCAAGCCGCACTCGTTCTCCCTCTGGCCGACTCCTCTCTCTCTCTCTCTCTCTCTCTCTCTCTCTAGATCGTCAATGAAGAAGAGGAGTGTAGCTGGTCTGCAGAGAAAGAGATGAAGAGAATGGTCTGTGGATCATGTCGTGTATGCATATACATATATATGACCTAATTACACAACTAACCCTCTAACTATCCTTAATTGCGAAATAACCCCAACACAATATATATATATATATAATTACAATTATATATATATATATACCATAAATTCCACTAATTATCGGGAACGCCCAAACGTAATCTCGTAAGCCCGAAATAATAACGGAACGCCCAATTAAATATACCAGGGTAGGAACCCAAACGTCGGAACACCAACCAAGCCCGATCAATTACAATGTGTCGTTGCCCAGTCGAAGTACTAATCGTTAAACGTAGAAACGATACCGCGTAGTTGATAACAAGAACTCGCGTAGTCGTCAAAGAGAAACCGTAAGTCACCCCGTCGATTTTAAAAGTAAACGCGAAAAATTTACAGGTATCAAATACCAAGAATAAATAATACGTCATGAACAAGTGACGTCATTACCGAAATTAAATTAAATATAATTTCAGGAAAAAGGAAAATAATACGGGGTGTTACAGGGGCCATGTTGATGAGGTGGCTAGCTACAATTTGAAAGTAGCCAGCCAATTTGGCCATCCGCATACCGGATGGCCTAAGGCCATCATATATAAGCAACCTCATTTTCTCAGCGCTGTTTAGCGTCTATGAACCTCTCTGGTTTTTTACTTCTTCATCGTCTTCTCTACTACTTCGTTCTCACGTCAAAACTTGCTCGATATTTTGCGAAGGTAAGATACCATCTCTTCTTTCCTAATTTTTTAAATTCGCGTTTTAGGGTTTTTAAAAAATAAATATTATTTTGATTTTAGGTTTTGAAACTGAAGGCGCAGGTCCTAGACTCCTAACCTCGGCCTCTCTATGCACTTTCTTGGTCGATTTTTCAAAGGTAAAATACCTAATCTGCATTGATTTTGAAAGATGCGTTAATCATTTGGTCGATTTTGATGATGGTTTTTTTTTTCGTTAAATGATAACTAATCTGCTCTGATTATTAATAAACTAAAAACTCAATGGGACCTCCCTATTCAAACCAAACAAGGAAATGAAACATGTTAAATGAAAGATAATTAAAATCCTTAATTGTCAAATCAATTAATAAATAAAGGCAGGGATGGATGAACCTAATTCAGACTACAAACTATTAAGCAGAATATGCATATTAAACTCCTTCCAAGTATTCATAATATATATATATATATATATATATATATATATATATATATTATATATAATATCCAAGTGTGATGATATTGCAGATTGAAACTCATTTTCATATTAAGTGAAAGCATTGCATAGTATGCAACAGAATAATCTGTATAACTACATACCTCTTTTGGCTGCCATGAAATATATATATATATATATATATATATATATATTGTATGGCCCTGTTTGATTCTTTATATAAACGTATGCAGGTGTGTTTGTTTGTGTCCAAGCTTAGTATATGAGGTTTAAAAACATTTAACAGAGAACATTGAATTAATTGGTTTCCTAATATAAAACCTGAGCTATCGAATCAGTAGAAAAATATCAGATACTTTAAATGGTGAAGTAATACAGAAAAAAAAAAAAATATCAGATCCAGTTTATTGTAGTGTTTACCATCAAGTTTTTTCATTGAACTAGGACAATGAAATTTTGAGTAATATCATATATAAACGTATACAGGCGTGCATGTTGCTGAAATTTGGATTTTGTTTGATTGTTTCTTTGAGGGTTCCAAGCCTTGTGAAGTTTAGTTGGGTTATTCTAATTTTGTTGATTTTTGTCTAGTGAACTGATGCTTGGTTTCTGGCCATTGACAGTGTGTTGAATATATATTTGACTTGGAACTAATGCCCAATTTTTTTTTTCTATCTAAATCAACATGGAATATGCTTTCCGTTGAATTTGTTTTTGTAACTAAGTTTGTTATTGGGTGAGGTGCATGTAATTAGACCGTTAGTCTTTGTGCTCTTCTCTTGACTCACTCACTTGTTACCTGTACATGATTTTTAAATATTGTTAATGAATATAAATTATGTATAGTTGGTCTTCAGCAAGAGTTCTGACAATTTGAAGATCACCAAAAATGCATTGGAAGTGGCATATTGTAAAGGTGGTAACTCGCGACAAGTTTAAATCTGCGAGGATTTATTTATCTGGGATATGGCCCAAGGTTTGGTATATTTGGGGAAACCGGCCCAAGTAAAAGATTAATTGGGAGATTGCCCCAAATAATTGATTACTTGGGGAAATAGCCCAAATAAGGTTTTACGCGAGAGCTTGCATTATACAGAGGGAGGTATGAGAGGCTGATGTGTTTTATAGCTCGCATCAGAAACTCAAAACCCTATATGCTGCTAGCGTAGCGAGTACTACTCGGAATCTAAGAGAAATGTTTGGGATGAGTAAATAGTGGGTCGCGACCTTATTTACACCGTCCTAAACAAAAGTACCTTAGAGAGACCGATAGTATTCAGTGACATGACCAAGGCATGCATGATTGGTCATGACCCAGCAAAGCTATAACAGCATCCTTGGCTAAGGATAAATCAGATCCGTGATGAAACAGGCGCGGATCACAGGTCACGGAGCACAGTATGATCCGCACATGGGATTACACGAATCTGTTTCGCGTAGTTAAGGGCGCGAGATAATACTGTGCAGGATATTTATAGCGCGGATTGGTACGCAGGAACCATGTCGCGAGACAGGTGCTGACGTGGCAATACAAATCCGCGAGGACTACTGGACTCTCGCGTCTATAAATATAAGTGCGAGAGCTCACTTCAAGGGGAGGACTTTTGGGAGAGATCTAGAGAGAGAGAGAGTATTTTGTAAACACTTGTAACTACCATTTTCTCTTCCAGTTCTCTGTAAAAGAAAATCAAAAGCGATACAAGCAAAATTGCCATTCTTTTACTGACAAACTTGTGTATAAACTATCTTCGCATCATCTAAATCTTGCGAACCCCTACATTAAAGGCGACTCCGCTGGGGAGAAGATGTCTTCTGCACAAGTGGAGCCTCGTCAGACTCGCCGGAGAGGTCGTCCACTGACCCGGCACACTGAGCAAGCTGAAGAGGAAACAGCTGCACAGTCACAAGGAGGTGAACCAGTTCCACCAGCACGAAGACAGCGTCGTCTCGCAAATGTTGGTGCGGATCAGGCTGAAACTCCTCCGATGACAGAACCAGTACAGAATTCAGCAGAATTGCCATCAGCTCTACTATAAACTCTTCTCAGCATCCAAGAAATGCAAAAGGCTATACTTCATTTCATGGAGGCCTCGCGCGTTTCAGCACCAAATCTTGAATCACCACAGATGGATAATCAAGCCATGCCAAAATTATTAGCACATGAACTCTTTCAAGAGGCACCACAGGCGCGACCGGAAACATTGGAGAAAGAGTCATATATCACCAAGGAGCAGTTGCAGGCTATCTTGAATGAGAAGTCTGAAATAGAGGAAGTGGAAATTACCCCACTGTACCATCCCAGCATTATGGCTTTGCCTTATCCAGAGGATTATGGAACACCAAGCTTCCATTAATTTGATGGCAAGAAGGGAAATGCAAGAGAGCACATATCCAGTTTCGCGGATGCCATGGGACCCCACAGGAACAACGAGTATTTGAAACTTAGAGAATTCTCCAAGTCTCTAACTGGAACTACATACACATGGTATAATGGTTTCGCTCCAGCTTCGGTGTCCAGTTGGACAAATATGGTGCTCAAATTCTACACCAAATTCTTCCGGGCAGATGAGGAAGTCTCGATGATTTCACTTATAAGGTAAAGACAATGCTTCGGGGAAGAAGCAACGATCTATGTCAGGAGATTTCGCGAGGCTGCTCTGCAATGCCATGAGCCGACTTCCGAACTACAATTGATCAAAATTTGTATAGAGGGAATGCTGCGGGAATACAGAGTGCATTTGGTCAATCACGAGTTCAAGACTTTTTCTGCCCTTGTCGATAATGGCCGAAGATTGGGAGAAGTTTTGGCTCCCCCGACACGACCAAATATCAGTACTAGGCGGGTGCCAATGGTAGCAGCAACGCAAAATGAAAGGCCCAGGGAAGAGCATGCCAGGAGATCTGAACCACCTCATTTACCCTTCAGTGAAAAAGAGGCAGTTGCTTTACTGAATCAATGGATCGCAGATCATGTAATTTCGTTACCACCAGTGCAAAGAGTGCCGCCAAGAGAGGAAATGATGAAGGGCAACTACTGTCCCTATCACATGACTGTGCGACATTCCCTGATGAGCTGTTGGGCGTTTCGCGGATTGGTACACTGGAAAATAGCATCAGGAGACTTGGAAGTGGCAAAGAATGTAGTTCATGAGCCTTTCCCTACACATGTGGCTGTGGTGACCGCCAGAGACAATACTGAGGATATAGCCAATGTCGCCAAGTATGAATGCCCGCCAGTGCGTTAAGCCAAAGAGAATGATAAAATAGACGTCGTCTTCAATGAACTCCCAATACTGGAACATGTGAAGGAATTCTTGAAAGTGGAAACAGTTGCCGCAGTCAATCTTACCATTGTGATTCCCCAAAATGAGAAAGCCTCCAGTAAGATCACGTTTTCTGAAGCAGACAGACAAGTGTCTTTCCTCCACAATCGGCCCCTATATGTACCAGCCACTGTAAATGGTCGGGAGATGAAACGAGCATTCTTGGATGGGGAAGCGTCAGTCTATTTGATCCCACTGGCCACTTTGCGAATGATCGGCTTTCCTGAAAGTAAGATCGTGAATCATACTATTGAGGTTACTGATTTTAATGGAGACCGCCAGCCCACTATGGGATTCGCGACATTGGACCTCAAAATTGGGAAGATCAGGGGGCCCACCAAATTTCATGTTATCAAAGGGGAACCCTCATATCAATTGTTGTTGGGCAGACCATGGCTGCATGCATATGGCGTAGTGCCGTCATCCTATCATCAAGTGATGAAAGCCAATTGGGGAGAAGGAATAATGACTGTAAAGGCATCTAAGAGCCCTTTCTGCGCATCAGAGGCCTATTTTGCAGATGCAGTCTATTTCTCAGAGTACAGCGAGGAAGATGGGCCCGGCGTTTTTGCTACACCGTTACCAAAATGGAATGAACTGGAAGATAGAAGTTTAGCTAAATGAAAGCTCAAAGAGGTGAGCTGGTCACGGGTCAAAATACCCGATGGACGAGTAGTGTACAAATTATGATGGGATTGGGGGTCAGAAGCTTGCACAGTTGGTACTGACCCCTGGACAGATGAGGCTATACAAAGAAAACTTGACACTGATCCTGAAGTACTGAAAGTGAATCCGCGACCAGAACATGGTTTGTGTGAAGTGGACATAGGTGATAGCATGGATCCGCGACCTACCTTCATAAGCTGTACGCTGCCCGAGAATATTAAGAATGCTCTGGTAGAATTGCTCAAAGAGTTTCGAGATGTCTTTGCTTGGGAGTACAATCAAATGTCGGGACTCAATGTTGGATTGGTAAGCCACCATCTTCATGTGCATCCCGCATCAGAACCAAAGAAACAAAAGCAACGAGTATTTCATCCCGACTTAGAGATACAAATTAAAGCAGAGGTGGAGAAGCTGCTGAAAGCAAGGTTCATCAAACCAACCCAACACCCGACCTGGCTCACGAACATTGTGCCTGTAAAGAAGAAGACTGGGCAGATACGCGTATGTGTAGATTACCGTGATCTCAATAAGGCCTACCTTAAAGATGATTTCCCCCTACCCAACATTGACACCATGGTGGACGCAACCTCGGGACACGCAATCTTTTCACTTATGGATGGATTCAGTGGGTACAACCAGATTAAGATGGCACCGGAGGATGCTGAGAAAACTGTTTTTCGCACCCCAATGGGGAATTTCCATTATACAGTCATGCCATTTGGGCTTAAAAATGCTGGAGCTACATATCAACGTGCCATGACAGCTATATTCCATGACCTGATGCATAAAACTGTGGAAGACTATGTGGATGATTTAGTGGTGAAATCCAAGGCCATGCAAGATCATTTGGGTGATTTGAGAAAAGTATTGCAAAGATGTCGCGAATATAATTTAAAGATGAATCCCCTCAAATGTGCCTTTGGAGTACCAGAAGGAAAGTTCTTGGGGTGTGTCGTACATCGGCATGCCATTGATATGGACCCGACAAAGGCTAAGGCAGTATTAGAAATGGCTCCACCCACAACTCGCAAAATGTTGAAAACTTTTATGGGGAAGATATCTTATCTGAGGAGGTTTATCCCGGAACTGGAAAAAGTAACTCACTCACTTATGTCATTGTTGAAAGAAAATTTTGTATATTACTGGGGGGAAGAGCAGCAAGAGGCTTTTGAGAAAATCAAAAAGATTTTGGCATCACCAAAAACAATGGTAGCGCTCGAGTCAGGAAAACCGTTGATAATGTATCTCACTTCCACCAATAAATCCGTGGGAGCTCTATTAGCCCAGGAACATGAAGGGGAAGAAAAGCCTGTTTACTATATCAGTCGGGTACTCAAATGACCAGAGTCGCGGTACACATCATTGTAAAAACATTGTCTCGCTTTAGTATTCGCAGCCCAGAAATTCAGACATTATTTACTAGCACATCCATTAGAGCTAATCACAAAAAGTGACCCCATACGGTATCTCCTCACGAAGCCCATACTCAGTGGAAGAACTGCTCGGTGGTTATTGGCACTATCTGAATATGAGATCACATGCTCTAGACCGAAAGCAGTAAAAAGTCAGCCCTTGTCAGATTTACTAGCTTTATTTCCCGGGGGAGCCGAGCCCAAGGTGGAGGAGATAGAACTGGCAAGTGTGGCACAGAGCGCGGAATTCACTTTAGAGTTCGATGGTTCATCCACAGAAAAAAAGGAGGTGGAGCTGGTTTCGTACTGAGGAATGAATAAACAAAAGAGGAATTAGTCATGGCCTACAAACTTGACTTTCCTTGTACTAATAACATTGCCGAGTATGAAGGATTGGCGCTGGGGTTGATGATGGCTCAGCGGATGGGGGCAAGAATACTTCATGTTAAAGGAGATTCCAAGTTGGTCATTAAGCAGATTAGAGGGGAGTATGCTGTCAAGGAACCTCATCTGGTGTCTTACAGAACCCTTATCCGTCAGATGATATAAGTGTTTGAGACTGTGAGTTTTCAGCATGAGCTGCGAGAAGGTAACCGACGATCTGATTCATTGGCCACATTGGGCTCGCGACTACATTTCCATGGATCGGAGTCTTCTGTGCAAGTAGTGCGAAGAACCAACTCTGTAATCAATAACGGGAGAAAAGCAGAAGTATATGAAGAACATGATTGGAGAGCGCAAATAGTACATGCTCTACTAAAAAATGATAACAATGCCTTGAGACGAGAGTACCAGATCATAAAAGGCATGTTATATTACAGAGCGGCTGGAGGTATTCTAGCCAGATGTGTGGCAATAAACGATATAGGAGAACTGCTACGGAAGGCTCACAAGAAAATATGTGGTCAAGCAGATGTCAGTCTCTATCGATTTTTGTAGCGAGAAGGTTTCTTCTGGTCAAGTATGAAGGATGATGCAGTGAAGTTACAAAGTAGCTGTCGGAACTGTAATGCATATCCATCCGCGAGCGAAGGTAATGTAGCAGACATGATAGATTGGCGGGACAAATATGTGCATTACTTGAAAGAAGGGATTTTTCCTGAAAAAGATCAACCGCGGTTCAGAAAATTGGCCTCGCGATTTGTCTTACAGGAGGGAAAACTATTCCGAAAGAGCTTTGAAGGAAAACTGATGAAGTGTGTAAGTGAAGAAGAGGCAAGATAAGTATTGAAACAGGCCCACGTATTTGGTCATCAAGGCCCTAGAAAAATGTTTCAACAGATGTTATCATCCGGGTATTACTAGCCAACAATGGAAAGGGATTGCAGTGATTTTGTCAAGAAATGTCATGTGTGTTAGGTGCATGGGGATCTCATCCATGCTCCGGGAGCTGAATTGCACAGTTTAGCTACACCCTGGCCTTTCCAGACTTGGGCATTGGACATAATTGGACCAATCACCCCACAAGCTCAGGGACATGCATGGATTTTAGTGGCAACTAAATTATTCACAAAATGGGTAGAGTCTATCCCGCTGCGACGGACGACAGCAGACAATGTGGTTCGATTCATAAAGGAAAATATCATTTATCGATTTGGGATACCAAAGGTGATACTGTTAGATAATGGGACTCCTTTTGTCAATAGTAAGGTCGCGGATTTGTTGGGGAGATACTCAGTCATTCAACACAAGTCCACGCCTTACTATCCAAAAGGAAATAGACAGGCTGAAGCCTCTAATAAAGCATTAATTTGAATCTTGTCCAGGCTGGTGCATGATAATAAAAAGAAATGGGTGCAGGAGCTTCCAATAACACTGTGGGCGCATCGAACCGCATATCGAAGTGCGACAAACATGACCCCTTATGCATTAGTCTACGGAGTAGAGGCTGTGCTACCTGTAGAACTAGAGGTGGCTGCTAAAATGTTGGTAGCTAAAAGCAAGTTGGAGGACAGGCTACTGGAGATAGAAAAATTGGAAGAAACAAGAGCAGAAGCCTTTGCAAATCAGAAAGAGTACAATAAGAAACAAGCAAAGAGCTACAACAAAAGGGTACGGTACAGATGGTTCAAGGAGGGGGACAGAGTGTTGAAAATGGTACCGACAATCATGAGGGGACAAAGGGTAATAAAATTTGAGGCTAAGTGGGAAGGTCTGTATGTGATTGTAAGTGAGGGCAGCAGTGGGTATTACAGGATGGAGCATGAAGTCACTCGCGAAAAGGCTGGACCTCTGAATGTGAAATGGATTAAATTGTATCAAGCATAAAGGCATTGAGGATTATGTTGTTATGAAAATATGTTTCAAATAAAGACAAAGCATCAAACAAAGCATCCCATGTGTATAAAACATGTCAAAGTTACTATCACAATACAAGGATATACAACAAAAATGTGGTTACAAGTAGAGGACAGCCTAAAGATATATATATATATATATATATAATAATAAAAAAAATGATGGGCTAGAAAAGGTTTCGAGTGATGGGATATGACAACTTGAAACCCTCATGCTCCTCTAAGTAAAGACGGGTCTGCTCAAGATGCTCAGCTGAAGCCTGAAGATTCTTCTCATCCTCCTCAAGCAATGCTAACTGTCTGCGAGTCTCTGCAATCTCTGCCTACTTTCTTTGAAGAGCATCGCGGCCCTTTAGCTCGACAAGATGGTGATCATAGAGTCTCTGAATGACAGCCAGACGGGTCTCCCACCAGGACACATCCATCCCTACCTTCTTTCAATCCTTTATACGGGCATGACATCTCGGAAGGGTATCAGGGACGAGGTCTTGAATGGCAGTCTCTGAAAGGGTCCTAAACACATCTGCAACAAGCTGGAGGTGGACCGTCTGCAAAAGTGGCTCATGAACCTCTATATGAGCAAAAGTCTCGGGATGAGCTGCCTCTATCAGATCTAGTACCGAAATGTCACGTGGATAACAAAACCACTGGCGCCAAGGTGTTGGCACTTAAGAAGCAGCATCATAGACAGGTGCAATAGCAAGCATGCACGAAATGGATGCAGGGTCGCGAATAGACTTGGGAGTATCAGAGGTAGAGGCGCGAGTAGGCTCACGAGGATCCGGTACAATGTCGCGAGATGGGGATGGAAGTGCCTCTGTATGTGCCGCAGTAGGAGTGTCTGAAGGGAATATTGTTTGACCCTCAGAAATCCTCTGAGCATCATCGAATAGCTCATTAATCATCTCTTGAGTTTCGGAGTTCGTACCTAAAAAAAAAAGGACATGTTAAAATCACATTTTGGCTTCAAGATTTAAATAAAAGGACAAAGTGATAAAAGAAAGGTTACCTCCCTCAACCTCTGGGATAGGGGTGCAAAAAATGGATCTCTCAATGCTAGGATGGTCTGCGAAGGTTGCAGCAACCTCGGATGCAAGATCACCATCAAGAGGCTGCAAATGCCTATCATCAAAATATGGGTCCACTGCTTTATCACCAGCAGTCTTTGGGGAAATAGGGATGGAAGGCAGTTTGGGCGAGGCCTCACGAGACACCGTGGTCTCCTCAACCTCGCGATCTGGGGATATCTCGCGATCAGCTTCAGGGGTTGAAGTCGCAGAAATAACACTGTCACGAGAGATAGAGGAAGTATCATCATCCCTTTCTTCTTCGACAGTAGGCTGAGAGGACTTGCTGAATAATGACTTGATGATGAGATAATCCTCGTCATCTGATGAAGATGCGACAGAACAAAGGCTACCTCCTGAAGATGCTGGAGAATGCGGGGATAAAGTCTCGCAAGGGCCTAAAACAAGGATAAATACGAAGTATTAAAAATAAGGAATCAGAAAAAAAATAAAAAAATTGGAAATAAGTATTTAGAGAAGCAGTTGGAAGCTTACTCTGGGAGAGAGTTATCCTGGGTAAATCAGAAAGTATACTGGCGACTTCTGTCTCCTCTGCCTCATCTCTAGTCCTCATCTCCTCGACCACACGAGCAACAGTGTCAAGCAATGATGAGGTCGCATCAGCCTTCTTTTTGTTCTTTAACTTTTCCAAAGCAAGTCTGCGCCTTTCAGCCAGAGAGGCCTCTTCTGAGGCAAGGTCCGAAACACCAAGAGGTGGAATGACAGATGAAGATTTGTGTTTTCGCACCAAAAGGGCCTCCTCTGAGCTAGAGCATCTTCCGCTACAATAGTCTGCGAAACCTTGGAAAGCTTCATTTTCCTCTTCGCAAGAGGAACACTGTCCAGTACTGCTACATCGGAAAGATTTTTAAGTCGAATAGATAAGGGAACATGGTCCAATAAATCAGTAGTGGCGCTGGTAGTACCTGTAGCTTGGGCACTGGAATGCTGTAAGAATAGCAGAGGAGTTAGTAAACAACGTATGAAAATATATAATGCATCAAAGAAAGAGAAGTTAGAAATTTACCAGATGCCTCGTAATAAGCTCCTCGCGGATAGGCTCCTCGCGATTAGGTGTTCTCGCGAGAGGAATCTCCTCGCGGAGAGACCGTTTGCGAGTCACTGCCTTGGATTTTTGAGGCTGTGAAGCCTGAGTATGCTTTTTTGGCGTTGATTTGGCCCTAACTTTGCGAAGCTTCAATGAGGGGTCTGCAATGAAGACTGAAACTGGAATGGGGACAAGGGGAGTTTCGAACATGAAACTCTGGAACCTCGCCAATTGCTCTTTCCAAAACTCTCCATAGGCCACAGTCACTCCACCCCTACGAGTGTCTGGCTGAGTGAAGATAACCGTGGAGAATATGCGAACACTCCTCTCAATGGATTAGCGAAATGCGATAAAACACCTGTCAAAATTATCCTCGCGATATAGAGGAAGATGAGGGGGAATGGCCTGATCAAAGCCTAACTGCCTTGCTACACGCGAAGGGTTATAAGATGTGATAGTATCGAAGGTTTCGCTGAAAATAGGAAGGTGACATTTATGGTTAATGGCCGAGAAAATAAGATGATCATCTACCGCTATGTCATACGAAACTATCTCCTCATTTGGGTAAAAATCAGGAGAATAGAAACCCTCAAGAGGAGTGGCGTATGGACGCCAAGAAAATTCAGAAAAAGAGTCAATAAAGGAATAAAGTATTTGTGAAAATGAGAGAGAAGTCTAGCGGGTAGCCCGTGATTTCAAAGGGATAGGAGCACTGGCTTCTAAGGTTTGGGGAGAAAGGGAAGCAGGAATGGGAGCATAATTGGGGAAATGCTCAAAAAGGAAAAGGGTAAGTAATGTACCTGAAATATGGGTACTAATCTCGTACCTACCCAAAGAACGGGCAAAGTCATTGGCAAGGGCATCTAGCTGGGAGTACAGGGTGCCAAGAAAGAGGGGCGCTAAGGCAATGCGCACGCCTCGCGACAGCATGCGACTGGGGCTATCCTCTGGCTTGCCCTGAAAGATGTAGCGGTCGAGCCAGTATGCGAGGAAGCCAGCCAACTCTAAAGGGCCATTGAATTGAGGCCCAACAGCAGACTCGCGATCTTCACTAGGAGCTGGCTTTCACAAAGAGTACTCGCAAAATAAGTGGTGGCACAAAGCAGAATAGGACAACTTCGGGCGACTGGATATGGCCTGCTCAGGAAGAAGTACGCCCTTGTCAAACCAACTTCCTCGCTTGCAAGCGTACTTGCCACAATCGCGAAGTTGGTTAAGGATCTTCTTATCCTCTGGCTCAACTAAGGGCGCCTTGATGGAGCGCGAGTCCATGACAGGGAGCCAAAATATAACTACCACATCCTCCAAAATGGGTGTGAACTCGCCCCAAGAAGCAATGAAGGTGTGGGAAAATGTACTCCAGCACGAAATCAAAGTAGTCAGTGCATCCACATCGCGACGGACATAGAAGTCCGAAAATAGCTCTATAAACTCAAGAATGTCAGCCTTGGCCAGGGTAGCGCGATGACGGTCCTGACTAAGAATGTGACTGGACCACATCTTCCAGTTTGTGATGGGGGCAACATGTCCTTCATATTCAATAAAGGAAAATGGCGCGTCACCCCTCTCAACAAGAAAACGATGACCAAAAAGTGGGGGAATAAAAACAGGTCCTGCTTCATTATCAGAATCAAGAGTAAGCGGTTGGCTCAAAATAGAAGGAGAAGGAAGGTCTCTTGCGGATACCCAGAATGTATCTTGAGAGTCTAAAAATGGTGTTTTCTTCCACTCTGAAGCATCAGGTACAGAGGGAATAACCCCAGAAGAAGGTGCAAGAAGTTTTGGTGTAGAAGTCTTTATCATGATAGAATAAAAACTTGCGAATAAGCTTTGTTAAAAGCAGGGGGGTATGCGTGAAGAAGGAATGGGGTATGAGAAACGGGTGCAAAATAAAAGGCTTGAAAAACGGTGCCCTAGGGAAAATATAAGTTGTGAGAGGTGAAAATGACATGATAAAATATATAAAGGTTGGGCGCGGAAACCAAAACGGCGCATTAAATGCTCGAGGAAGGCGAAAAGTCGGATGGCCAAGCGCATCAAAAAGAGTCGCGAATTCAAAAATATGAACAGTTTGGGAAAAACAAGAAAGATATGGGAAAAAAGCAAAATAGGTACATACACAAGGTTGGCCGGAAAACAAATAAACTATAAAGGGAGTGTCGCGGATTTGATCGAGGTTCGCGAGAGGTAGCAAACATATTCCATCCGCGAAGGAAAAGGGAAAATGGCATGGGGAAAAGCGACTTTCGAACAAAAATATAAAGCATCATCATTCGCAAGTCACAGGATATTCCACTTTAATACTTGGCTAAGTATCAAAGTGCAATGGGGGAAAAATGTAAAGGTGGTAACTCGCGACAAGTTTAAATCCGCGAGGATTTATTTATCTGGGATATGGACCAAGGTTTGGTATATTTGGGGAAACCGGCCCAAGTAAAAGATTAATTGGGAGATTGGCCCAAATAATTGATTACTCGGGGAAATAGCCCAAATAAGGTTTCACGCGAGAGCTTGCATTATACAGAGGGAGGTATGAGAGGCTTATGTGTTTTATAGCTCGCATCAGAAACTCATAACCCTATATGCTGCTCGCGCAGCGAGTACTACTCGGAATCTAAGAGAAATGTTTGGGGTAAGTAAATAGTGGGTCGCGACCTTATTTACACCGTCCTAAACAAAAGTACCTTAGAGAGGCCGATAGTATTCAGGGACATGACCAAGGCATGCATGATTGGTCATGACCCAGCAAAGCTATAACAGCATCCTTGGCTAAGGAAAAATCAGATCCGCGATGAAACAGGCGCGGATCACAGGTCACAGAGCACAGTATGATCCGCGCATGGGATTACGCGAATCTGTTTCGCGTAGTTAAGGGCGCGAGATGATATTGTGCAGGATATTTATAGCGCGGATTGGTACGCAGGAACCATGTCACGAGACAGGTGCTGACATGGCAATACAAATCCGCGAGGACTACTGGACTCTCGCGTCTATAAATATAAGTGCGAGAGCTCACTTCAAGGGGAGGACTTTTGGGAGAGATCTAGAGAGAGAAATTCCTAGAGAGAGAGAGTATTTTGTAAACACTTGTAACTACCATTTTCTCTTCCAGTTCTCTGTAAAAGAAAATCAAAAGCAATACAAGCATAATTGCCGTTATTTTACTGACAAACTTGTGTAGAAACTATCTTCGCATCATCTAAATCTTGCGAACCCCTACACATATCAGAAAGCTCAAGAGGGCAATATCAGAGTAAAAGGCTTGCTCATAACCAACCCTTCTAATCCATTGGGGACTATTCTAGACAGACAAACATTGAGAGATGTGGTAAATTTCATCATCGAGAAAAACATCCACCTTATAGCTGATGAGATATACACTGCCACATTTGAATGACATTTTGTTACCGATAGAATCCGTTTATACCGATGGGGTGGTAATGGTATTACCGATTCCAAACCGTCGCGGGTTTGAAGTGGGTTTTGATATTAGTAATTTTTAAATGGGATGGTAATGATATTAGCCAAACCAGTCTCAAACCCGACTTGTGGCCATCCCTAGAAGACATTATAAAGTTAGGAATGTACTCATGTTAAATACTTAATTTAAAACACCCAAATAAATAAAAGGTAAAAAAATGGAAAATTAGAAAAACGAAAACTTTTTGAGCCTATATTAGAAAAGTGACAATTTTTAAAAAGTAATTTAAAAAAAGGTAAACTAGCAAAATTAATTACAAAAAAAGACAACTTTAAGTAAAATAATTAAGATTTTGGCAAATTTGAATAATTATAGGACTATAATACCCTCAACTAATTTGTAATTATTTTTTCTCATTTGCTCTTCACTTATTCAATTTTAATAAAAACTATTATGTCTCCAAAAAGAAAATATCTCAATACCCTTAAGCACAAAATTTATATTCCCTTATGTTATGTTTGGTACGCATGAGAGGAATATAATGAAGGTGGGAATGGAATGATCATTCTTATTATTTTGTTTGGTTAGAGCATTACTAAATAGAGAATAAAATGTTTGTTTTAGGTTAGTTTGGGAATGGAATGTCATTCCATAGGTTTACTAATTGAATAAAATTTTATTCTATGAGAATGATCATTCTCACTTTAAAACACATACAAACAAAGGAATAGTTGGAATTGGCATTCAATTCCTGCGTACCAAACGCAGTATTAAGGTTTTCATTACTCAGTCTTCAAATCAATTGAGACTCTCACACCTGAGAAATGCTTCTCAACCGCTGAAATCAGAGTAGATGTCAGTGTTCTATGCTAAATAAAAGCGAGTGAGAAAGAGATTGAAACGTTTTGCGGAGTCGACATCGAAAATTATTCAAGTGAGTCGATTTGGAACTTGGAAAAATGCTCAACTTAATTATGCTACAATCAAACAAGAAATTTTAGCCATTGTAAAATGTGTTTATAAATTTCATGATGATTTACTTAATCAGCATTTTCTGGTTAGGGTTGATTGCAGTACTGCAAAACAAGTTTTGAAAAAAGATATAAAAAATCTAGCTTCTAAACAAATTTTTGCAAGATGGCAAGCAGATTTATCTGCTTTTTTTACCTGATTTTTTAACTCGTGAATTTTTGTAGGGAGTTTAATGAGTGGCCCTTCTAAGGGTTCCCAAACCAATAAAGGCAAGGGCAAGAAGAAGAAACATTCAAATAAAGTGAATCTTGATAATGAGGAAATTTTCCCTCGCCTTCAATCTAAAAAGGGAAATAATGTCCCTAAATCTGCTAAGGAAGCTCTTCTTAAAAAACCTCCTCATTTCCTTCCTAATAATAGGATTAATCAATATGTTCTAACCTTGGAACCTCAGGATATCCAGTGGATGCCTGATCCTAAAGAAGTCAAACGTCGTTATCTCGGCGATGTGCAGAATTATGGTGCACAATTAAATAAAGAACGTTATATTTATGAGATGATTTTGCAGGAAACTAATTCTGTAATTATTACTCATACTTATGAGAAATCTGAAGATAAAGTCAGAAGCCCAATTTCTTACAGTAAGGATGTAATTAAAAGAGTTATCAAGCCCAATGATTGGGGTTTTGATCCTTCCAAGCCCAGGTCTTTTTCTAGATCTGGACATAATTACTCCTTCAATTATTGGGATTATAAAGAGGCATGGAAACATGCATTTTTATACCAGAATGTCAAATTCAAGCATACCTGGTTTTTCAAGTTTTGCCCTGAGTCTTTGAAAAATTCTTATCCAAATTGGATTTTTTACTGGTGGAATTTATATGGACCAGATATTGATGTTCTTCCTAAGCCTATTAGGAAGCATTTCAGTTCTTGGTCTATGCACCATCCTCAATTAAGAGGAAAAGAGGATCTTCCTGTAGGATTCTCTAAATTGTTGTTTTTTGCTGAATTTGGCATCCCTTGGATCTCCAAGTGGGAGTTACAATGTAACTTTGATTCTATGAAAATTCTTACCCTCCAAAGAGTTTTCTCTTATAGATGGTGGAGTTCAGTTTCCATTGAGAATCTGGACAAATAAGTTTTTGAAAAAACCAATGGTTACATTGAGAAGATTTCTCAAACTCAATCTCAATCTCTTGTAATTAAACAAGTGTCTAATCCTTTTGAGGAAATTAAGTCCTCTTTCAGACATCAATTTCCAAATTTAGGGGAATCTAAATTAATGGTTAAGTGCATGGAATTCATGAAGAGTCAATTTATGAGTTATTTTGCTCCTCCATCTTCGTCTTCAGTGAGGATCATCAATCTATGGCCAGTCAGGATGAGAATAATACATTTGCTTGTCTTGCTGGAGAAGGTCAGAATCCAAAGGATGACCTTGATGATGATGGTGAAGCTATTATGGGTGACTATTGGGATGCAATGATCACTACAGTTGCCTCTACAGCTTCCAAGGGACCAATATGACGTAAGAGAAGGGCTTTGTTATTTTGTTGGCATAACTTTCTATAGTTTATTTCTTTCAGAGTCTTTATTTGGCTCTAAGTTTGTTTCCTTTCTCCTTTGAGTCTGTAACATATATTGGCAAACATATTGGAATAAAAGATTGCAATTATTGTAAGTTCCTTTCTCTTCTGCAATTTCTTTGATATTTGGTATCAGAGCCATGTTAGAGTAGAAATATTTGATGATGTATGATTTGTATAGCATGATTTTATATTAGTTAAGCTTTGCTTGTCAAATGTATGCTTAAATTATCATCATCATTTTAGTATAAGGTTATGGGTCGTCATAAAGTTGCGTGTTGGAATGTTAGGTCATTTTGTATTAGATTGCGTCCAAGATCGTTATTTCCCATAAATCGTTAACAGTCGAGTAACCATTTGTATTAAATGAATCATGATAATTTTAGCAACCATTTATCTTTTAAAGTTTGATTTTTATAAAACTATACTATTATTTTCATATATCATCAACTCTATTCTAAATGAGTAACTCTAGTTCTATTAAGAACAATGAATTGATCTCTTTTGAGAAACATAAACAGTTAATGAATGACTGGACATTTCCTAGGGTAAAACCTAAAACCATATATAAGTATGGTATTTTTAAAATGATAAGCACCATGGCAATTAAAACCATGGAACAGACCATAGGTCTAGATGAACAGGACACTACACTTAAGTTGCTAAGTCCTAAAGATTTGGAAAATTATGGTTTCAATTATAAATTTATCCATATAGGGTTAATCCAGGTTGCATTTAGACCATTGACCTTACTTGGAATGAATACCGCTCTTCAGGCTACCTTAAGAGATGGTAGATGTCTAGATTTTAGACCATCATTAATGGGTGTTATAGAAACTAGTCTAAGTCATGGACCAGTTTACTTCAATGTTTTCCCCAATTTAAGTATGTCCTTGACAGATCCTAATTTGTATGAAGAAATTAATCTTCGTATTCAAACTCATGGGAATAATTACATGACTAGAACTAAATTAATATGTGTTGACTATAGGATTCAGTATAAGGTTTTAAATACCTTATGTCCTAAAGTTAGAACTATGTCTACTTCAGGACAAATTGTGCTAATTGACACCAATTTAATGACTTCTAAGGTTGCGACCCCTAGGATGATCCCTTGGGATGAAGTTGTTTTCCCTTATTCTTGGACGATACAAAACGTTGTTCCTCTAAGACCTTTAATTAATCAAGATATTAATTCTATCATCCAACATGTGGATGGTGAGGTTGTTTTAAATTTTAGACAACCAAGAATTTTGCCCAGATGTCATTCTACTAGAGAGTCTTCCTTTAGGAGTTCAATCCCTCCTTATAAGGTTTCAATTCCTTCTAGTTCTAGAATGTTTGATGTGGATTTACAACCTGAAGTATCTTCTGAGGAAATTGTGTCTTTAGAAGGTGTTCATATTTCTGACCAGCAAATTCCGCATGGTATATATACTCATCGTATGGAATCTTCCACTCTTACATCATCTGAAATGAATTTTTAATGGATTTTATCGTAGATAGAAACATTATTAATAATGATTTTCAAAAACTAGAGTATAAAGCTTTTAGAAACTGGTACTTTGGTATGTTTAATGAAGAACATCTTGATTTTTATAAAACTCAATTTTATAACTATATTGATTTGACAAAAGAAATTGTGCATTTTGCAAAATGGTTTTGTTACTTTTATAGTATACAAAATCCTTCAGTTCTTATTTTAGATAATCTTCTTAAAACTTGGACTACTTCTGATGGTAAAGTAATTTACTCTGTCCATCCTCCTCCTGAATCATTGAACATAGAGTCTTCTGGTTCTAGGAAATCTTCCCTTGATTCAGTTGTCCCCAAACCTATAGAAGCAGATGCCTATGTTAAACTAGGAACTAATTCTAACAAGGATCTAGTTACAACTGATTTTCATAATATTTTCAAACAAAACAATTACACTAATTTGTGTTTTCAAACGTTTGGAAAACAGTTATCTCGAATTGAATCTAATATTGATTCCATGATTTTGTCTAAAACCAAAATAGAAGAACCAGTTTTGACTAATCCTTCTGTTAAGCCTCCAATGGAGGTAAAAGGTTTTAAATTGAAAGCTCTTGTAGCTTCTCCCCCAATAAATGAAGAATTTTATTCTGTCCTTTTGGGAAAATTAAAAGATCTTAAGTTAAATGTTTTATCTCAAAATGATTCTGATTTAGAAGATGAAAACCTTGATCTTTCTTTAAATCAAATTAATGATTTTGAACAATCTTTGATTTCTACAAATTCTAATTTGAGTTTGAACAAAATCATTTTTTTCTAAAAATAAGCAGCAGGTTAGTGATATTGGTGTAAGCCGAAAATACTATCCTCGACCTACTCCTCAAGATATTCTTTTTGAAGAAGAGTATCTTCATGGTCAGGTCTCTTTTAATTCAAAAACTATTTATGAAGGGAATATTGATGGTAAGTCTGAACATATCATCGACTCACCTGAATGATGATTTAGTGACAATTTGATATGTTATTTTATTGAGATATGTGTGTAGTTAACTGTTATTCAAGACAATTATTTTGATATGATTAATATTTATGTATTCCTTGAAATTTGATGAGTGTTCACCCTCCGTATATTTTAGGTGAAACAAACTATATAACACTAAGAGTAACAAAATTATATATATTGTGTCAAAAGTTTACCGAGAGAAATATAAGTTTACTCAATGAAACAAAAGTTTTACATGACTTCTGGAATCGTGTATTTTCTGGAAATTGAGAAGTGTTTTCTCTCGATAAATTTTAGGTGAAACAAAATATTTTACATGCATAGTAAAAAAGTTTCATATCTTGAGTTAATAGTTTTACTTAATGAAATATAATTTTAACATTATGAATTAGAAGTTTTACACAATGAAACAAAAATTTTACATGACATTATGAAAGTATGTATTTTTTGTAAATTGAAATTTTTTCATTCTCGATAAATTTAGGTAAAACAAAATATGTTACCTATTGTGTCAAAAAGTATTAAAGACTCCGTCAAAAGTTGTACCTTTGGAAATAAAAAATTTACAATAACATTATTTAAAAAGAGTTTTACCTAATGATATGCTTGATGGAGATGACGAGTGTGAGAATGAGTGTGGTTTGAGGCGAAATTATATGGAAGGGTAGTTATGTCAGTTCAACAAATTTGATTTATTTGAATTTTTTTAGTGAAATACAAGATAAGGACAGAAAGAGAAATGACAGCAAGTGGGTTAAAAGACATTATAAACCAAAATTGTATTTTTTTTAATTGATTTTGTTAATTGAATTTTTTTTCAAATTACTTTTTTTAATTGTTATTTTTTTAATATATGCTCCAAAAGCTGTGGTTTTTTAAATTCTCCGGAAAAAAAACCACTAGAAACACTTTTGGGGGGAAAAATCAAAAAAAAAAATTTAATATTTCCTGAAATGGGATATATTTAATTATACCTTTAATTTTTTTTACTAATTTCTATATAATTAAATCCATCTTCACTGACGATTCCAGTTCTTTTGCAATCAAAATCCGGGTGGAATTTGGATTTTGTTCCAAACAAACGCTCGGTCGGCCTAAACATAGGTTTTGAATCTCAGCGAAACGAATTGAATCTTGTGCTCAAAGGCGAATCTTTGGGATTGTACTGGTTAGCATTCTTGCTCCTATTCTTTTTTTAAAAAAAATAATTATTATTTATAACTTGCTGAAAATAATGGCATCTTCAAGCAACTGCTTGATCTAAAATTAAGTTGTTCACATCTACTCTGCTATATACATATACATATAGAATTAAATAATTGCTTTAAACGAAAACGTGATTTTCTCTCCCATTTTTAAATTTATGTGAAACTGAGAAAAATTGAAGCTGGTGGGGTTTAATGCTTTTCCGAATTAGTTAACTTGATAGGGTTTATAAATAGTAGCTTGTCATCCCTTGGGTAAATCATAAATTAAATGACAGCTTTGGCACCTCCTTAATGCCCTTGTTTGCTTTGTGGCCTGTTGTACTCTTATTTTTTTTGTTTTTCACTTTTTAATTTATTGTTGTTGTTATTATTTTTAAAAAATAAATAAAGAATACTCAAAAGCTGGATTGAATACATCTATGAAATATACACATTTCATTTAGGGTCATTGTACATGTGTCGTACACGCCAAAAATATGTGTCTTGTTATGATTTTTTTTTTAGATTAGACACGCGGGGGACATTATAGCATAGAAGAAGAGCCCTCTCTCAAGATAGACAGTTAGGCCATATCTATAGAGTGGACATGCCCCCCACGGACATAGCAGAGTTGGTTGATAAGACGAACGGTATCCAGTGTACCAAGTATGGGTTCAAATCTCCGCCCTTCCGCAGGTCTGTGGTTAACGTTACACGAATTGTAAAGTCGATTCATATAACACCTTCAAAGAATGATCTATTTGGGGTTTAGGTCGAAAATCGCATTTGGAGGTTAGACCTTTTTATCTATAGAGTGGACATTATATAGCATAGATGAAGAAATTCTCTCTCTTTCTAGTATGAGAGAACAATGCGCCTTCCATCCCCATCTAGTATCATCTATATTGCCAACTCTTAAAAACATTAGGTAGCCAACTGTCTTTGTGAGGTTAGTCCAACCTAAGATGAGTGCGAGTCTCTGGCAGCGCAATCGTAATGGTAAATTTTTAGAACCAAAAGTCTATTTAAATTATAATATATTGATATAGTGAAATAATAGTGGTACTGCATATTGAACAAATTTACGTTTAACGAAGAGATACTTTTGTAATATTAAATTATTAGTGAAGCATAAAGAGTTATAAATATAACTTTTATATGCAAGAAGACCTACTGTTCTCTGATTCTAATCCTAATCCCTAGGATTTTATCATAAGCTACCAAGTGTTGTCAAGCACTACTTGTTTTATAATTTTTAAATGTGCATAATTCAAGCAATAAATGAGAAAATTGCAGTTAATAAGAAAAACAAATGATGTACTTGCCATTCAATAGATGCTTACAAGCCACCTCGAGCGAGCTTTTGAATATTTGGATCAGCATATATACTGAAGGAGAATCAATAGTATAAAATGAAGCTCAATATATTTTGAACCTAGAGCAGCTTATTACTTTAATCATCATAATTTTATAAAGCAATTTTGTTTTTCTAGTCCTACCATTTACCATTGCTTTCAGTACTTACTCATCTCCTTATATATCCGTCATACACGTGTTTGTGTGTGTGTATATGCATATTGTTTTTAGTATCCACTCATACTTTCGAAATAATTTGGTTTAATTCCTAGCTTTTGATTCAGATTGTGCTTATCATTTTTGTTTGGCAACATGTGTGTGTGAGTCAATTGCGCGACTGATGGTGTCAACAATGATGAATAAACTGTTGGGAAATGGAGTTTTGCACATAATTTGCTGAACTTAAATTTTTTTTTCCAAGGGCTTGATTCTTATATAAGAACTAGTTTATATGAAAATTCAATATATATGTCTACATAATTAATGTATAATTAATGTGTAGGATTACTTATAAACAAGACTTGAGTAAGTCTCACAATAATCCACAAAAGGGTATGTTCACTATTATAGAAGATCTCACTAGCCTCCTTAAATTATCCACCGAAATCACCTTGGAAGTGATTTATGTTTTTGCCTTAGGAATAACGCATATTCCCATATGATGAACACTTGATGCTTATGGTTTGTAGGAACCAAAAGAGAGGAAGACAACCTAGCTAAGTGGAGAGAATTTTATTTCATTCTTGTTATATTTCTCTTGTCATTTGGTCTTTCACCAATCTTGCAAATTTATAGGCATACAACATATACATATATATTCATATATATGTATACAAATATATTATTTTGCAAAAGCAAAATAATAATGTTTTATTTTAATCATACCTAACTTATTCCACCACTAGTGGAATAATTAGTATTCTTCCACTAATAATACATTATTAATAATTAGAAATAATATTTTTTCTTATCTCCACATGAAATGTCTATCCAACCCTCTTTGGGCTTCATCATTAAATTTGGGTTATGTGTGAGAATCCATTGGGCTTATTAACCAAAAATGGCTTCAATGAATTAATAATTGGTCCGATCCATTAAGGCTTGAGCCCAATTCACTTAATTCATTAATTAACATTTACTTCACTAAAAAAGATTAATTGCACTCCAATTGGAAAATAAATAACCACTAAGTCAATGTTGCCCTTTAACCCCTCTTTGCCTAATTGGTTATCGAATAATAAAAGCCATCAATCCGACTACACAATAAATGTATATATTTTTCCTTTTATGATTATCTTCATTTGATCACATAAAACATTTTGGTGAAAATATAATATCTTTATAAGTATATAAAAATGTTTTTACCAAACCACACTAAGATCTTCGATTTTTACTTGTGATCAAATTTAATCAATATGAAATATATATACACGTAGCATTGATGCAACTTTTGAAAATATAACTCTCTAACTATATATTAATTAAATAACTATCCAAAGTGTCGTTCTAAGGATCCCGGAGGCTCCGCCGAGCAAATCAAAGTAATTACCAATTAACACTAGAGTTTATACTTCTCTCATGCTTAAGAGTTAAGTGTCATGACATTTGATAGGGAGCAATTGTATACGACGGCTCTCACAATATTTCTCAACCTATCGGGATTCGGTTCATGTCTTAATTAATCAAAGAATCCATCATTTATTACCGACAATGAACTATTTATGATTGTTATTTATCTCTTCTATATGAACCTCATCATATACATATAAATAATACATGCAATCAAGTGGACACTTTTAATACATTATTCACCATTGCATAAAATATCAATTTCAGAAAATACAAGAAATATTTTATGCAATTTGTTATGCTAGGGCATAAATCCCAACAATACTCCCACTTGCACTTATAGCCAATTCGAATCACATTTAACTCCCATGCTATCCAAATGCCGATCAAATACTATAATCGGAAGCGCTTTTGTGAATAGATCTGCAAGGTTGTGTTCTGATGCAATCTTGGTTACAACGACTTTATCATGTCGTACCATATCACGAATGACATGATACTTTCTTTGAATGTGTTTTGATTCCTTATGAAATCTAGGGTCCTTGGTTTGAGCAATCGCTGCACTATTATCACAAAAAAGTGTAATAGGTCGGCTAACATGCTCTAACACCTCTAAATCAGTGAGAAAGTTTTTCCACCACACAACTTCTTTTGTTGCCTCTGAGGGTACAATATATTCTGCTTCCATGGTTGAGTTAGCAGTAGATGATTGCTTAACACTTCTCCAACTAATTGCCCCTCCATTCAGAATGAAAACTTACCTAGATGCGGACTTACGGACATCAATATCTGATTGAAAATCAGAATCAGTATACCCGACTGGAATCAACTCATTACCTCCATATATGAGCACATAGTCCTTAGTTCCCCTCAAATACTTAAGGATACTTTTTACAGCCATCCAATGGGATCCAGGATTGGATTGAAACCTAATAACCATGCCCATTGCAAAGCAGATGTCTGGTTTGGTACATAACATGGCGTACATGAGACTACCAACTGCTAAAGCATATGGTACCTGTATCATTTGTTCTATCTCCTCATCAGTCTTGGGAGACTGGTCTTTAGAGAGAGATAACCCATGTCTAAATGGCAAGAACTCTTTCTTGGAGTCCGGTATACCAAGCCTGGTTAATACCTTATCAACATAAATAGCTTGAGATAAGCCAATTCTCCTCACACATAGCCCAAATTTGATGATGAAACCCAAAGAGGGTTGGATAGACATTTCAGGAGGAGATAAGAAAAATTATTATTTCTAATTACTAATAATGTATTATTAGTGGAAGAATACTAATTATTCCACTAGTGGTGGAATAAGTTAGGTATGATTAAAGTAAAACATTATTATTTTGCTTTTGCAAAATAATATATTTGTATATGTATATATGAATATATATATATGTATACATTGTATGCCTATAAATTGGCAAGATTGGTGAAAGACCAAATAGAAGAGAAATACAACAAGAATGAAATAAAATTCTCTCCACTTAGCTAGGTTGTCTTCCTCTCTTTTGGTTCCCACAAACCATAAGCATCAAGTCTTCATCATATGAGAATATGTGTGATTCCTAAGGCAAGAACATAAATCACTTTCAAGGTGATTTCGGTGGATAATTCAAGGAAGCTAGTGGAATCTTCTATAAGAGTGAACTTACTCTTTCGTGGATTGTTGTGAGACTTACTCAAGTCTTGTTTGTAAGTAATCCTACACTTTAATTATGTAGACATACATATTGATTTTTCATATAAACTAGTTCCTATATAAGAATCAAGACTTGGGAAATATTTTGAAGTTCCGCAAATTATAAGAAATACTCCATTTCCCAACAATGGTATCAGAACTAAGCTTGATTCTTATATAGAGAGCATGTTTTCTATGAAAAATATCATTCATGGGCCAAATCATAAATTTATGTATGTTGATGAATGAATGCATATATGTTGATTTGTGAATGGATGATGATTACCATGGGTGAAGCTTCTAGGTTGATGGATGAATGTAATAATTTTATTTTTGGATGAATGTAATAAAGTAATATTAGACATTCATTTAATGTAAATTTTGGATCACACATGTATTTGTGATCAAAGTTATGTAATTCTCTATCCATGGTGATTTGAAGCTTCGAAGAGATCAAAAGGAGGTGTGAGGAATTTTTTATAATAGATTAAAGAATTTAATTAGACAAAATAAAAATGTTTTAACTATTCATCACCATGAGTAGTTAGGAATTTACTGACTACCACACCGGTCCGGAAACAGAACCCAGAGCCGATGGAAGGAAGTGGTGACAGTGCTACTGTTTTTGTTTTCAAAAACAAAACTGCAGTAAAGTGCTTCTGCTAAGAAGTGCTTTTTCAGGAAGGACTTGTGCTAGAAATAACTTTTTCCAGAAAGGATGTCTGTAGGAATTGCTTCTGTAGGAAGTGCTTCTACGGGAAGTTCATATTTATAAAAAGATTTAAAAATGTTTTAAGCAAAATAATATTTTGGATCCAATGACTCTCTACTTTGCTCAAACCAATATTTATGTTTTTAATAAATAAAAGTAAGATGATTTTGATATCAAATATTTATTGGTGAGTGGAAGAGAAAAGTTTTGTTTTTTTCAAAAAGAAAATGAAATGAATAGTGGAATGTCCAATTATTATATCTTTAATTGAATTATAATAATTCCTTACCCAAATGATGGTGGAGGTTCCACAAGCTTAAGGATGATGATGATGGTGCCCTACCAACAAAGAAGAAATTAGAAATATTGTGAAAAGCTTCCACCCATGGCTTTATTTATTTCTTGTCTTCTTTATATTATTTATTCATGCTATGTATGGGATGAATGTATTTAATTATTTATTATTCATGCATAAGCCCATGAATTAAATAATAACTTGATTTATATAAATTAAATTATGAGAAAGACTTGGAATTGATTATTAATTAATTAGAGGGCATTTATGGGAAATGGAAAATTATTTCAAAATTATTTTTTGAAAATGCCTCTAATTAGATAATTAGTGAATCATGAAAATTCCTATGATCTCTAAATTTAATTGAATGAAAATCAAGTTGTTTGCATGCATTATGAGATATATGTATTAAAATAAAAACCCTAGCTCAATATTTTTTATAAATTAAATGGGAGCGGGGATTTTTATACATTGCCCCATGGCTTTCGTTATCAAAACCATTATGATATGTTCTTTAGAAACAAGCCAATCAGATGATCTAAAGAGACCAAAATCAAAGAGAATGGTTGTTTCATAGAAAGAAAATATAAATGTATTCTTTAGAAACAAGCCCATCGGATGATTTAAAGAGTCACAAATATATTTATTTATGTTGTGACTTGATAATGTTATACACTTAATCTAAAAACAAATAATGTTAGACTTGATAATGTTATACACTTAATCTAAAAACAAATAATGTTAGCTCCCATCGGAGTGGTCTCCATTAGATGTTTTTGGAAAGGCTAAACATAATCGGAAGTCATATGAAATGACGGGATATGCCCGCCAATAATAATAATGAGATTCCCATCGGAACGAGTTATTGATATATTGATTGTCCGGTTAAATCATGATACATGGTTTAGGGAGCCATATTTCTTAAAAGAAAAATTCATGATTGAAAATTAAATTCACCGGTATTAATTGTATAAAAATATGTTTTTTTCAGAAAATGACAAACTCGTTCAATCCACTTGAAAGCATACTCAAATATGACAAACTAACTGGACCAAACTATATAGACTGGAAAAGAAAATTGGACATAGTACTCACAGTCGAAGGGTACAAATATGTGTTTACTACTCCAAGACCCAACCCACCTTTACCCGAAGATCCCATTGAGATTTATGATATCTTTAAGAATTGGAATAAAGCAGATGATGTAACTAGGTGCTACATTTGGGCATCTTTGTCAAATGTACTCCAAAGTCAACATATGCATTATACCACTTCTGTTGATATCATGAATAACCTCAAAGAAATGTTTGGGGAAATTGGTAAGAATGTGCGCCAAAATGCTATGTATGGCTTGATCACTACTAAGATGGCCCAAGGATCTCCAGTTAGAGATCACGTTATAAAATGATTGGTTTTTTAAATGAACTGGAGATTGTTGGGGCGGACTTAGATGGAGTGACTCAAGTTGATATAATAATCACCTCATTACCAGACTCATTCAACTCTTTTAGAGTGAACTATACAATGAACAAATTGGAGTATTCACTCGCTGAACTTCTAAATGAGTTGGTAACATATAAAGGGATTATTAAATCAAATGGCGGTTCTATCAATTTCACTCAAGGATCCTCATCCTTTTCTAGGTCCAAAAGGTTGGGCAAGAAAAAGAAGAAGGTTGAAGAAGGCCCTATGGTTGTGCTTGCACCAAAACCAAACAAACTGAAATATAAAGGGAAAGGAAGAAGGGTAGTGCATGTGGAAGGTGAAGGAAACTGTTTCAGTTGTGGCCAACCAGGGCATTGGAAAGTTAACTATCCTAGCAAACCAATTCAAATCAAAAACAAAGGCAAAGGTATATATGTTATTGAGGCATGTTATGTGGATGAATCTATAAACACCTGGTGTTTAGATTCTGAAGCCACTAACCATGTTTGCAATTCATTGCAGGGATTCCAGGAATCCAAAAAACTCAATAATGGAGAGATATACTTGCATATGGAATCGAATGCCAAAGTTGCAGCTAGAGCAGTGGGAGTAGTCCATATGCAATTCAATAATGGAAGGAGTTTAATTCTAGAAAACTATCTGTATGCATCAGAAGTGAGGCGTAACCTCATTTCTGTTTCTTCACTTGTTTGCAAAAACTATGTTTTTTCCTTCGGAAAAAGTGTTTTAATAAAAATAAATGGTAATGTTATTACCTCTGGTGCATTAATATATGATTTATATATTTTAACTCCTAGTTCATATGAAATGCATAATATGAAAATAAAGGTTCAATCATCAAGATTGAATGTTAAATAAAAAATCGATACTCCTAATTCAATGTATCTTTGTCATCTTAGACTTGGTCATATCAATAAAAATAGAATTCAAAGATTGGTGAAAGAAGGTTTATTACCTATTGAGGCTGAGAAGCCAATACTAACTTGCGAATCCTGTATTGAAGGAAAAATGACATGAAATCCGTTTACGGCAAAAGGTTATAAAGCCAAAGAAACATTAGAATTGGTACACACTGACTTGTGTGGTCCTATGACTATCCAAGGAAGAGGAGGATATGAGTATTTTATTACTTTTACTGATGATTATTCACGTTTTGGATATATTTACCTATTGCGACACAAGTCTGAAACTTTTGAAAAATTTCAAGAGTTTCAAGCTAAGATGGAGCGAAAATTAGGTAAACTTATCAAAACACTTGGATCTGATCAAGGAGGTGAATACTCCTTGGGAGAGTTTAAAGATCATATAGTAAATAAGGGTATAGTGTGCCAATTATCTGTACCCGACTGCCCTCAGCAGAATGGGGTGGTAGAGAAGATAAACAAGACTCTTTTAGACATGGTTAGATTAATGATGAGCTATGCAACATTACCTCCTTCATTTTGGGGTTTAGCCTTAGAAGCAGCAATGTACATTCTGAATCATGTTCCATCTAAGTCTGTTTCTGGAACACCATTTGAGCTCTGGATTGGGCGCAAGCCTAGCCTAAGTCATATGCACATTTGGGGATGTCCAGCGCATGTGCGTAAGAAACAAACTGGAAAATGGAATCAAGATCAGAGGTTTACTTGTTCGTAGGCTACCCAAAAGGTACTAAAGGTGGTTTATTTTATAATCCCAGAGATATGAAAATAATAGTCAGCACATATATTGTTTATTTGGAAGAGGATTATATTATGAACCATAAGCCTAGTAGCTATATTGTACTGGAGGAAATGGTTAGCACATCACATGTACCACAGGTGGACATACTTATTGAAATGACTGAAAATGATGAGACTCGGGAAACCCCTATTGATATACCTTCATCTAGTACATAAATTCCAGCACCGGGACTTCATCATAGTGGGAGGACTATTATTCCACCAGGTCAATATATGTTATTAGGGGAGACTTTTGAGGTCGTCCCTGACAAACATGAGTCGGACCCAATAAGCTACACAGAAGTGATTACCGATGTGGATGCAAACCAATGGTAGAAGGCTATGAAATTAGAGTTGGAATCTATGTATTCTAATAAAGTCTGGGAACTTGTAGAACTTCCTAGTGGTATAAAACACATTGGTTGTAAGTGGATCTACAAAAGAAAAAGAGGAATAGAAGGGAATGTTGAAACATTCAAAGCTAGGCTGGTAGCCAAAGGCTTCACTCAACGTGAATGTATTGACAATGAAGAGACATTCTCACAAGTAGCAATGCTTAAGTCTATTCAAACTCTTTTAGCCATAAGTGCTCATTTTGATTATGAGATATAGCAGATGGATGTCAAGACGGCATTTTTAAATGGCTATCTAGAAGAGAACATCTATATGAACCAACCAGATGGATTTATAGTCAAAAGCTTAAAGGATCATGTGTGTAAGTTGCAAAGATCCATTTATGGACTCAAGCAAGCTTCACGCAGTTGGAACATACGCTTTGATCAGGCAGTCAAACTATTTGGCTTCGAACAGAACGTGGATGAACCATGTGTGTACAAGAAAATACAAGGTAAAGTCGTCATTTTTTTAGTACTTTATGTCGATGATATCATACTCATTGGAAATGATATAGAGGCATTATCATCAGTCAAAAGATGGTTATCCAATCAGTTTGACATAAAGGACCTTGGAGAAACTAGTTATATTCTCGAGATCAAGCTTATGCGAGATCGAGCTAAAAGGATAATTGGCTTATCTCAAGCTACTTATGTTGACAAGGTATTAACTAGGTTTGGTATGCATGACTCCAAGAAGGGGTTCTTGCCATTTAGACATGGGTTATCTCTCTATAAAAACCAGTCTCCCAAGACTGATGAGGAGATGGAACAAATCAGAAGGGTACCATATACTTCAGCAGTTGGGAGTCTCATGTACGCCATGTTATGTACCAGACCAGACATCTGCTTTGCAATGGGCATGGTTAGTAGGTTTCAGTCCAATCCTGGACAAAACCATTGGATGGCTGTAAAAAGTATACTTAAGTATTTGAGGAGAACTAAGGACTATGTGCTCATTTATGGAGGTAATGAGTTAATTCCAGTCAGGTATACTGATTCTGATTTTCAATCAGATATTAATGCCTGTAAGTCCACATCTAGGTATGTTTTGATTCTGAATGGAGGGGCAATTAGTTAGAGAAGTGTTAAGCAGTCATCTAATCGTGACTCAACCATGGAAGGGGAGTACATTGCATCCTCAGAGGCAGCAAAGGAAGTTGTGTGGTGGAAAAACTTTCTCACTGATTTAGAAGTGTTAGAGCATGTCAACCAATCTATTACACTTTTTGTGATAATAGTGCAGCGATTACTTAAACCAAAGACCCCAGATTTCATAAGGAATCAAAACACATTCAAAGAAAGTATCATGTCATTCGTGATATGGTACGACATGATAAAGTCGTTGTAACCAAGATTGCATCAGAACACAACCTTGCAGATCCATTCACAAAAGCACTTCCGATTAAAGTATTTGATCGGCATTTGGATAGCATGGGAGTTAAATGTGATTCGAATGGGCTATGACTGCAAGTGGGAATATTGTTGGGATTTATGCCCTAGCATAGCAAATTCCATAAAATATTTCTTGTATTTTCTGAAATTGATATTTTATACAATGGTGAATAATGTATTAAATGTGTCCACTTGATTGCATGTATTATTTATATGTATATGATGGGGTTCATATACAAGAGGTAAATAACAATCTTAAATAGTTCATTGTCAGTAATAAAGGATGGACTCTTTGATTAATTAAGACATGAACCGAATCCCGATAGGTTAAGAAATATTGTGAAAGCCATTGTATACAAATGTTCCCTATCAAATGTCATGGCACTTAACTCTTAAGCATAAGAGAAGTATAAACTCTAGTGTTAATTGACAATTACTTTTATTTGCTCGGCGGAGCTTCTGGGATCCTTAGACCGACACTTTGGGTAGTTATTTAATTAATAGTTAGAGGGTTATATTTTCAAGAGTTGTATCAATGCTACGTGCATATATATTTCACATTGATTAAATTTGATCGCAAGTAAAAATCGAAGATTTTCGTGTGGTTTGGTAAAAACATTTTTATATGCTTATAAAGATATTATATTTTCACCAAAATGTTTTATGTGATCAAATGAAGATAATAATAACAGGAAAAATATATACATTTATTGTGTAGTCGAATTGATGGCTTTTACTATCCGATAACCAATTAGGCAAAGAGGGTTTAAAGTGCAACATTGACTTAGTGGTTATTTATTTTCCAATTGGAGTGCAATTAATTGTTTTAGTGGAGTAAAGGTTAATTAATGAATTAAGTGAATTGGGCTCAAGCCCTAATGGACCGGAGCAATTATTAATTCATTGAAGCCAATTTGGTTAATAAGCCCAATGGATTCTCACACATAACCCAAATTTAATGATGAAGCCCAAAGAGGGATGGATAAACATTTCATGTGGAGATAAGAAAAATTATTATTTGTAATTACTAATAATGTATTATTAGTGGAAGAATACTAATTATTCCACTAGTGGTGGAATAAGTTAGGTATGATTAAAGTAAAGCATTATTATTTTGCTTATACAAAATAATATATTTGTATATGTATAAATGAATATATATGTATATGATGTATGCCTATAAATTGGCAAGATTGTTGAAAGACCAATTGACAAGAGAAATATAACAAGAATGAAATAAAATTCTCTCCACTTAACTAGGTTGTCTTCCTCTCTTTTGGTTCCCACAAACCATAAGCTTCAAGTATTCATCATATTGGAATATGTGTGATTCCTAAGGCAAGAACATAAATCACTTCCAAGGTGATTTCGGTGGATAATTCAAGGAGGCTAGTGAGATCTTCTTTAAGAGTGAACATACTCTTTCGTGGATTGTTCTGAGACTTACTCAAGTCTTGTTTGTAAGTAATCCTACACTTTAATTATGTAGACATACATATTGATTTTTCATATAAACTACTTCCTATATAAGAATCAAGACTTGAGAAATTTTTTTTAAGTTCCGCAAATTATAAGAAATACTCCATTTCCCAGCCATGGGTGGAAGCTTTTCACAATATTTCTAATTTCTTCTTTGTTGGTAGGGCACCATCATGATCATGCTTGATCTTGCGGAACCTCCACCATCATTCTTTTGTGTAAGGAATTATTATAATTCAATTAAAGATATAATAATTGGAAATTCCACTATTCATTTCATTTTCTTTTTGAAAAAATAAAACTTTTCTCTTCCACTACTTTTGCTCACCAATAAATAATTTATATCATAATCAAATATTGTTTGAAGCAAAGTAGAGAGTAACCGGGTCCAAAAAATTATTTTCTTAAAACATTTTTAAATCATTATATAAATCTGAAATTACTTCCTGCAGAAGCACTTCCTGCAGAAGTTCTTCCTACAGAAGTTTTTTTTCTAAAAAAAAATCATTTCTAGCATAAGTCCTTCCTGCAGAAGCACTTTACTGCAATTTTGGTTTTGAAAACAAAACAGTAGCCAAGAGGCTACTGTCACCACTTCCTACCACTGGCTCCGGGCTTCATTTCTGGACTAGTGTGGTAGTCGGTAAATTCCTAAGGGCCCGTTTGGGAACTTGATTTTGGTCTTGGTCTTGTGATTTTGGTTTTGGTAGTCTTGGGTGGTTTTAGGTAAATCTAAAACCTATATATAATGTTTGGTAAGGAGTTAGTCTTGGTCTTGGTATAATTATATATATATATACTAATATGTATTAAAAATATATATATATAAAATTGGAAAAAAATTATTTTTCGGGAAAAAATTATTTTTCGGCCATATATATATATATAGAGAGAGAGAGAGAGAGAAAAGTCAAAATTGATGGGCCAAAACCAGGGTTTAGTGGTTGGTTTTAAAAAGCCCAAAACCAACTACAAAAACAGCCAACCAAACATGGTTTGGTCTTAAAATCCAAAACCAAAACCAAAACCAAGCCCAAGACCATGTTCCCAAACATGCCCTAACTACCCGTGGTGATGAATAGTGAAAATAAATAAAAATAAAAATAATTTAATTTTGTCCAATAAAATTCTTTAACCAATTATAAAAAAATCCCCACACCTCCTTTCGTTCTCTTCGAAGCTTCAAATCACCATGGATGGAGAATTACATAACTTTGATCACAAATACATATGTGATCCAAATTTTACATTAAATGAATGTCTAATATTACTTTATTACATTCATCCAAAAATAAAATTATTACATTCATCCATCAACCTAGAAGCTTCACCCATGGTAATCATCATACATCATCATCCATTCACAAATCAACATATATGCATTCATTCATCAACATGCATAAATTTATGGGCCCAAGAATGATATTTTTCATTGAAAACATGCTCTCTATATAAGAATAAAACTTAGCTCTGATACCATTGTTGGAATATGGAGTTTTTCTCATAATTTACGGAACTTAAATTTTTTTTCCCAAGTCTTGATTCTTATATAGGAACTAGTTTATATGAAAAATCAATATGTATGTCTACATAATTAAAGTGTAGGATTACTTACAAAAAAGACTTGAGTAAGTCTCACAACAATCCATGAAAGAGTATGTTCACTCTTATAGAAAATCTCACTAGCCTCCTTAAATTATCCACAGAAAATTACCTTGGAAGTGATTTATGTTCTTGCCTTAGGAATCACACAAATTCCCATATGATGAATACTTGAAGCTTATGGTTTGTAGGAACTAAAAGAGAGGAAGACAACCTAGTTAAGTGGAGAGAATTTTATTTCATTCTTGTTGTATTTCTCTTGTCATTTGGTCTTTCACCAATCTTGTCAATTTATAGGCATACAACATGTACATATATATTCCTATATACATATACAAATATATTATTTTGCAAAATAAAAATAATAATGCTTTACTTTAATCATACCTAACTTATTCCACCACTAGTGGAATAATTAGTATTCTTCCACTAATAATACATTATTAGTAATTAGAAATAATAATTTTTCTTATCTCCACATGAAATGTCTATCCAACCCTCTTTGGGCTTCATCATTAAATTTGGGCTATGTGTGAGAATCCATTGGGCTTATTAACCAAATTGGCTTCAATGAATTAATAATTGGTCCGGTCCATTAAGGCTTGAGCTCAATTCACTTAATTAACCTTTACTCCACTAAAAAAGATTAATTACACTCCAATTCGAGAATAAATAATCACTAAGTCAATGTTGCACTTTAACCCATCTTTGCATAATTGGTTATCGGATAGTAAAAGCCATCAATCCGACTACTCAATAAATGTATATATTTTTCATTTTATTATTATCTTCATTAGATCACATAAAATATTTTGGTGAAAATATAATATCTTTATAAGTATATAAAAATGTTTTTACCAAACCACACGAAGATCTTCGATTTTTTCTTGTGATCAAATATAATCAATAAGAAATATATATACACGTAGCATTGAAGCAACTCTCAAGAATATAACCCTCTAACTATTAATTAAATAACTACCCAAAGTGTCGGTCTAAGGATCCCGGAGGCTCCGCCGAGCAAATCAAAATAAATACCATTTAACACTAGAGTTTATACTTCTGTCATGCTTAAGAGTTAAGTGTCATGACATTTGATAGGGAGCAATTGTATATGACGACTCTCACAATATTTCTCAACCTATCGGGATTCGGTTCATGTCTTAATTAATCAAAAAGTCCATCATTTATTATCGACAATGTACTATTTATGATTGTTATTTATCTCTTGTATATTAACCCCATCATATACATATAAATAATACATGCAATCAAGTGGACACTTTTAATACATTATTCACCATTGTATAAAATATCAATTTCAGAAAATACAAGAAATATTTTATGGAATTTGCTATGCTAGGGCATAAATCCCAACATAAACTTCAATGTCGAGTTACTGATATTGAAAGTAATAAATCGAAGGTGGAGAATAACTTGAATGATATCGTAGTTGCACTTCCCCGGGAAATTGCGGAGCTTATACCTTGATGCTTGATATCGTTGATTATCATCGGTTTAGTGCAGTTTGCAAGACTTGGAGATCCATTGCAGTTGCTACAAAGAAAAATCAACACTTCTCTTTACAACAGTTTCCTTGGCTACTGCTTTGTTCTATCAGCAGTTTTGAGGATGATCGTAATGGATTTTTCACTATTGTCCATGGAAGCATTTTGAAGCTAAAGTTACCCGAGGTTTGTGGTTGTAGTTGTAGTGGTTCCTCCTGGAGGCGGTTGATAATGTCAACTAAGAATGCACACCACTTCCTTCTCAATCCATTTTCTATGCTTCAGATCCAGCTTCCATCACAGATTACACTATTCTCAGCTTGTGATCGTTACCATACCAACCCGAGTCCATCATACATTCGCAAGGCGATACTAACTCCCCCTTCAACTATATCTACTGCTTCAGGTAAGTTGGACTGATTTGACAGGGCATCTAGGTTTGATCAGGCTTGATAGACTTTGGATTCTAGATATAATATTGTTAAACAATCAGTTGTATGCGGTTAGTGGTGAGTATGAACTTGTGCTCATTGAGCTTGATCCACATCCAAAATATACGAAAGTGAAAGTTGACATGCCTCGTCATGTCTGTGAGTGCATAATTTGGGAGTTTACTAAGTCAATTTATTTGGTGGAATCTTGTGGGGAACTCTTGATGGTTGTGAGATACCGCAAGGGTACTCAAGGCATATGGTATCATTCTTGCCCTCTTACGATGAGTACATTTATAGTGTTCAAGTTGGATTCAAGGGGTCGTCGTTGGAATAAAGTTGACGACTTGGGTGCTCGGATGATATTTGTGGGCACAGGCAGTAGCATCGCCCTCTCTGCTAGACGCTTCTTGGAATTTAGCGAAAATTGCATATGATTCACTAATGACAATCATTCGAAGCCACTACCAAGACATAATGGTCTTGATTTCGGTGTATTCAGCCTAGATGATGGGAGTATTAAATCTTTTTGCCCTTTTGGGCCCAAGTGTTTCCTCTTAAATCAACTAGGTCAGCCGATTATGTGATTTGTATGCGGGCGTGCCAGGAACCTTGACCTAGGCTCCGAAGGTTGTCAGAAAACAAAGATATTCTCCTTTGATTTTGACTTCTACAGCCGCACGTGAGAGAGAGAACATAGAACTCTCACTTGGGGTTCTTTTCCGTGCCTCAATTAAGAGGACTTAAACCAGTTGAGAATGTAACATCGGAAACTACAAATTCCACAAAAACAATCGGCATGTTTGGATGAACATTGTTGAATGTTAAATGAAAATACATACTTGAATAATAAAAAGAAACCTTTGAGAATTGTAATGAAAATGATTGAATTGAAATAACAATATTGAATTAAAAGCAATGACTGAGAAAATAGATTGAATGACTGAAATATAAATAAACAAGGCTTTATTAAAATAAAAGACTTTGGAAATGAAAGGTTTTGCAAGAAATAAAATAACAACGAGAGTTTGGAAAATAAAATGACAATTGTAGTACTTGAATTGTTTGATTGGTGTGAGACCCCTTGCCAAGTAGCATAAAGGTCTCTATTTATAGAATTACATGAAATAACAAACTCTTAACTAGATTTAAATTTGAATACAATTCGAAATTAAATTTAAACTAAGATGAACTCTTTCTGTTGGCAACCACTTTATCCTTATTTTGACTATGTCTCTTGACCAAGCCAATCTCTTTAACAGTTACCCCTGCACCAAAACTCCTTGCTCAACACAAACTTGCCTTTTACTACATTCGTCTTATTGGTTTCACCTTGCATTGTTAACTCTTGGCTCATTTCCACCAGTTTTCCTTTCTTTTGTCTCGGCCCAAACATAAGCCTGAAGCTTGCTTTTTAATCCATCAAATCAAGCCCATTTCATTCTTTCTCTCTGCCATATCACCTGTCAAATTGGGGTGTCAATAATGCCCCTTAATTTCAATTCAAAGGAATTCAAATTTCCTTGTATTGAAATTACGAATATACCCCAATTTGCATCAATTGGCACAAATTTAAAAGATCTGCTTGCGGCCAACTTTCTTTATTCTTGACCTCTTTTATTCGACTAAACACTAATTCTTCTAAGGAAACAAAACAGCAGGAAAAAAACAAGAAGAAAAAAATTAAAAGGGAAATAATACCAGTGTGAAATCCTACCGATCTTTAAAGTTCTTCTCTCCACTCATAAAGGTTCCGCCGATATTGTTTCAAGTATTTCCCATTAATCGGCCTTGCGTGTTCATTTCTATCCAAGTCCTTCAACTTATAGGCTCATCCTTTCAATACCTCAGCAACTTCAAAAAGGTCTTCCCAATTAGGAGTCCACTTGCCCATTTTTCTGTTGATTTTCCCAAGAGGCAATGCCACTTTCCAAATTAAATCACCTTTAGCAAACCCTCTAGGATTAACTCTTTTGTTGTAGGCTCTCATGACCTTCTTTTTGTGAGCAACCAAACAATCAAGAGCCTTCAATCTAGAGTCCTCTACATCCTCTAACTCAACTAGCATTGCTTCATTGTAATCGGCAGGAATCAACTTATGTTGCAAAGCTACTCTTGCCTATTTGATATTCATTTCCATAGGCAACACCAGATCATGACCAAAAGTCAATCGATAAGGAGTTGTGCCTGTAGATATTCTTTTTGAATTTTGATTAGCCCACAAAGCTTATTGTAAAGTGTTATTCCATCCCCTATGCTTTTCATCAATCATCTTCTCAATAATTTATATCAACACTTTATTAGAAGCCTCCGCCTGACCATTTCCTTGGGCGTAATATGGAGTAGAGGCTAGCATCTTCACCCATTATCTTTCCACATACTTCAATACCACATCTCCCCTAAAAACTGATCCATTATCAGTAGTAATCATTTTTTGCAGACCATATATAGTAAAGATATATTTCTCCAAAAAGTTCACCACCGTTACTTGAGAAATGGATTTATATGGAACATCTTCCACCTATTTTATAAAATAATAGGTTGCCACCAAAATCCAATGATGCCCTTTTGATAAATAAGGGTTAATCTTGACGATTATATCCATTGCTCATCCTCTAAAAGGCCATGGCTTGACAATCAGCTGCATTTCGATGGTCGGTGTCCATTGAATCAGCCCATGCTTTTGACAAGCTACACAACCTCTGGCATATTCTATGCAGTCTCTTTTGATTTTTGGCCAATGATACCCATACCTTTGGATCAGCCACATCATCTTCATCCCTGCCTGATGAGCCCCATAGATTCCTTCATGCACCTCACCCATGATTTTAAGAGCTTCGGCCTTACTGATACCTAAAAGCAGCAATTCATCTTCTACATTTCTTTTGTACAACTCTTTATCAATCAGCACATACTGCACAACAAGCCTTCTGATTTTCCTATCAGTCCTTACATTTGGGATCGGTACACACCTTTCATCATAGAGCACAGCTTCACCCGAATAAACTCTTGCTACAAAAGGCTTGTTGTCTGCTTCAAAATTTTTGACTTCATTACCATCCCAAAATATGAGTATTTGATGTAAAGATGATGGGATGCACATATTTGGATGTATTTAATCTCAGTCTAACAACATGTTGTGAGCAGCAGTAGAATCAACAATAAAGAAGGCCGAAATTGAAGCTCATCCCCCGATTGATACCTCCAAAGGTAAAACTCCCTTGGTGTTGGTTACACTTCCACTGAAAACACTAATTGCAACATCAATTGGTACTACATCATTCATTATCTTTCCAAGGATCAGCAAATTTGAAGAAGAAATGACATTCAACACAGACCCGTTATCAACAAGAACTCGGTCTATTGGCTGCCCTTCAACCCATACATTCACATACAATGGCCTAAGCTGCTGAGTCATGGCCAAAGGAGGTTTTTCAAATACAATCTTCTCTATCGATTTTGGCTTTGTTGATTCAATTTTTTAACCTGTTGATCTAAGCACACAGCCTCAGCAACAAATAATTCTTTTTTTCCTCCCGGGTACTTATTTGAAGCTTGGAATGTTGCCAGCAAGAGAAAGGCCATTTTATAACTTGTTTGACTCTTTGATAAACATAGGGTCTTCCTTCTCTAGTGAGACCAGTTGGGAGAGTCCTAACATCTTTCTCTTATATTCGGTTCTCCGCCTTTGCATCCTTCTTTTCTGACTCCCGGATAACTAATCAGACCCCTCTTCTCTTGGTGCAAGGAATCTGGGATGTCAAACTCTGGTCCACTTGTTAATCGGCACTACTGGTGGGCATACCGACCTTGGTCTTTGATAATCAAAATCCCTTGGTACCTAGACTTCTGACCACATCATAGGTCTTCGTATCAGCAAATGATACCGATCTTGCCCCCTAGGCTTAATGCTTGCCCCCAGTCGAAGACCAAAGATCACTTTTCGGCTCCTTGTCTGTTTATAGCTAAGCCGTTTGTGGACACTTCTCCTAGAACCCGCAGAGCTCCTAATCTGAATTGGAGCTCTACCTCAGTTTTTACAATTTGGGCAATTTCTTTGGGCTAAGGTTGCTCGTGCTTCATGAAGCTCTTTTTCCAATTCCTCCACTATTTTTGTTGATCGACTTGGTCCACCTTTTTCTTGTTTCTTTTTTTTCCGATCAACCAAAGTGCTGGTATTGGTTGGTGTGATCTTTAGAAAAGGATCTTCATCTACCTTATAGCTTCCTTTTTCTTCTCAGGAAATTGTAAGGTGCCATCTTCAATGGCTTTCTGTAAAGTATTCCTGAAAATAGTGTAATTATTAGTAGTATGTGTCCAAGAATTATGAAATTTATAGAATTAATTTCCTTTTAACTCCTTAGATGCAGGAATTTTATGTCCTTTAGGTAAAAGAATCTGTTTGTTAGCAAGCAAATGATCAAAAAAATGTTCAGTTTTAGAAAGATCAAAAGAGTGATTCTTCTCTGTATCAGCAGACCCTTTCTTGAATGTTGATCCTGCTGATTGACCACGTCTAGTAGTTGGTTTCGGCTTGCTCAATGTTTCACACACATATGGCTTCTTGATGCACATCTCAGCCAAATTTGCTTCCAAATCCTCCTCGACTTCAACTTGAAAGGTTTCATAGTTAGGATCTCGATAGTAAGCTCCTTTTGAAGATGTCTTGCACTTTTTCTCCTCTTTCAGCAATGTTTCATACCTTGAAGCCTTATCAGCAAGATCAAGCAAATAATGGAATTCAATTCCTTCAAAACGCTTTATCATTTCAAATTCTAGACCATTCAAAGCTAGTCGAAAAAATTCGGTTTCTGGAAGTTTTACTCGGCAGCTCATTTTCGCACGCTTGACTCGGGAGATGAATGTCTCTACAGTTTCGCTCGGCAGCTGGCTCAATCGAGAGATGTCAACCAAGGTTGCCTCAGTCTCTGTTTGATAAAATTGACCATGAAACTGTTCCTCCATTTGTCGCCAATTAAAAATTGAATTAGCCGACAAACGAATGTACCACGAAAACACTCGCCCCGTTAACAAATTTGGGAACAATCTCATCTTTAAAAACTGATTATTGTTCGCTTCTCCACATTAAATAGTGAAGCGATCGATGTGCTCGATTGTTGATTGGTTTCCCTCTCCACTGAACGTAGCAAAATCAAGAACTTTATATCCCCTAGAGTACTAATGCAAATCCACTTGCTCTGGATACGGCTTCCTGTAAAGTGGTCGGCCATTGCGTCTCATTCCTTTGCCGAGTTCTTGCTGAATCAAATCTAATACTTGCTTCTGGTTGAGCAAGCCGTTACGTGGAACTGGTTCCACCAAGGGTAAAACTGGCTGCGGAATCGACACATGTTGCCCCATTAGGCATCAGCAAGTTGGCGTTGATATTCCTCTACCTGTTCTGATTGCCCCCTGCATTCGCAGGCTCTTGCACGGGGTGCGCTTGCTGCCTTTGCTAATTTTGTCTCATTGTGGGTGGCTGGTAAGGTTGGACCATCGGTTGGAGCGGAACTTCCTCCATTGGAATTGTAACTGTAGCGGAAGATGTTGGGTTCACCGACATGTTTGTTGCTTGCTAATGTCCGCTATATTTGCTGGAAAAACTGCAAGATCAGTAGGTGGAATGGTTGAACCTTGAGTACTAGATCCCTCACCATTAATCGACCTCCGATTAGCCGTAGCTTCTTCACACATTTCTTTGATTTCTTTGTTGAGGAATCTAATCATGTAACCTATTGGGACCAAACTATCCTGAAATAGCGATAATGGTCCTTGAATAGTGGTTTCATTCATCGTTTCATGCGACGTTTCATCCGTTTGTTGTTCTGGCGAGAATTGTACTTCATCTTCAGTATCATCATCTTGAGAAAGCCTAGGACTTCTCCTAGGCGGCATGCTTCCAATGTCGCTCCCAATGGATGGTCCCGCCGGGCGTGCCAAAAATTATTTCCTTTTAAATCGGTTAGGTCAGCCGATTATGTGATTTGTATGCAGGTGTGCCAAGAACCTTGACCTAGGCTCCGAAGGTTATCAGAAAGCAAAGATAGTCTCCTTTGATTTTGACTTCTACAGCCGCACGTGAGAGAAAGAACATGGAACTCTCACTTAGGGTTCTTATTTGTGCCTCAATTAAGAGGACTTAAACCAGTTGAGAATGTAACATCGGAAACTACAAATTCCACACAAACAATCGGCATGTTTGGATGAAAATTGTTGAATGTTGAATGAAAATAAATACTTGAATAATAAAAAGAAACCTTTGAGAATTGTAATGAAAATGATTGAATTGAAATAACAATATTGAATTAAAAGCAATGACTGAGAAAATAGATTGAATGACTGAAATATAAATAAACAACGCTTGATTAAAATAAAAGACGTTGGAAATGAAAGTGTTTGCAAGAAATAAAATAACAACTGTAGTACTTGAATTGTTTGATTGGTGTGAGACCCCTTGCCAAGTAGCATAAAGGTCTATATTTATAGAATTACATGAAATAACAAACTCCCTAAGAGTTTGTATGAAATAACAACCTAACTAGATTTAAAATTGAATACAATTGGAAATTAAATTTAAACTAAGATGAGCTCTTTCTGTTGGCAACCACTTTATCCTTATTTTGACTATATCTCTTGACCAAGCCAATCTCTTTAACAATTGCCCATGCACCAAAACTCATTGCTCAACACAAACTTGCCTTTTACTACATTCGTCTTATGGGCTTCACCTTGCATTGTTAACTCTTGGCTCATTTCCACCAGAAGCCCATTTCATTCTTTCTCTCTGCCATGTCACCTGTCAAATTGGGGTGTGAACACTAAGGGTTTGTTTGATTTTTAGTTTGGTTTAGGTTTATCTTGTTTTTGTTTTATTTTTAAAGACCAAATGTACTTTGGTTTTATATTTTAAGACCAAATGTTTTTTCTAGATGGGTCCTGCATTCCACTTCACATCATCTTTTATCTCTCTCTTTCTTTCTTTCTATATAGGATAATTTGCACTAACACCCCCTGAGGTTTGCATCTATATATATTTTCAAAAACATATGTTTTAGAAATATATATATATTTCGAAAATATATATATAAAATTTGAAAAATATATAAATTCGAATATATATTTATTTCAAAAAACAAAAATTCAAAATATATATATTTTCAAAAACAAAATTCAAAAAATTATATAATTTTGAAAAACATATAATCATTTCAAAAAATATGTATATTTTTTAATTTATATATTTTTAAAATTATATATATATTCGAATTATATATATATATATATATATATATATCTCAAATTTTATATATTTTTTGAAATTTTATATGTTTTTTAAAATTATATAATTTTTTGAATTTTGTTTTAGAGAAAATATATATATTTTGATTTTTTTTTGAAATATATATATTCGAATTTATATATATTTCAAATTTTATATATATATTTTCGAATTATATATATTTAAAATTATATATATATTTTTTAATTTTTTGAAATATATTTTTAAATTTATATATGTTTTTCGAAATTATATAATGTTTTGAATTTTGTTTTTGAATATATATATATATTTAATTTTATATATATTTTTTGAAATATATATATTCGAATTTAAATATTTTTCAATTTATATATATATTTTCGAATGTTATATATATTTTTGATTTTATATATATTTTTTGAAATTTATATATATTTTTCAAATTTTATATATTTTATTCTAATTTTATATATTTTTTGAAATTTATATATATTTTTCGAAATTTATATATTTTATTCTAATTTTATATATTTTTTCAAAATTTAAATATTTGTTTTCGAATTTTATACATTTTTTTGAATTTTATATATTTTTTCAAATTTATATATATGTTTTTCAAAATTTTATATATTTGGGGTTGGGGCATAAAGGTCATTTTACATTATCCTTAATATTTTCGAATTTTATGAAGGGTATTGTGGTCATTTGGGGTGTCATGGCAAACAAAACCAAACCTCAGGGGGTGTTAGTGCAAATTACCCTTCTATATATATATATATAATTCATGGTGGGCCCCGCTGGCCACTACTTTTTACAAAACCAAACAAAACCACACAAAATCAAACAAAATCAATATAGCAAGACAAAACCAGACAAGATCAGAAATCAAACGGGCACTAAGTTTTCATTCCCATCTTCGGTCTGGTACATGCCCAGTCAATTCTAAGTGTGTTTATATATAAACTTCCTTTGGAATTCTTTTTCGTACTGTATACAGACATTCAAGCTAAAGAGACTTAGACAACTATTCCATGCCACTTTTTTTACATGCCTATTACAAATAACATAATTAAACATGTTACCTCCACTGCAGGTATATACATATACATTGAAGATGTATCAAAGCATTTCAAGTTGACAGAATATCCAAATGTGCATTCTACTAATGACAATTTTGGAGAGTTTCTTCATCAAATTCTTCGTTAATTCTCATTCACAATTGAAGTCTTGCCTCACTTTTAGTGATGGTGTATTTTTAGAAGTTTATTATTTTGTAAAAAATATCAATGTACAGTTTAAATTCAGAACTTAAAATAAAAAAGGCAGTCAACAAAAAAAATGAGAAAACAAAAATAGGAATTCACTTAATAAAATGGAGAAGGCTAGTAAGGAATTTGAAGCATTTAACAAAGTAGTGATATATGAAAATACTTATGGCCTGTCTCCTGTAAAAATATATTCGGATTTCATATATTAAGAAAAGAAGACATTATAAAATTAGGAATGTACTCATGTTAGACTAATTAATTTAAAATACCTAAATAAATAGAAGGTAAAAAAACACTCGAAACACTTTAGGAGAAAAAAATAAATAATTAAAAAGGATTAATTTATTTTTCATGAAATATGTAGACTTTTTGGGAATCATGATTTGCAGATACGCTACCTATCGCTCGATTTGTAATACTTTTGGAAAGTGTCGATACTGTTATTTAGTACCCATACTTATTTTTAAAGTTGATATGGTTCGAGTTGGTTCAAACTGACATATGGGGTGTGCTTACAACAAGGAAAATGATGGTTGGAATAGTGCAGTGGGCGCTTAAGCGCACTCATCAATGCCCACTGGCGCTTGGCGTAACGCTTAAGCGCCACCATCAGCTCCCGAAAAATGGGTGAAAACCCAACTCTGCCAAAAATGCACTTTTGCAAAACTACATTCAAACCCTATAGACTAGTTCAATACTACACCAATAAGCTTAGAAATAATACATTTCGTGAAAATTCAATAAAATAACCGTTTTGCCCCCGGTCTCCATTTTAGCATACCGCCGACTTTTAAAATGTCAAATTCATTTTGAACGACTCAAAATTATTTTCTAAAGCTCAAATTTTTAGACAGGCTCATAAGGGTGGGCGAAAACAAGTTTTTCATTCAAAACGAAAAAGGGTTTGTTTGAAAACCTAGAAAAATATCATTTTCGGCCAAATTCCTAATAACAATATTCTATAGCAATAATTCACTTCATAACTTAAATAAAAGGACTCAAAGATTAACATACAAGTGTCCTAATGTGAAACATGTCATAGTTTGATCAAAATACGTAGTTTTACATTGCCGGCACCGAAGTGCACCAAAAGAATAAAATCCTCGCGCATAGCGCTCCAAGGAATGTACATCAATATAAACTACCCGGCTAACATGCTAGTCGGCAAAAGAATGAGTTTAATTGGTTTGAAATACTTAAACAAAAGAAACATGTGTATATAATTTTTTACTATATGCTCTGCAAAAGAAAGTGTTGCACCTCCATAAGCGCGAAAAGGAGCGGAACCAACACCGTATCTCATCCAAGAGACTATGGGGCTCCTAAAGTGGGATCATCACCTGAAAAATATAATAAGTCATGGAGTGAGTTCACTAGCCCAGTAGAGGAAGCGTCATCGCCTCAATCTCGATAGTTCGAGTAGTACAACCCACCCAAGGTACATGCTACTAATCCTAGGTCGGTCTCTTGTCCCACATGGCTCTCACGCCAATCTGGGACCCCATCGAATCCAACAATCAATTTCCCCAACATGCTCATATCATAATCATTCAAGGATATAACATGCATCGACATCAATATCTCATTCACATATATAGCAATTTAAATGCAATGTGACTCAACACCACCCATGATACATACCCGACCACACACCCTAACTTTAAGGATCAACGGATATCATTTCTCCAACCATTCACTTTTGAGGATATCGGCTCATGAAGAAAGATAGAGAATGTCGCCAAGATCATTCACTTGAGAGAAATACACGCTCAACAAGGAATATCAAAAACATGAAACACGGTCGGTGAAAAAGAGTTCGGAACAAGTCCTCCCTCGTCGTCTATATTTCTCAGAAGACTAGTTATGTTGGAAGCGAAAAGCACCACCTGGCTAGTTGTTGCAACGATTCGACACAAGTCAACTCACACATGGTTACATGACCGGCATAGACCAACACCAATATACTCAACACAACAAGGTGTACTCAATATGCAAAAGTCCCAATTTAACTATGTATCATCATAATACATGATTTACATCATTATGCATTATATTATGTCAACATTATCTACATGTGCATAATTACACATATATAAGTAATATTCCACAACAAACATTATTATCACACAATCATTCTTTTCAAGTGCCTAGTTTCTCATCTACGTTGTCAAGACACAACTCGCACATATACATCGCATATATATACATAGACGCACACACCCTTGTATAAAAATTAAAACAACTCGTTTTTCATCTACCTCAATCCAAGCAAGCTAATTCAAGGGTTGCAAAAGAGGTCCAAGCTACCGCAAGTTCAAGATTCCAAAAGGGAGCTTTCAAGAGATACAATGGTTGATTATTAATTCCTCCGAAACTACCAATACACCATTCAATGGAAACAATATTACAATGGTGCTAAAATCAAGTTTAATTATCAAGAGTGGCTCCAACCACATGAATTAAACTAAACTCTAATGATAGCTAAACTAGGATTTCATGAAGAAAGAAATTCATATGAGTAGAAAATTGTGAACTCACCATTAGTTTCTTCACAAGATGAGCTAAAAATCACCACAAGCAAAACCCACTTGAGGTTTGAAATCAACGCTTAATCCTTCCATAAAAAATGAACGATGGAATAGCAAAATCAAGATATGAATGAAAGATTTGTGAACTTTGAAAAGTAGAGTTCTTGAAAATATAACCCTAGAAGAGAGAAAAACTTACCCAAATGGAGTCCAAAAACACCACTCTATGTGACCCAACACAAGAACTCTTCACCAATCAAGCATGGTTGGAGCAAGACCATGGAGAGAGAAGGGTGTGGCTAAAATCCCCCCCCCCCCCCCCCCCCCCCGGTATAGAGAATGAGTGTGTGTGTGTGTGTGTTCTTGGTGAGAGTGGATGAAGAAGATGAAGATGAGTGACATGTGTGGTTAGATATTGATATAAGGGGATAAAATGATCCAAGGGTCTACAGGAAATATGGGAGGAGAAGTAGGATGATCAAATGGCCATAATTGTGACAACACTAAAGGTGGTGGTGAAATGTCAAAGTTACCCACCCCTCATCATTTATTCACACTCTTGCCATTAAGAATCCAAATTACCAATATACCCAAGTCTTCCACCCAATTATTATAATGCCACACACACATGTCATCCAACACTTAGCCAAATAAATCTCTACAAAACCCACTAACTCAATACATGTGAAAAATACCAATTTACCCATTGGTCATTTATTTCACGAAATCGTTTTCAATACTTTTCATTATTCACAAAATGAAAATATAACATGCAACTTACAAATTTAATTACAAATAAATCACGTAAGTCATGTTAAGCACATAATCACATAAACACTTAATAATTAATAAAAGTTTTAATTAAGACGCAAAAATATCGGACGTTACAATATATAGAGAGATATAATCCAAAATGAGATTAAATGTGCTATAGAGAAAGTTCACAAAAACACGGAGGATTGTTGGTTTTGGAAGTAGAAATTAGCTAAGTCTAAACACTAGTGTAGACCATTCTTAACACTAATCTGAGTTTATTATTGTTTTGTATAAGTAAAATTTATTTGCATGCATTTATTCTATGGATTATATCATTTCATGATTAATAAATGAGAATATTCATGAATATGTACAAATAAAGATTATAAAGAAATTGTGAGTAATATATTTAACTCTCATGAGACTTCACTCGTCCACTATGATTTTTCCTAGGGGTTTAAAAGACTTATTACACGTGTTAAGTGTAATCGTTGCTACCCTCACGAAAGGATGGGATTAGTTTAAAAGTATTTAGTTAAATTAGAATTATTTCTTTTTCATATAGTCTTTTTATTTATTTATTGCTAAGGGACTAGCAATACTTAAGTTTGGGGGCTTGATTAGACTAGAATATTCATTATTTTGGGCGTTAATTAACTCATTATTAGTCTCTTTATTTTATTAATTTGGTATTTTTATCCAAGTTATGTGTTTAAGCATGTCACAAGGGCTTTAATGCAAATATGAGTTAATTTCGGGCTTTTAGTAAAAATGTTTGATCTAGAATGATACTTAGAAGAATAAAAGCACTCATTTCAGAGCAAGGTACAAGTCAGCTAAGCAGAATACAAGCAGCCAAAGTATAAATTCGCAGAATATTAAAATATTCAAATTCAGGAGCAACCGATCGATTGACCGCGCCGACATTGGGATTCGTGCAAAGACCTTCGATAGTATTCTGACTCCTTGTGCAAGTATATTGAGAGACAAATTTGTTCATTCACAGCTATTACTTGATCCTCACACCAAGTCATATTGGAGTGCAAGCAAAGACATGCCATAATTACAACAAATTTTGTCTATATATATGTGAAGATTTCATGAAAAAAGAGAATCTGATTATTCAGAACATTCAAGTCTAATACAAATTCTCTTTCTAGAGAGAATATTCCTCTCAATAATTTAAGAATCAACCAACCAATCATGGAGATAATTTCTACATCATTGATCAAGTTTTCTCCATCCATGAGTGGCTAAGTTGGTATCTAGGGTTTCCATCGAAACTCTAACAGAGTAATGTAGAACTTTAAATTTTTTTTTGCAAAGATGGGAAGCTAAAGAACACTTATATGATGATTATGTAGTAAGAAAACGAACATATTACCTAAATAAGATTATTTGTTAATTCTCTTCTTGTTTTAAATTGAATTAAAAATTAATCTTGAACAACTATGTTTTATCACTAGGGGCTGGAATCTCGAAGGTTTAATAATGGTTTCTACATAATGGTTCTTAATTGGCATGATAAAGACTTAGATTTACACAGGTCATGCTAAGAGAAGATGATATAGACATGCTTTTAATTTAATGTTTTAGGAATAATTGTATAATAGATGCATGCACTAGTTATACTTTATTCGAAAATAAATTGTAGTGAATCAGACCGATTGCATCTATTTAGGAATTAGGCAACTGCTTGTAGCGTAACTAATCTGATTCATATAAGATGTATCTCCCTCTTGCAATATTATGATTAAAGAACTATATTGTGAGGCTAGTGTTGGAGTTGAGACAAAACTCTAAACTTGTTTATTTTGAATTCAACCAAAATAATTATCTGTTTATTTATTTTATATTTAGTATATTAGAAAAAACAAACCAATCAAACAACTTTTAAATATAATTCAATTTGCTATGTTACAATTATTTGAAATACAACTTTGATCTATATGGTTCGATAACTCTCTTTACCCAACTATTCTATATATTACTCGCGTACTTGCAACTAAGAGGTAAAACTATATCGTGTTAATTCTTTATTTTAAACACTTTTATTTTCACACGACTTGAACCAATCTGTAATTTCTCTAGAGATCCTACCAAATCGTTCTTGAAACTTATCCAAGGTGTCTTAGGGACCCACCTAAGATTCCATTAAGGTTCATTTGAGGTCCTTTATATTTGTCGTATTCTTACTTGCTTATTCGATTTTGGTTTCCGTCACTTTTGATATTGTGTGCGGATCTTGACTTCGTTTTCATTCCTTTTGTTTTTGTTTTCCGCTTTATGTCATTAGAATCTTAGAAATCTCGGAGCGTGACAGGACTAAAGGGCACATCTTTCAGTTCAACAAGTGCAAACTAGTAATGCAAATGGTACAAATTTGAATAAAGATGGTAGAAGAACTTCCTTAAGAATTTTAATAAAATCATTAACAAAAATTATAAAACAAAATACTAAAAAATTATTAAACCAATAATAAAAAAAAAAGATTTGCAACTTTGTGACACTTATAAGAGGAGAAATTAGTGATTTGAAGACTTCCGTAATTTTATAACAAAGAAAACTTTGATGGATATGATATTTCGGCCAGAAGTAACTGTTGAAATGTGAGGTATTCCGGAAAATTTAGATAATTTTTTTAATTTATTGTTTTACTACTTGGATGAAATTGGTGACTGCTTTAAAAACAATGACCGTTATTTAAAAATAAATAAATATGGTACGGGTTAAATTGGACTACTTTGCATGATTATTATTACTCCCTCCGTCTCGTAATAATTGTCCAATTTGAACTTTTTAATATTGGGTAATTTGCAGTCAAACCTCCTGAGATTTCAATCAATTGCAATCAGTGGCTGGTCAACACAATTTCGGTCTCAAAGCCCCCTGAGATTTCAATTTCGTTACAATGACACCCCCTGAGCTGGTGAAATGACTAGCATGCCCTTTAATTGTCTCACTTATTACATTAGGGTAATATATGAAATGTGAAATTACTCATATTCCCAAACACTTCACCCACCTCTGAAATTACTAATTACACTTCCACCTCTTATTACAAAATATATATATATATATATATATATATATTACGAAAATTACAATTTGATTTTTTTTATAAAATTTGAAATAAACATATAAAATTCAAAAATATATATATAATTCGTAAAAAATATATAAATTTGAAAAAACATATAAAATTCGAAAACATATATAAAATTGTAAATAATATATAAAATTTGAAAGAAACATATAATTCGTAAACAATTTTTTATTCAATACTTATTTCTTTCTCTCTCTACCACTTTCCTCTCTCTATCACTATCACTTTTCCTCTCTATAAATAAATATAAAATAAAAATTATATAAATAATATTTTAATCAAAATTATATAAAATAAAAATCGAAATTAAATATATTAATATTTTAATCAAAATTATATAAAATAAAATTCAAAATAAAAAATTAATCGATTAACTATACCGATTAAAGGGTCCCTTGGTACCCAAATCTAGGGGTGCACACGGTCCGGTTCACTTCCGATTCTGATCGAAATCGGAATCTAACAGATACTTTCGGTTCCTTAAAAATGAGAACCAGAACCGAACCGTTAATTTTGATTCAAATATTAATATATTCACGGTGCGGTTCGCTTTCGATTCCGACCAAAACCGGAATCGAACCGATACTTTCGGTTCTTTAAATATAAGAACCGGAATCGAATCGTTAATTTTGATCCAAATATTAATATATTTAATTTTGATTAAAATATTTTAATAAAGTATCGGTACGATTTCGATTTCGATCACCATCGTGGGGCATGTGTCGTCATCGTGGTCATTGAAATAGCTCTGCAGAGAGCTTGAGAAGATCCATTACATTGACTAATGACTCTGAGGCTTGTCCACTTAAACTTCAGTCATACTTTTTATATATATATATATTTGAATTTTATATATTGTTTACGAATTTTATATATTTGTTTCAAATTTTATATGTTTTTTTAAAATTTTATATATTGTTTCAAATTTTATATATTTTTTCGAATTTTATATGTTTTTTCCAATTTTATATATTTTTTACAAAATATATATATTTTTTCTAATTTTATATGTTTGTTTCAAATTTTATATGTTTATTTAGAATTTTATAAAGAAAAAAAATTAAATTGTAATTTTCGTAATATATATATTGTAATAAGGGGTGGAAGTGTAATTAGTAATTTCAGAGACGTGTGAAGTATTTGGGTATATAGGTAATTTCACACTTCATATATTACCCTAATGTTATAAGTGAGACAATTAAAGGGCATGCTAGTCATTTCACCAGCCCATTGGGTGTCATTGCAACGAAATTGAAACCGCAGGGATCTTTGGGACTGAAATTGCGTCGACTAGCCACTGATACCGAAATCTCAAGGGGTCTGACAACAAATTACCCTTTAATATTTTATTGATTTGGGTTGACTAGTGTGCAATTTCCAATTTTGCCCTTAATGATATAGTATTATGGTGAATCCGATATTTGTTTAAAGTTAGTGAAAAAATAGTAGTTGAAAAAGTAGAAGGTTCAATTGCATTGAAATTCGAATTGAATAAATATTTTGAGACAAGTAAAATTATAATAGCGAACAAATAATATGGAAAGTATTATTTTTTTGGCCACACAAAATTCTCAACCATGTAAAGATAAGTCAAATAAAAATAACCAATTTGCTGTTAATAACCCTTACCTGAGTTTAAAACACAATCCATTGATATAGGTTTTTTTTAAATTACATCTTTGTTTATTTACATTTATAGTTTTTTACTACATTACAAAGATATTAAAATTAGAGTCGTGATGCAATTTCTTTGGCATCTTCCTCCACAGTCTCGTCAAATGCCATTGCACTCAACACCCCCGCATACAAAACCCTCCTAATCTGACCGTACACGTGTCCATCCCACTTCCTCCCCACCAACTCCTCCCCCAATCTCACAGCCGCCTCGCCCGTCTCCGCCGCGCTATCGTGCGCCGAGTCAACAATCCCCCTCTCCGCCGCCGCCGCCGCCGTCAGCTTCGCCGCCTTCAAAACCACGTCCCGCCTCGCCGCCCCCGACCCGATCTTAGCGCCAACCATGGCCACGAACCACGCCGGAATCTTGAGCCCGATGTCGACCTCGCTCATGTAGAGGAACCCCCGATCCTTGCGCATGAGGACGTAGTCGTGGCTGAGCACGAGGATGAATCCGGCGGCGGAGGCATGGCCGGAGACGGCAGCGATGGTGGGCATGGGGAGGGAGATGAGATCGTCGATTAGGGATCTGAATTTGGAGGACATGAGTAGGATCCGTTGTGCGGTGGTGGTGGCGGGAGAGGAGGTTTTGGCCCAATCGAGGTCGTAGCCGTTGGAGAAGAAGTTGCCGTGGGAGGTGGTGATGAGGGCGGAGGGGGTGGTGGATGGGTGGGATCGGAGGCGGTGGAGAGTGGCCGAGATAGCGTCGATTAGGGTGGGGTTGAGGCGGTGCTGGTCGGTGCCGGTTAGGGTTAGAATGTAGAGGTTGCCTCGCTTCTCTAACGTGCACATCTTTTTTTGTATATCTCGCTTTGGGAAATTGTTGTCCTCTTTGGAGAACTTTGGTACTGGCTGTGACTAAAAAAAAAACCGCCTTGTATAACGTGCACATCTTTTAACCCATGAGATTCAAGGCGGTTTTTTTTTTAGTTTTTTTAAAAAATTTAAAACAAAAAAATAAAAATAAAATCGGCCGAATTTTTTTCGTTTAAAACAAAATTTTAAGATGGTCGATTTTTTTTTCGTTTTAAGACAATTTTAAAACGAAAAAACAATATTGGCCTTGGATTTTTTTTCATTTTAAAATTTGGTTTTTATATATTTTACTAGAAATGAAAAACAATTTATGCCGAAATAAAAATATTAGCGGCGAAATAAAAAATTTTTGAACTACCAATTAGGGTTAAATATAAAAGAATTTAAGTTTGAAATATAAAAATATATTTTGAACTACCAATTATATATTTTTTAATATTTTTTTAATATTTCGGCATTAATTGGTAGTTTGAAAGATTTTTTTATTTATTGTATTATTTTTGAAAGATATAATATTATATTTTATTATTTATTATTAGTATTATGAAAATTTTAGAGGCTTTTTGAATTCCAGGGGTTAGTTGATTAAATTTAAAACTCAGGGAATTTCTTATGTATATTACTCATAAAGGATAATTTTATCTCATGGGCATTTAACTTATTTTCACATAAAAATTAGTTGTTTTTGGTAGGGGTGGGTATTTGATTCAAATCTGAAATATCAGGGGGTTTGGTGAACCTCAGAGGTTTTGTAATTAAATCCTTAAATTATAGGGGGTTTTGTGTAAATTATCTTATTTATAAAAGAAAATTGTGTGAGGGCAAATTAGACATTTTACATAATAATAAATATGGTGAGGCAGGGATCTAAGTAGAACAAAATTCAAATTCAAATGGTGAAAATGAAAATATTCAACTTCAAGGAAAGTAAAATTAGGGACGGACAAATATTTTACAAAACGACATATATTTTACATTTTACAACATGACACGCAGACGGGACAAATTTGCAAAAACAGGACATATATTGATAATAGCTTAAAAAACTAATTATTTTTTATTCATATAATTAATAAATATCACCCAAATTTACATGGATGATAACTGGCGGCTAACTTGGTTCGACACGACTAGCTTTTACATGGATCATAATGTTTTCTCCCTACATAGAGGATGCAACGGGTCGAATTTGAGACGGATTTGGCTAATACTATTATCATTTCATTTAAAAATTACTAATATCAAACTCATCATAAACTTGCGATAGGTTATAATTGGTAATATCATTATCAACCCGTCGGTATAAACGGGTTTCATGGGGTTACCATCAGTTATAATAAATTTTAGTTTTATTAATTAACATATCAAGTTAATACCTTAGTAACTTTTAATTTTGTTCTATACATTTATATGTTCTTGTCCGTTACTATAAAAATTTTAATATCTTTTATTATATGAGTCGATGCTATTGATTTCAGTTATGGTTTCTCCTAATGCTATTTAACTTTCTTAAATAAAAATCAATGGTTGGAAATATATAAAATCGAATCTTATAAATAATTGAATTATAAATTATTAAAGTTCAATAGTTATGTACACAATTAATTGATAGAATATGTCTAGGTATGTATTAATTTTTAATTGATTGAATATGTCTGAGTATGTATTTTTTTCTTAATTAATCGAATAGTAATTGAAATTTACATAATTAAAATACTTAATTCATTGAGTATGTATTTTTGTCTTGAGAAGGGTAAAAATAAAAAAAATAAAAAAATTCATTATCAGTAATTTAAGTTCAATAATTAAATTATTTTGTTACTTCTTTTGATTATGAAGAAAAAATAATCACTATAACACTTTTAGTGAACATTTATTTTCATGAGATGATTTTAATATACTTCATTTTTTAAAAATTAAAAAAATATTAAAAAATGGGTCGGGGCGGGTTTGACAGAAAACCCGAACTCGCTTCAGGTTTTGAATTTTAATACCAAACCCGCCCCATTCGGGTCGGAACCCGATCGCGTCGGATTAAATTGCCATCCTTACCTCTATGTATTGACCTGTACAATTTATCTTCCTTCTTCTTTATAAACTTTTAGGTTATTCTCATTTTCACCCTCTGAAGTGTGCTTTACTCTCTCTTTCACTCCATCGAAGTTGAATATTCTCACTTTTACTTTCTTATTATATTTTTTTCATTTTGTGAGGGCAAATTAGATATTTTACACAGTGATAAGTATGGTGATCGGGGTCTGAAATTACCTAGACAATCAATGGAAATAACCTAGAGGGAGGTGAATAGGCTTTTTGTGAATTTATTGACAAATTAATATTAATTGCGGAAAAGTCAATTTTAATCCAATTCTTTATTAAGATAAATCTAAGTGTAGAATATTAAGTAATAGAGACACACGATATTTTTAGGTGGAAAACCTTGTAAAGACTCCAAGTAAAAACCACGGATACACTCGGGTATCGATGCACTATGAATCAAAAGATATAGAGACTCTATGAAGCTTTAGACTCATAAATCCCTCCAGATCTGCCTTTCTCCACTCGACGTCTGTCAACTTTGAATCACTCGCGCTCCACGAAGCTCTCACTCCGCTCCATACTCTAACAGCTTCGCTTCTCAATGGATCAATGAACCACGAAGCCTCATGTTCCGATCTCTGCACTCAGACGGCTCCGTTTATCAAACGGATCTAAGCAACCACGTTGCAATCAGCGGTGTGTAAATTTTTCAGAATATAGGTTATTCAATTGTGCATAAGATCATCGATGTAGAAGCACAATTGAACAAACCTTAAACAAGATAGAACTAGAAGATATAGAATCACTCAATGATTTTTTCTCTCTATCTCTATCTCTGTAGATGAATATGAATCTGTAAAAAACTTGCAGAGATCTCTCAATGGCTCAAAGGCTCCAAGACTACCTCTCATCTGTAGATGGCAATGCATAGGAGAAACCCTAATCTTCTCCTTTTTCGTAATTTCACATCAAACCAAGTAAAACCCTATGCTCTGATGAATAATATGTGTATGGCACGTATCATAATGTGTAAAATCACAACCACCTCAAAAGAAACCAACCCGAGGACAATTTTGTCATTTTCCAACACATAACACGTCAGACCCCTATGCTTGAAGTGTAGGAGTTACTACGCTTGAAGTGTAGCCAGATGCGTAATTAATTTTGCATGCGTAGCTCATACGTCAAAACAACGCTTTTTAGCCACTTTTAGCTACTAGATGCGTAGGTCATGCGTAACAAAATCTTCGAAACCAACTTTTCTTGGGACTAGTGCCATTTGAAGCCCCTCGACTCCCTTGTTAAGATTCTTGAAGTTGCGGCTTGAAAAAATGACGTTTCTACCCTTCGGGAGACATTTTTTTACTCAAACTTGCTTCCTCTTCAACTCTCTTGTTTTCCTCACTTCTTTAGGCTTGATTTGAATTTGATGAAGCTTGTCCATGCCTATTAAACTTCCCCGACTCCACAATTCACTCAACATGATTATTGTCTACAACATGCCAAACATAAAAAATTACAACAAATGTTCTTACATGGTCTAAGTGGAACAAAATTCAAATTCAAAGACGTGAAAGTGAAAATATTCAAATTCGAGAGATCAAAGTAGAATAGGGCAAACTTCAGGAGATGAAAATAAAAATAACCCTAAACGTTTTACAACATGACACTGTGACGACACAAATTTGAAAAAACAAAATTGAAAAAACAGGACATACATTGATAATAGCTTAAAAAAATTAATTATTTTATTCATATAATTAATAAATATCACCCAAAATATACATTTTTTATGGTTGTTTTCTTAAAAGTTTTATATTATTTTTTAAATAGTTTAAAATGTATTTTTAGATTTAAAAATAATTAAAAAATTATACGTCGTGTCATCGAAATGTACAAAACGTGTCATTGAGGTATCCCAAACGTGTTTAGAGTGTGTTCGGGACGGACGGACAAACACACGTATTCGAGTGTCTGACACGATTACGACACCCCCTAGATGAAGTGTCCCTATTTCATTATTTTTCGCCCAATCAATTCACCCATCTCTTTGTCTCATATTTTTCGGTAAAAAAACCTTCTTGTCCATTGAAATTCAAGGTTTTTTCCATCTTTAATCTCTTATCTCATCTTGTCACATACACATGTACACAATGTACAAGTATACACTTGTCATTTCTTCCATTAAAACCCTGAACTCTGTGTGTACTGTTCACAATTCCTTGACATCTCCGTTGAAACCCTCGTGTTCTCTTTGGTTTGTTCGTCGTCAGCAAAGAGGTCAATGACCACGCCATTTATCAGTTGCCCCTGTTAACACCCTAAATGAGCCAACACTGATTTTTCAGAATAATCGGCAACATGCCGATTCCAACTGAAGCAAGTCGACATGAACTGAAGTGAGCCGAGATAAAAAGTGGCGACCAAGAAAGCCGAAGTTCATTTTTGGAATATTTCTAATAAAGTTAAGATTTGTTTTTTATTTTATTTCCTTAGGAAATGATATGTTAGGATGAAATCGTATCTGTTTAGGATACTGATTTTGATTAGGTTTCAATTTCTTGTTGAACACTTCACTATTTTAGTATAAATAAGATAGAAGACCTCTGATATAGGGGTCCCTGACCATCACAAAAATATATTTGTCCTTTTCAATATCATTTATTTTTCTTGCAAATTTTAATTATCGTTCCTTTCAATTCTGTTATCCTGCACTTTTAATACCAATTTATTTTTCATGCACTATTTCAATAACCTGTAATTGCCCCTTTCAATTTCTTTTGGTTACCCAAAAGTCCTCTTTGTTGAGGCAATCAGAACCTATTCGTATGGGTTGAGTTCTCTCTCGCACAAATCGCCTGATTCTATTCCACATGTTCAAAAAAGATGAAAATTTGTTCATTTTGAACTGGTTGAACTCCACCACTGGTTCTGGTACGCCCACACCCTACGGAGAAAAATATTATCAGCCCTACTATTCGGCCGATGATTATTTTTCTTACAGAAAAGAAGAATATTATCGACCCTGCTATTCGACCGATGACGAATATTTTTCGGAGTGAACATATTTTGGCACGCCCAGTGGGACACCACTACGTAACCGAGAGAAGATTGCAAACTTGTCACCACAAGGTTCAAAGGCTGCGCTTGCTGGTGAAATCCTACAACAATTAAGGGTATTGATTCATAAACAACAAGAGTTACAAGTTGATTGGGTTAAAAGAAAACAGGAGCTTCAAAAACTTGAAGATAAACAACAAAAGTGGCAAGCTGATTGGGTTAAAGTAAAACAGGAGTTTCAGAAGAAAATAATCTCAAGTCATTCGAGACACGGGGGGCAGCCGCTGGCTAGTTCGTACAAGCCCTCATCGGTTGAAAAAACAATTATTGTTGCTGAAATTAAAGAGGTTGCTGAAATAACTTTTTCACCAAATATTGATATTTCGGTTAGTAGTGAAAAGGTTGTTGAAATTGTTCCTAAGGTGGCTAAGGAAATTTTGGCCGTTTCAAGTGAAGCTACCACCACCCATTTAGCCGTTTCCACAGCGGCCGATATTGAATTTGTTGTGGTCGAAGTCCCAACAGTCAATATTGAATATAAAGTGGCCAAATCTGAAATTACCTGTAGGATTTTAGCTTATAATGATAGCTTGGCCGAAACCGAAACAATTTATATAGTTTCAACCTATAGTGATGAGAACCATCATTGGTACTATGATTTTCTTCAAATAGAATCGGCGGAGAGATTGGCAAATATGACGTTGCACCATAACTTGATTCCGAACGATTGTGTTCACCCCCATTAGGTGAATTACAAAGCTCAGTTATGAGGGGTCTATACCAGTTCATTGATCCAGACTCGATGAAGACCATGAAATTTTTAACCATTTAGAATTATGATTAGTTTTTGCTAAACAAAGGCTACTGTATTGTTGGCCTTCAATAAATAAAGCATAGGACATACCTCATTAGTTTTTTGTCCAAGTGACTGACTTCGGCTTTAACGTCCAAATCAGACTCGGGGAGGTAAGAAGAACAAAGAATATCGGCCACTTTGAAGTGGCCGCAAAATTAAATTTTGAAGAAGAATGGAGTTGAGAAGCCATGAATTCACAACTGGTGCTTAAAAAATTGAGGATAGTCATTCCACCCATTCTCGCAATCTGGTGATGTTTGTTGCCGATTTTCGGAGAATAAAATTCAGCAAAGATTGGCCCAAGGCCACGGACATCGTTGTCGTGAGCCAAAGGATTGAGACGGTGCTTGATTTTTGGGTGTGTTGATGATGACATGGTAGGCTCGGGAGTTATGGGCGTGGAGTTGTCGGTGCGGAGATTTCATGGTGTTTATCCAATTTTGGAGCCATGGGAGTTTGGATGAAGTGGTTTATCTCTAAATAAAGTGGTGTGTGGATGGTTTCTGCAGTTTTAATAAAGGTGGGATGATGGAGTTTAGTTGGAAATAAAAGCCAATATACTTAAACATGCATGTATATACATATATATATGTGGTACTACTCAATAAAAGTTGGAATGGATCAGTGGCTAAATAAAATGATGTGAGGAAAGTAGAAAGCCTTGGCATCAACTAGGCCACTGGAAAATAATTTGATGCAAATAAATGGTATTAGCATCATTTTGGGGTTAAAGAAAAATTTCAACAACTCATATTTTTGAGCAAAAACGGTATTCAAATTGGGAGGCATTGTTGACACCCTATATGAGCCAACACTGATTTTTCAGAATAATCGGCAACATGCCGATTCCAACTGAAGCAAACCGACATGAACCGAAGTGGGCCGAGATAAAAAGTGGCAACCAAGAAAACCGAAGTTCATTTTTGGAAGATTTCTAATAAAGTTAGGATTTGTTTTTTATTTTATTTCCTTGGGAAATGATATATTAGGATGAAATCATATCTCTTTAAGATACTGATTTTGATCAGATTTCAATTTCTTGCTGAACACTTCACTATTTTAGTATAAATAAGATAGAAGACCTCTGATTTAGGAGTCCCCGACCATCACAAAAAATTTATTCATCATTTTCAATATCATTTATTTTTCTTGCAAATTTTAATTATCCTTTCTTTCAATTCTGTTATCCTGCACTTTCAATACCAATTTATTTTTCATGCACTATTTCAATTCCGTGCAACTGCACCTTTCAATTTCTTTTGGTTACCCAAAAGTCCTCTTGTTGAGGCAATCAGAACTCATTCGTGTGGGTTGAGTTCTCTCTCGCATAAATCACCTGATTCTATTCCACATGTTCAAAAGAGATGAAAATTCATTCCTTTTGAACCGGTTGAGCTCCGTCATTGGTTTTGGCACGCCCGCACCCTACGGAGAAGAATAATATCGGCCATACTATTCGACCGATGATTATTTTTCCTACGGAGAAAAAGAATATTATCGGCCCTACTATTCAGCCAATGATTATTTTTCTTATGGAGAAGAATAATATTATCAGCTCTGCTATTCGGTCGATGATGAATATTTTTCGGAGCGAACAACCCCTCACTTTGGTTCTATTTCCGGTTAATAGATGTGGATTGCAATTTTAAACAATGGAGTTAGGATTTCAAGATGAAAAAATTATATGCTTAAACTATTATCACGTTACACTCAATAATATAAAAATTACTATTTGTTAAGTTGGAAGTCCATTTTTTTTAGTACAAAATATAAAGAATTTACTGAATGAGTGTGTGACGTGTTATTAACGAATACTAATGGAGTAATTAATTCACAAATGGACTTCTTATTTACTCTTAGTAATTATATAGTATGAAGTTTCTGAAATAAATTTTAAGGTAATGAGTTTAATTTTGTTTTTGATACTTATTCATATACCAGAAGGTCAAAACACTCAGATCAGTAGACTTAAAGTTATGTATAATTTTTTTTATTGAACTTATTTTCGTTAAGACACTAAAAGAGGACCGTCGAGTATGTCAAAGATCCTACAACATGGACCGTCGTAATGCTAAAAAATGCATGAGTATGTCAAAGATCCCACAACATCTACTCATGTTTTTACCAAGTTCTCGCAAAGATTATGGTTCAAGTGTTGAACCTTCAATTCCTAGTCTGCCAAAGTCATCCCCACAAATTAATACCTTCTGTCATGTTTGGTATCCAGAAATGAAATGGAATGGAATGGATTTGTTTGGTATAATATATATTGAATGAGAATGACTATTCTCAAAGAATGAAAATTCATTTCTTGAAATGAAATTTCATTGCATTACTAAATCTATGAAATGGGCATTCCATTCATTTAGTAATACTTTCACAACATAAAATTACTAAAGCAACCCTATTAGATTTCAAGTAAACAAACCACCACCACCACAACCACCTCCATTGCCCGTCACTAGACTCGCCACTATTCTCGTTACCTTTCATCATTTTTTTTTGTAAAAAAAATTAAAAAATGAGATTATTTTGTTAAAATTATATATTTATTTTTAAGAGAAGTATTTTTGAAAAAAAATAATAATGTCATTCCATTCTGTACATGTGAGTTTTCCCGGCCCATATAAAAAGCCTATCCCGACCAGATCATTCCTAGAAAGGCCCGAGATGATAACCCGATCATTGAGCCCACCTTTTAATTCGACTGACGCGTCCGTTCTGTGGTCCGTCCCAAGACCCAACCACCAGGCCCATCCTATGGCCCGACCCGAAGAGCATTCTAGAAGAAACTTGAAGATTCTAGAAGAGACTTGTGGCTCAAGGTAGTGATGCAGTATAGGGACAAAATAACTGACGTGTAAAGTAAAGGATAGTATTCCAAAATAGAAAATGTTGCCCTAATGGGCCAAAGGCCCAGGGAGCAAATGTATATAATCCAATGAAGAGTAATAAGAAGGCATCTTTTTTGTGTTGTGCAAAATATTTTATCTACACAATGGCGCCGTCTGTGGGAACTTAGGTCATTTCGCCGACCATCTTCCTACCTCAAAAAGCTAAGCAAAATCCAAATACCACCACCAAATCTTCTAAATCATCTTCTCTGTCCAAACCTGACCATGCCGGTGACCAGATCCCAGTCAGAAGTACAGATCCCCGGCGACAGACAACCAAGTGCCTCACCAACGATCGAGCACCTCTTGCAGTAGCTCGTTGAAGCGGAGAGACGAAGCCAGGCCTCCGAAGAGAGAAGCCTGGCGGCGGAGAAAATGAGCAAGGAGCTCTTGGCGAGATTGAATCAGACGGTTATCCTTCTGGTAGTTCCCGATCAATCGCAGATCCAAGAGCAAGCCGAACCACAGGAGGAACACGATGAAACCTCTCACCGACCAACCGAGATCCCGGTCGCAGGCGAAGTTCCCGTCACCGGCGAGCCTCTGACATCGCAAAAACTTCAGGAGATGATAGCGGAGTTCCAAAAGAAGGTTATGAAGGATCTGAGGACCCGATCTACCGATGGTCAGGCCCTCCAGGCCTTTACCGACTCGCTTCAGTCACTGTTCACTTTAGAAATCACCCGGGAACCCTTCCCCAAGAAGTTCGTCATGCCCAGATTCACTACCTACGACGGAACGAAGGATCCCGAGGAGCACATTTACCAGATCCACAAAAAAATGACCATGTATGCCGAGAACGAGGCCTTGATGTGCAAAGTATTCTCGACCAGTCTCGTCGATGTGCCACTCCTCTGGTTCAGGAAGCAGCCGCCGAGATCCATTAGCAGCTGGCAGCAACTGTCCGACCTCTTCGTAGCCCAGTACTTCGGGAACAAGAGGCAAAAGAAGACCATCTCGAGCCTCTTCACCATAACTCAGGAAAAAGGCGAGTCCCTCAAGAGTTTCCTGTCCAGATTCAACATCGAGTCGTCTTCCATCGACAACTACGACCAACACTCAGCCGTTGAACCCTTCAGGATGACATTGATTCCGGGGACCAAGTTCCACCAGTCACTTGTGAAACGACCACCCTCGGGAATCGAAGAACTCAATTCTAGAGCTCAGGGTCACTTAAGGATTGAAGAGGAGGAGGCGACCCGACAGAAGAGAGTGGCATTGATTGATGTAGAAATCAAGTCGAATGATAAGGCTTCGGATACATCCCGACAACCGATTAATCGCAAACGCTCAAATCCCCCGATCCCCGCTTCATCTCAGTTTCCTCCACAGCCCGAGAGGAGTGCCAGATTCAAAGAGAACATCACCCCGTTGAAAGTGACCCTTGCCAAGCTATTCCAAGAAAACAAAGCCAGAGGAATCTTCCAGACTCCTCCCCCTATCAGGCAACCCCTCGACCAGAGGGATACGTCGAAGCATTGTGCCTTCCATAGTGATTTTGGCCATACGATAAATGATTGCAGGAACCTGAGGCGCCAGGTCGAGGCAATGATAGCCCGAGGAAAGCTGAAAGATTATGTCTAGAGGGATGGTCCAAGAGCCAATCAACCAACACAAAATAACAAATGGAATCAAGCCCCAGCGCACCCGGTCAGAATCATCAATATGATCCATGGAGGTCCCGACCCACGAAGCGGCGAAGGATCAAGACGCTCACAAATGAGAAGAGCACATCAGGTCAGCAGGATAGCTGGGATAAATGAAGTCCACCAACGAACGGGGCAGTCTCAAATACTCTTCTCCAAATCCCACACGACGACCCACTAGTCATCACTCTGATGGTCTCGGGATGTCTTGTCAAAAGGGTCATGGTTGACCCAGGAAGCAGTACCAATATCATGACCAAATGGGCTTTTGATAAATTGGAGATCGACCCGAGAGACATTGTAACTTCTCGAAATCCAATCGCCAGGTTCGATGGAAAGAAAGTCGAACCCCTCGGGGAGATCAAGCTACTCATATCAGCAGCCCAAAGAACTCTGCCCGAGACCTTTGTGGTGGTGGACGTGAAGCCCTCATACAATCTGCTTATGGGAAGAGGATGGATACACAGGATGCAAGGCGTACCATCAACCCTCCACCAAATGATGAGATGCGTCGGGCCGAATGGTTATGACATAATTGATATCAAAGGGGATCAAGTAGCGGCCAAGCAATGCCACGCCATCACTATTAAAGGAATGAAGGATAAGCCCGATCGAAAGAGGTCCCGAGAAGAGGATCAGGATCTAGACCCACAACCCAAATAGCAACTACAGAATGGGGAGTTGGGTCCCCCGATTGTTGCAGAACCTCTGCGGCCAGTGTCTGTAATACCCGACCAACCCGACAAGGTCACCTACGCAGGTACAAGTCTCACCACTTATGAATTAAATGAACTAACAACATTCTTATAGGATAATTAGGACGTCTTCGCATGGGAGCATATTGATATGCCCGGCATCGACCCTTCCATAGCCCGACACACATTACATGTTGACCCAAATATAAGACATGTCCGACAGAAACAGAGGCGAATGGGGGGCCAAATGAACCAGATCATAGCTGACGAGGTATCAAAATTACTGGAAGCAGGGTTCATCAGGGAAGTTCAGTATCCCGAGTGGTAATCCAACGTGGTGGTTGTGCAAAAAAAGAACGGGAAGTGGCGAGTCTGCGTCGACTTCACCGACCTAAACAAAGCCTGCGCGAAAGACAACTTCCTCCTACCTAAAATAGATCAAATGGTCGACGCTACCGCGGGCTACGAGAGACTGACTTTCCTTGATGCCTATTCGGGATACAACCAAATCCAAATGGACCTGACGGATGAGGAGAAGACCTCCTTTATTACTGAGACAGGTACTTATTACTTTAAAGTTATGCCTTTCGGACTAAAAAATGCAGGAGCCACATTTCAAAGACTGGTGAACAGGATCTTTAAAGGAATGATGGGCACAGTGGTCAAGGCCTACATTGATGATACAGTGGTCAAAAGCAGAAAGAAAACTGACCACTTGGAGCATCTCCGAAAAGTATTCAACACCCTGAGGAAACATGGGATGAAACTCAATCCGGCCAAATGCTCCTTCGGGGTGTCTTCGGGGCAGTTCCTCGGGCACATTGTCGATCGATCAGGCATACAGGCCAGCCCGACCCAAGTGAAGGCTCTGCTCGAAACAAAAGAGCCAGCGACACACAAAGAAGTCCAGATTCTGACCGGAAAAGTTGTAGCCTTGAGCAGATTCATCGCAAGACTGACCGATTGATGCCGACCCATCTTCCAGGCGATCAAAGCAAAGAAGGGAGAGGTATGGGGGCCTGAACAGACTAAAGCCCAATCCCGATTGAAAGAGTACATGCTCAAGCCTCCCATTCTTGCGACACTGAGCCCGATGATGTCCTACTCTTGTATCTGGCAGTATCATCAGTATCAACTAGCGCTGTACTCATCAGAGAGGACGAAAACCTCCAGATGCCCATTTTCTATACCAGTAAGGCATTAGTCGATCCCGAGACCCGATACAACAAACAAGAAAAGTTAGTTCTATCCCTGATTAATGCCAAAAGACGTCTCAGGCATTACTTTGAAGCTCACTAGATCATTGTCCCTACCACAACACCGATTCGTGTTCTTATGGCAAAGCTCGATCTCTCCGGTAGGATCTCCAAATGGGCCATTGAGCTAGGGATTTATGATATAACCTACGTTCCTAGAATCTCGATCAAAGGACATGTAGTGGCCGATTTTCTATTAGAGGGAGAAACCGACGAAACAGATCAACCCGTTGAATTAGAAACATGGAAATTATTCATGGACGGCTCGGTGAACGCCAATGGAGCAGGCGTCGGGGTAGAGATCCATACTCCCGACGAGACCAAGTTACAGGCTTCTATACAATTGCAGTTCTCAGCCACCAATAACGAGGTGGAGTATGAAGCGATCGTATCGGGCCTGAGATTGGCCAGAAGCCTGCAAATACAATCCCTATCTGTATACAGCGACTCCCAGCTAATAATCAGGCAAATAGCCGGCGAGTACGAAACCAGAGACCGCAAAATGGAATCTTACAGAGCGCTGGTGCTCAAGGAGTCCGAAGGTTTTTAGAAATTAACATTCAGTCAAATCCCTCGAGAAGAGAACACCTCTGTCGACCACCTAGCAAATCAGGCGTTTGCAGCTGGTGAAGATATGGCCCGAGTAGTACTGACCGACTTCATCACTATACCGAGCATTCGGGAACCCGACGAGCTGATATGTCTAATTCCCCGGGATCCGAGCTGGATGGACCCCATAATCGACTACCTCAGCATCGGGACGCTACCAACTGATAAGGCAGAGGTAAGGAAAATTAGAATGAAGTCAGCTAGATACTCGATCATCCAGGGACAGCTCTACAGAAGATCATTCTCGGGTCCATATTTGAGATGCGTCACTTCTTCCGAGTCAGAGACAGTGATGCAAAAGATACACGCTGGAGCTTGTGGAAATCACTCGGGTGCCCGATCTCTTGCTCATAAAATCTTATCCTAGGGTTACTTTTGGCCCTACCTGTCCCAGGATACCGAGGAATATGTACGAAAATGCAAATCATGTCAGATACATGGTGACGCTATACTACAACCACTAGAATTCTTGAACCCGATAATCGTTCCACATCCTTTTGCCCGATGGGGAATGGATATAGTCGGACCACTCCCGAAAGCCATAAGGTCAACAACCCATGTGCTCTTGGCCACCGACTATTTCACAAAATGGGTTGAAGCCGAGGCCTACCCTTCTATAAAGGGCAGGCATGTGGTCAAGTTCATATGGAATCACATCATCTGCAGGTTCGGGGTACCTCGGACCATTATGATGGACAACGAAACTAATTTAGACTGTAAATCGGTCAGGTCTTTCCTAGTCGAACATGGAATCAATCAGAATACCTCCTCGGTAGGGTACCCGCAGGCCAATGGACAAGCAGAAATAACCAATTGATCCATCTTCAACACCCTAGCAAATAAGCTTGAGAAGGCCAAATGAGCATGGTTAGACAAATTGCCAGAGGTACTGTGGTCGTATAGAGCCACGCCCTGACAACCAACCGGTGAAACACCCTTCGCTATGACATATGGGGCAGAGGCCATAATCCCGACGGAGTACGCAATCCCGACACTAAGGTCACTGGCCTGGGATGAGAAATCAAATAATCAACGATTAGCTCACGAGCTCGACCTAGTGGAGGAGAAGAGAGAAATTGTCGGGATAAGATTGGCAGCGTACCAACAACGGGTCAGCAATCACTTCAACAAGAGGGTAAAAAGAAGGGGATTCCAAGTCGGGGACATGGTCCTTAGACGAAAGATTGGACACGTAGGCAACCTCCAAGAGCCATGGGAAAGGCCCTACACCCTCACTGAAGTGGTGGGACGTGGGGCCTATAGACTACTCAGGAACTCTGATAACATGAGGGAGCCCAATATACATAATGCATCCCGACTTAAGAGGTATTATCCCTAGAAATACTTTGTTTTGGTTACTGTAAAGGAAGGCCGCTAGAGCCCAAAAAGATTGCAATGAGAGCTCCATTTTTCCGATCATCTCCACGATTATCGAAATCATCTCTATGATTATATCTACCCAACGGGTTATTTTCTGTGATATCAGTTTAAAAACCTAAGTGTTGCATCCTCTCCATGGGCCCAAAGTGCCCGAGAGATCATCACAGACCCACCAGTGGTCGGGTTTTACAAATATCAGTTTAAAAACCTAGGTGTTGCATCCTCTCTATGGGATGGGCCCAAAGTGTCCGAGAGATCATCACAGACCCACCAGTGGTCGGGTTTTACAAATATCAATTTAAAAACCTAAATGTTGCATCCTCTCCACGGGCCCAAAGTGCCCTAGAGATCATCACTGACCCACCAGTGGTCGGGTTTTCGCAAAAATCAATTCCAAAACCTAAGTGTTGCAATCAGTACGAAGTCACAATTCAAAATCCTGATTGTTATTACCTTATCAAAAGAAACAAGTATGACTCATCCACAAAAAAATATGAATAAATAAACTTATATTGAAAAAGCCCTGGTGGCCAAGGCTGGTACAATGAGTGTTTTACAAAATTATTGCAAAATACAAGGCAAAGGAAAAAACAAGAGATGGGGCAAGAAGCCAGAGAAGGAGCCCTATTTCGAAGTATTCTTCCCTTGATGGGTCTCAGCCTCGGGAATGTCATCACCTTCCCCCTGAACCACCACGGGAGGACCTAGATTCCCGCCGGAGCCTTTAGCCCCAAGGGACTGTCCCCCCGTAACTTCGGTCTCATCCAGGCCAGAATTAGAAGGTGGAGAGGGCAGGGGATCCTAAAGGAATTCGCCAAAGGTAAGATCTTCAGGCTCGGGCTCCGGATCATCGTACGGAGGCCCCACTCCTATGCTGAGGTCAAGATCCTCAATAGTCGGGATCTCTTTTTCCCACTCGGGCTTTTGAAGCTCCATCATGCATTCCCGCCAACCCTGCTCATAACGGTACTTGCAGGTCAGTTGGAAGTGGGAGATCATCTGGTTGCCACCCTTGTGGCACATCTCCACCCGAGACCTCTCCACACCGAGGACGTTCTCGATCTCAACCTTCTCCCCAAGCAACTGCCGCCCCGAAGTCTTTAACTTCTCAACTTCTTCAGTCAGGGACTGCACTTGGAGAGTCAAGGATTCACGAGCCTGGGCCTCCCAATCAGCCCTCTGCTCAGCCTCCCGAGCCTTTCCCTCGAGTTCTGAGATCTTTGCCTCGGCATCTGCGAGCCCTTCCTCAGCCGAAATGGCCCTATATGTCAGGGACTGAATCTTGCCCTTAGCCTTTTTAGACTGCTCCAGAGCCTTGGTACACCCAGCTTTATGGACCTAAACTTCCTGATTCAGGGCATTTATGACCCGAGCATCATCCTCAAGCTTGCAATTGTATGCACGAGTAGCATGAAACATCTGAAATAAGAGATTGTTAGCACAGAAGAAACAAAGCAAAATGAAAACTAAGTATAAGAAATATGAAATTACCCTCATCGCGAACTCAGACCCATTCAAAGCTAAGCTCATCCTATCATATCTCCCCATGGCCAACCTATCGGCCGGGGTCCAGACGCCCAGGGCTATCTCCCGCAAGGCTTCAGGGTTCCCAATCGTCTGATCCCTCACAGATAGATATGGGTCGCCCTTCCGAGTGTCCAGCTTGAACCGGGGCCCATGAGGAGTCTTTTTCCCACTTTCAGCAGCACGATCAATCTCCTTGTGGTCTTGTCTCCTAATTGGAGGAGTGATAGCAATACGCAGCCTGGTAGGTCGGGATAAACCCTGACCCTCCTCGTTAGAGCTTGACTCCAACGTTGAGGCAAGAACCTCTAAGGCCATACCGAGGCTAGAATCGGGCCTGACTGAAAGTTGGGCCTGAGACGAATTCTGATCCAAACCTCCAGAGCTCGGGACCGTAGCATGATCATCCCTGACCTCAACCGCCCCCGATGCAGCCATTTGCAGGGTATGAGAAGGCGGAGGCGGAGGAGCAATCGGAGGATCCTCTGCCGGAGGAGGAGGAAGCGGGGGCGTGGCAACCCGGCCCTCAGTCAGCCCCGTTGATGAACTGACTACAGGGTTCTCCGGGACTTGAGAGACGTCAACCCCACAAATGAAGAATGTGGATCCGGTGACAGCCACCTTAGCCTTCTTGATTGAAAGCTTGGGCATGCTGATCGCTTTCCTTTTCTGCTGGCCCCGTGACATAGTTCTCTTGAGTTTTCGGGTTGCTGATGACTTGGACTTCAATTTCTTCGACCCAGACGTAGTCGCAGCAGAACCCGAGGCGATCGTCGATGCGGATGCTCCTGATGCAAGCTCCTGCAATATAGACCCGGTCAGGCAACCCTGGCTATCCCTTAAATCCTGACTCCATATTCTGGCCTGCAACAGTTCAAATCGGGATCTTATATACCCGACCTCCCTTTTCTCCTGAAGAGCCTGAAGGAAACCCATCACTAGCATACCCAACTTATCATTACACAGATCGCAATGGCATGAAGCTCGGGTATGAAAACTCTTAAACTCGGGAAGTCGGGTCGGTTGGAAAACATGGCTGATGGGTATGTCTATGGCGTCGGGATGCCTCCACCTCCCACTCACTACAATCATCCTTTCTTTCCATCCCTTATTGGAGGTCGGGACGTTGTCACATAATTTTCTCTTAACATACGAGGTTAGGTTGTACCGACCCCTGTTATCTTTCTGTTCCTGAATTTTATACGAGAACAGGAGCTCAGCCAAACCTAAGTCGAGGTTCAATTCTTTGTTGATCAGTAGGATCATGGCCAGGATCCTATAAAAATTGGAACCCACTTGAAGGGGGGCCAGACCCAAAGTCGCCAAGGCCAAAAGGAAGAAATGGTGAATTGGAAATTTTAGTATGGCAAGGTGGAATGAGGAGAGCAATATCTCCCCATCCTTCAGCTCCTCACCAATCCTAAAGTCTTTGTCCCGAGAATAATGTCTAACATTTACCCCTTCGGGAACCCAGAGGCTCTTGAGTTGAGCGTTTTTCCTGTACTTGGCTGGGAGTGGGTCATTACAAAAAATGTCATATTCCTCAACATTCTGACCCTGATCATTCCCATCATCACCCTCTACAACTCGACCCCCAACATCCTGAGTAACTTCTGGTGGACTTGTCCTAGTGACTCGGGTAATCTCTAGGGATGGGGTGCTTACTGAGGCTTCGAGATCAGTGATTGTCAAATCAGTGTCTGTCAATTGCAGGTCACTAACCGACCTAGTGTCATCACTTCCCGACATATTTGAAGAAAGGTAGAAAAAGTGAGAAGAATGACTTACAAACAGATAAAAAAGATTCCAGCAGTCCCCCGAGTGTTTTCTTCGGCAAAAGATTTGCAGAATCCGGTAACTGTACCAACAGGAAAAGATTGGGGCGTCCGACCAAACGCTTCTCAACAAGACACAAAACACCTCACACAATGGAATACTCAACCAAAGATCACTGAAGTTTGCAGGAATTGATAAGACAAACCTGAAATTATATGAGTTTAAGTTTGCAAATAGTGCTTGAGAAGGCAACGCAGAGAGAAGATTGAAGAAGGCAGAGCAAAGCAGTCCGAAAATGGTGTAAGTATGGTGTATATGACTTATATAGGCATGATGTTTCATCAACCCGGGCCAGGGCATCGTATTGACATGACCCGGCCTATTTCACGCGTATCTAGGCTATCTCAACCACAAATTCAAAATCGTAATTGATTGCGACGGCTGCAGCATTAAATGCCGCTCCGCATCATCCGGCACGCGTCCCACGTACGCGTCCTGTGTACCAACCTCAAGGGCTTTTTTGATGAGCCTCGCGATTCTTAATGGGCCTATTAAAAAGCAGGCTCATAAAACTAAAAGAGGGCATGTGTACATGTGAGTTTTTCCGACCCATATAAAAAGCCTATCCAGACCAGATCATTCCTAGAAAGGCCCGAGATGATAACCCGATCATTGAGCCCACCTTCTAATCCGACTGACGCGTCCGTTCTGTGGTCCGTCCCAAGACCCGACCACCAGGCCCATCCTATGGCCCGACCCGAAGAGCATTCTAGAAGAAACTTGAAGATTCTAGAAGAGACTTGTGGCTCAAGGTAGTGACGCAGTATAGGGACAAAATAGATGACGTGTAAAGTAAATGATAGTATTCCAAAATAGAAAATGTTGCCCTAATGGGCCAAAGGCCCATGGAGCAAATGTATATAATCCAATGAAGAGTAATGAGAAGACATCTTTTTTGTGTTGTGCAAAATATTGTATCTACACATTCCTAATATTTTTATATTTTCAACTGAATAAGAAAATGAGAATGAGTATTTTATTCTATTCTCATTCCATTTTCACTTGCATTCCATTTTATTCACGCGTACCAAACATAACCTTAGAGTCATTTAGACACTAGAGAAGAAAAAAAAAGTGCGTAAAAGCATGAAGTAAATGCGACCTTCCTTTAATTCCATAATGGAAAAAAATAACCAATTTACAAGTACTTCAATTTTGCAAAACTAAATGCCTCTTGATTTCTCTTTTGATATTCTTTCTTCTTCGCAGCCATCCCTCTTGCACTAAATTTAGTCATCAATTTATGATATTTATCAAAATATCATTTCTTTTCAGCATCATCACTCATTGTCTGTTGCCAGTAAATATGTCTCTATTTTCAATTTTTTTTTTGGTATTTCTTCCTAAGAAAGGCATTGCATACAATGATCATGCTTATAACCTATAACACACCACATAAATACTTATATGCTTACTCTTTTAGAAATAAATTAAGCACATAAACTCTATGATTGTGGAGCACGGTTTGAATCCCGTAAATTCAACTTTTGATGAACTAATAACGTTGATACTCATTTCAGAAAATACCATAATTGTAACCATAAAAGGGTTCTGGTTAGCGAATCTTTTAATACTCATTTTTACTTTAAATTTTTGTAAAGTTAGTTTCTTTTAACTTGAAACTTTAGATTTATTACAAATTTCTTTGAAGCAAAGACACATCTTGTGGCTGTAGTTTAGTGGTGAGAATTCCACGTTGTGGCCGTGGAGACCTGGGCTCGAATCCCAGCAGCCACAATTTACTTTTTGCTTTTTATTTATTATGGGTTTATAAAGTTTTCTTTGTGCACCAAAGAGTCAAGTCTCCTTCAAAAAGCAACACTTCATAAAATGCAAGTATGCAAGTGGAAGTGTTTATTTGTCAAAGCCTTTTAATAAATGGTAAGAGGGTTGGTCTATTCTTCTAGCATGCCTCCCCTCTCCACCATTGCTGCAGTTTGCTTCCTTATTGCTGCAGTCAATACAAAGAGAACAAACTTATTATAACAAAAACCAGAAAGGGGCTCTTTTGTAATTTAAGAGGTAAGGGGAGTTTGCCTGCAAAGATAAATAAACAAGTTTATATTAGCTATACTGACTGGAAAATTACATCTTTGGCAAATTTATATCAATCCACTAAATCATTTGAATTATGTTGTAAAATGTTTATAGCTGGATGTAATTATTTTGATATCAAATCCATTCCTTCTTGATTGAAATAAATGTTCTGACCAAAGGCCTAATGGCTAAGCGTTATCTGACCCTAAATCTCAAATGAGAGGTTCAGGGTTCAAGCCTCGATGGAGACAGGGTGTGTGAATAATCTTTAACTTTCAAAAAAAGAAACAAATTGAATGTCTCGTTTGGCTGGAGTGAAGAATTGAGGTAAGATAAATGAGAGGAGAATGACATTTCGTTGTTCATGTTTGGTTGGAGCATTGGAGGGAAGGAAAGTTTGGAGTAAGGAGGATTTTTTTAAAATCTCGCCAGGAGAGAAATAGAAATGCTTAAAACACTTCGGCCCAGTTTGGAAAGGGTTTGTCTGGTCTTGTCTTGTCTGGTTTGGTTTTGTTTGGTTTTGTCTGGTCTTGTCTTGAATCTAAAATTTTGTTTGATAAGCGATCTGGTCTTTCTGGTCTGGTTTGAGAAAACAAAAACTTTATATGTATATAACTTTATATATTATTTTATGTATATAACTTTATATATTATTAAATATATATATTTATAATATATTATAAATATATATAATATATTATATATATTTAAAAATATTATATATATATATATTTAATAAAATTATTTTATATATATTATTATAAAATAATAATATATATTATTCGATATATTATTTATATATACATTATTTTTTAATTTATATATCTTTAATAATATTATTTTATATATATATTTAATAATATTATTTTATATATATTATTATAAAATAATAATATATATTATTTTTGAATTTATATATTATTTTTATATATATTTAATATATATATGTTTAATAATATTATTCTATATATATTATTACAAAATAAAAAATATATATTATTCTATATATATTAATATATATTATTTTTTAATTTTATATATTATTTTATATATATATATTATTTTTATATATATTTAATATATATATGTTTAATAATATTATTCTATATATATTATTACAAAATAAAAAATATATATTATTCTATATATATTAATATATATTATTTTTTAATTTTATATATAATTTTATATATATATATATATTATTTTTATATATATTTAATATATATATGTTTAATAATATTATTCTATATATATTATTACAAAATAAAAAATATATATTATTCTATATATATTAATATATATTATTTTTAATTTTATATATATTTATATATATTATTTTTATATATATTTAATATATATATGTTTAATAATATTATTTTATATATATTATTATAAAATAAAAAATATATATTATTCTATATATATTAATATATATTATTTTTTAATTTTATATATATTTATATATATATAATATATTTATATATATTTAATAATATTATTTTAATAATATTATTATAAAATAAAATATATATATTATTCTATATATATTAATATATATTATTTTTTAATTTTATATATATTTATATATATATATTATTTTTATATATATTTAATAAAATTATTTTATATATATTATTATAAAATAAAATATATATATTATTCTATATATATTAATATATATTATTTTTTAATTTTATATATATTTATATATATATAATATTTTTATATATATTTAATAATATTATTATAAAATAAAATATATATATATTATTCTATATATATTATTTTCAATTTTAGTACATGAATTATATATATATATATATATATATATATAGGAGAGAGAGAAAAAAAAAGAAAAAAAAGTCAAAAATTGTGGGCTAAGATCAAGAAAGACCAACTTTTTTTTTGTCTTGGTTTTACTTTATTTTGAACTAAATCCAAGACCAAAGTTTTAAATGGTTTTGGTTTTGAATTTAAAAACAAAACCCACCAAACAAGTTTTGTCTTTGAAAACAAAAACAAACCAAGACAAAACCAGCAAAAACTGGTTACCAAACATGGCCTTTTTCCATGCTTCAATCAATAACACAGTTCATTCACTTCATCCTAATTTATATCAGTTTTATTATTGGACAATATTTGGGTATTGCACCATGAGGACAAAGTTTGTCCTGCCTCGTGATGTGGACCACTAAAAACCTACCACCTATACAAGTTATTAAAAATATTAAAACATGGATTATACTCATATTTCTGGGTTAACCCACTAAAGATTTGATTTTATATTTTTTATATTGTTTCTTTCTAGGTCTCTTCCCTCACATGGCCTCTTTCTCCATCGTCGTCTCTCACGGGTCTCTCTTCATCTCAACAGCTCTCTCTCTTTGTGGTCTCTAACACTGTCTTTCTATTCTAATGCCCAAAGTTTTGATTTGTAAGAAACTTAATTCAAGTGCAAAATAATCTGATCGAAAGTCAATACTCTTCAGAACACCAACTGAAAGCAAAATAAATTGCACGAGAATTTTTAAAGTCTCTATTAAGGGGCACACAAACACACTATATATATATATATATATGTAAAATAATATCATCTTACACTACAATACTCTTCAAAAACCCAATGAAAGCAAATTAATATGTTCAAACACATTGTCGGTAAACTCACATTTATAGATATACATATATATGTCTACAGAAAGAGACGAACAAAATTCCCAGTGAACAAACTAACTTCTTCACTCTTTCTCCACCCAATTAAACCTTCAACTCCAAAATTGAAACATTTAACTACCCTATTGATTACAGAAACTAAACAAAGAATTCATTTTGGGTCTTAGACCTAGAGAGAAACGATGAGAGAGAATCGTGATAGAACCAAGAGAGAGAGACGACTAGGAAACAATCTAACAAATATGATCAATTTTTAGTGGGTTTGACCCAGAAATATGATTTATGGGTATAGCCCATATTTTAATATTTTTAATAATTTGTATAGGTGGAAGGTTTTTAGTGATCCACCTCGTGGGGCAGGACAAACTTTGTCCTCTCCGACATGATCTAAATATTGTCCTTTATTATTATAATTTTATTATTATTATTATTATTGTTGAAAAGTTTTATCATACAACAAGTGAATTAACTCTACCCTAGTTGAGATAACTCTATAATGATAAGAATAAATTATACTTTCATCCCCTCGAGATATAATTTATTATAGTTTCATCCTTATTTTTTGGATAATTACAGTTTCACCCCCTCTAGGTCATCAAAGTCCAATTCCGATAATCGAAAGGTGAAATGACATATATACCCTTTAATATTTCTAAATTATGGTATAAAAAATTGGATTTTTTGTTTGATTTATCCGTAATTGTCCAATTAGTGTGTCCAAATTAGGGCAAAATGAAGTAATAATATAGTAGGCCAGAGGAAAAATGTTCAGAATAATAAATCTGGAGGTATTTTAGACATTTTACCAAGTATTGACCGGGTTTGATTACGTCATAATTTCATCCCCGGGAGATATTTGTTATAATTTCCAAATTTGAGGGAGTGAAACTAGAATTATCCAAAGAATAAGAGGTGAAACTATAATAAGTCATATCTCTAGAGGGTGAAAGTATAATTTACCCTAATAATAAAGTCAATTTCAAATTTCTTCTATCTATAACTCTATTATGGAGCAGATCATAATATCATTTTATTTGGACTCAAAATCATCTATTTTTTAAAGGGTAAATAGCATTAAACCCCCTCAACTATATTCTCTCTCCCAACTAACCCCCTCAACTATGTTTTTGAGTGTAAAGCCCCCAAACTATCATGATTATTACAATTCAGTCCCTCTCGTCGCCGTTAGTTAAATTTAGAATAATTTTCACTCAGATCCCCTAAAGTTTTGATCAATTGCACTCACCCCCTGAAATTTCATTTTATTTGCAATGACACTCCTGAAGGGGTTAAGATCCCATGAAATGACTCTTGTGCCATTGCTTTAGTGTAAAAGGCATGTTGGCTAAATTAATGGACAAATAACCCTTGTATATTAAGCTCAATTTGAAAAACTTTTCAAGTACTTTGGATACAATGATTTTTGAAATAGAGATATCTACATATAGGTAGACATAAGGATCACTAATTACAAATAGGTAAACTTTTACCTTTCAATACTAATACATCAACTTAACTAAACAAATTACAAATGGGTCAACTTTTTTGTTTAAAGACTCAAATACCCCCAAAAAAACTCCAATCTTCTTTTTATTCTTCTCTCCCATTCCAAAATCCCCAAAGACTCAAAAATAAAAATAAAATATTTCGGAAAAATTATAAATATTTCTGGAAAAATAAAATATTTCGAAAACAAAATGAGGAAAAAAAATATTTCGGGAAAAATAAAATATTTTGAAAAAATAAACTATTTCGGGAAAAATAAATATTTTGGGTAAAATAAAATATTTTAAAAAAAAATAGGAAATAAAATATTTCAGGAAAAATAAAAAATTTGGAAAATATAAAATATTTTGGGAAATAAAATATTTCGAAAATATAAAATATTTCGGGAAAAATAAAATATTTTTCCCGAAATATTTTATGACATGCATTCAAAGCAATTCATACTAAACAAGTAAGATTCAGATTATGTCCACTGTCATATTGAAATAAATTATCTAAATATAACTCACCTAAGATTTATTACTTTTTAAGACATCAAATTTCAAAACAAATTCAACTCATTCTTGATACTTCTTGACACACTTGACTCCAAAATATTGCATTGTAATCACCAAGAAGTCTAAGGCTTGAACACATTTCGTTAAAAAGAAGAAAAACAAAGTGAAAAAGAAATAAACAAAAATATTTCAAAATATTTTATTTTTCCTGAAATATTTTATATTTTCAAAATATTTTATATATTTTAAATATTTTATTTTTCCAAAAATATTTTATTTTTTCGAAATATTTTTTCCCGAAATAGTTTTTTGCTCATTTTTTTTTCGAAATATTTTATTTTTTCAGAAATATTTTAATTTTTTTGAAAATATTTATATTTTTTCCGAATTATTTTACTTTTATTTTTGAGTGTTTGGGGATTTTGGAATGGAAGAGAAGAAAAAAAAAAGATTGGAGTTTTTTGGGGGTATTTGAGTTTTTAAACAAAAAAGTTGACCCATTGTAATTAGTTTAGTTAAGTTGATGTATTAGTAATTGAAAGGTAAAAATTTACCTATTTGTAATTAGTGATCCTTATGTCTACCTATATGTAGATATCCCTATTTCAACAATCTTTGTATCCAAAGTATTTGAAAAGTTTTTCAAATTGAGCTTAATATACAAGGGTTGTTTGGTCCATTAATTTAGCCAACATGCCTTTTACACTAAAGCAAGGGCATAAGAGTCATTTCATGGGGTCTTAACCCCTTCAGGGGGTGTCATTGCAAGGAAAATGAAATCTTAGGGGGTGAGTGCAATTGACCAAAACTTTAGGGGATTTGAGTGCAAATTACCCTAAATTTAAATAACAACATTATAACGGGAGAGACTGAATTGTAACAATTTCATAATTTGAGGGACCATCACTTAGTTGAGGGGGGTTAGTTGAGAGAAAGAGTATAGTTGAGGGGGGTTAGTTGAGAGAAAGAGTATAGTTGAGGGGGGTTTAATGCTATTTACCCTTTTTTAAAATCCAATTTAGAAGAACCGATCAAAAGTAACAATAAAAAAATAGCGAATTACTTATCTAAGAAACAAACTTAACATGTACTTCGAGTGAAAGTATAGGTATTGTTATTGGATAATTGGGAAACAACATACATCTTTCACATGGGTTCATGAATGGAAAGAACATATATATTTTTTTCCTTTGAGTGAAAAAAGAAGTGTCAGTATATCTATTACCGCTCTCATCTTTCTCATTGAACTAAACAAAAATGAGAGATACACCTTCCATTACTTAAACATGCCACATCCATCCCTCACCCTTTTCTTCCAATCTATTTTCAAAGTGTAAAGTATTTTTCAGTATTTTTAATTTTTAATTATAAAAATCTCGTGCATGATGGTCAGTTTCGAAAAAAGATGTGAATGGTCACAAATGTCGTGAGTCGACGACAATAATATAAGTTCTCCGAGTACAATGAGACAATTGTTCCATTATAATTAGGGTTAAATGCAAGAAACCCCCTGAACTATCGCCAAATTTGCAAATAACCCCCTGAACTATAAATTGTGCAACAAACCCCCTAAACTATTACATTTATTGCAAAATGCCCCAATTTCTTAAAAACGTTTTATAAATGACTTAAATGACCTTTATTTAATGAATGTTACTTAATACATATTCTTATTAACTTGGATTATGAAATATTGAGATTATTTTGATGACAAATTCTTCATTCGAATTTGTATAAAATTACACATATTATGACTAATTCTTTTAAGTTGTTTAAATAATAGTTAAATAAAATTATTAAGAGCTTAGTTAAATAATTGAAATTATTTATTATATGTATAACATGTGAAAATCAAAAGGTGACAATTGTTTATGTAATTTGTGATTTATTTATGAATATAATCCTATGAAAAGAAGTTTTCATTTGGCATAAAAAATATTAACTAGGATAATGAGTTTTATTATTTAAATCGAATTAAATTTTAATAACAAGTTAATTAACTTAAAAATAAAATAAATATAACTTATAACTCTATTTTTTTTAGCATTTGAGATTATATTTACTCCAATACATTTAAGGTGAATAGTATAAGTAATATTTAAAGTAAGAGAAATAATATTTATACAATTTAAAGAATTAACAAATATAATAGTAAGGGTAGAATAGTCTTTTGTAATAGAATTCGGGCAAATTGTAACAAATTGATACTTGAGGGAGGTTTGTTTTAGTTCAGGGGGGTTGGTTACAAAAGTGCAATAGTTCAGAGGGTTTGTTGCACTTTACCCTTATAATTAAAAAACAAAAAAATGACTTTGATATTAAAAAAGGGTAAAGTGCATTAAACCCCCTGCACTATTTTCTCTCTCTCAACTAACCCCCCTGAACTACCTGATGCCCCCTTGAACTATTAAAAATTTACAATTCATTCCATTCCGTTATAACACCGTTAGTTAAATTAGGATAATTTTCACTCAGATCCCCTGAGGTTTCGGTTAATTGCACTCACCCCATGAGATTTCATTTTCCTTACAATGACACCCCCTAAAGGGGAGAAATGACCGAAATGCCCTTGTGTTGTCTTCCTTACTTCATGAGACAAATATCTAGGTGGTGAAATTATCTCCATGCCCCAAGATGAAAACCCTATAATATATATATAACAACTATTCTAAAATGTGAGGGGTTGAAAATATTTCCAAGCATTTTCTTCAAAATAAAAATTAATGAATTAATATGTATTAGTTGAAGTACAACTCTACGAAGTATGTCAAAACGATATCGAGTAAAAGAAAAGAAGTTGGAAATATTTCAATACTTTTAAAAAATAATAATAATTAATTAATATGCATTACTTGAAGTGTAACTCTAATGAATATTTCAAAAGATATAGAGTAAAGATATACGACAAGGGGTTATATATATTTTCATATTTTTTTAAAAAAGATTAATTAATTAATATACATTAATTGAAATGTAACTCTAATGGATATTTCATAAGATATAAAGTAAAGATATAATACAAATATATTTCGGCAATGAAAAATAATATAACTTAAAATACAGAAATCTGCATATTTATCTATCTATTTATATACTAGGAATAAAAACACAAGGACTGCCTAATATTTCGATTCATTATCACCTTTTACAACATAAAAAATTATAATAAGTAAAGTTTGACATTATTTAAAGTGTAAGGGCTTAAATTAACTTTACAAAAAAATTAATAAATAATAAACCATTTGTCATATTTTAAAAAAATATAAAAATTTACAATAAGTAAAGTTTGTTATTATTTTACAGTGTAAGGGCTTAAATTAATTTTACACAAATAATAATAAAGGGTTAATTTCAGTAAACCCCCCTATTCTATCCAGATTAATCAACTAACCCCTTGTCGGTCCAAATTGCCCCCTATACTATTCAATTTCATCAAATTGCTCCCCCACGTCACATTTTAAGTCAAAATACCGAAACTACCCTCAATAGTATAAGGGGGTTTGTTGATTCAACCATTTAAAAAATTTATTAATTTCAAAATTTATTTATTTTGTCCGAAAACCTGCAAAATATGAAAAAAAAAAAAAAATTTGAAATTTTTTTTTTTCACATGTTGCAGTTTTTCGGAAAAAATATAAAAAAAAAAAAAATTTTGAAATATTTTTTTTTTCACATGTTGCAGGTTTTCGGAAAAAATATGAAAAAAAAAAAAAAAATTTGAAATTTTTTTTTTTCACATGTTGCAGTTTTTCGGAAAAAATAAAAAAAAAAAAAAATTTGAAATTTTTTTTTTTTCACATGTTGCAGGTTTTCGGAAAAAATATGAAAAAAAAAAAAAAAATTTTGAAATTTTTTTTTTTCACATGTTGCAGGTTTTCGGAAAAAATATGAAAAAAAAAAAAATTTTGAATTTTTTTTTTTCACATGTTGCAGTTTTTCGGAAAAAATATGAAAAAAAAAAAAATTTGAAATTTTTTTTTTTCAGATGTTGCAGTTTTTCGGAAAAAATAAAAAAAAAAAAAAAATTTTGAAATTTTTTTTTTTCGCATATTGCAGGTTTTCGGAAAAAATATGAAAATTTTTTTTTTTTTTTTTTTTTTTCCGAAAAACTGCATGTGAAAAAAATAAAATTTCAAAATTTTTTTTTTTTTTTATATTTTTTCCGAAAAAGTGCAACATGTGAAAAAAAAAAATTTTCAAAATTTTTTTCCGAAAAACTGCAACATGTGAAAAAAAAAAATTCAAAATTTTTTTTTTTTTTTCATATTTTTTCCGAAAACCTGCAACATGTGAAAAAAAAAAATTTTCAAAATTTTTTTTTTTTTTTATATTTTTTCCGAAAAACTGCAACATGATAAAAAAAAAAAATTCAAAATTTTTTTTTTTTTTCATATTTTGCAGGTTTTCGGACAAAATAAATAAATTTTGAAATTAATAAATTTTTTAAATGGTTGAATCAACAAACCCCCTTATACTATTGAGGGTAGTTTCGGCATTTTGACTTAAAATGTGACGTGGGGGGGCAATTTGATGAAATTGAATAGTATAGGGGGCAATTTGGACCGACAAGGGGTTAGTTGATTAATCTGGATAGTATAGGGGGGTTTATTGAAATTAACCCAATAATAAATTATAAACCATTTGTAACATTTTTATACATTTATCACCACTTATAATACAACAAAAACTATAATTAAAATGTATTACTAGTTGTTTAAATTGTAGGAGTTGTATATTATTTATTTAAAAAATAAATTAAATTATATGAGCTCACAAATATTTTATACATGTATCACCTTTTAAAATACAAAAAACAAATATAATCATAAATAAAGTGTATTATTATTATTTAATGTAAAAGGTCACAATATTAGTTTTAGGAAAAAAAATAAAAAATGATAACTTTTGGGGCCTTTATTACAAAAACGACAATTTTAAAAAAATAATTTAAAGAAATGTGATAATATTACAAATATTATTGTATCTAAAGTACTTGAAAAGTTTTTCAAATTGGGCTTAAGACACAAGGGTTGTTTGGTCTATTAATTTAGCCAACATGTCTTTTACACTAAAGCAAGGGCACAAGAGTCATTTCATGGGGTCTTCATCCCTTCAAGGGGTGTCATTGCAAGAAAAATAAAATCTCAGGGGCGAGTGCAATTGACCGAAATCTCAGATGATTTGAGTGCAAATTATCCTAATTTAACTAATGGTGTTATAACGGAATGAAGTGAATTGTAAAGTTGGGATAATTTAGGAATTTTTGTGTAAAAAATGTAGTTCAGGGGATTAGTTGAGAGAGAGAAAATAGTCGAGAGGGTTTAATGCACTTTACCCATTAAAAAATAACCTTACATGATATCTTACTCAATCGGAAACTTTGTTAAAAAAATTATTGCTCAATCTCAAACTAGTACGGTTTAGAATAATCACTATCAACGGTAAATTACAGTTCCATCCCTTCTTGTTTGGACATATTACACTTTCCCTCATCTTGTTTGAATAATTATAGTTTCACCCCTTTTTTTGGACATAGTAACGCTTTGCCCTCTCTGATATGATTTCAGGTGTGATTTTACCTAATTGCCCTTCATATTATATTATAATTTTATGGTTAATTTCAATAAACCCCCCAAAATTATTGAATTTTCACATTGCCCCCACCATAATGGATAAATTAAAGTTTCACCCCCTAAAATTTGAAACAATATTTAAAATTTAAAATATATATATAAAATTCGAAAAAAATATAAAATTACAAAAAAAATGTAAAATTTTGAAAAAATATATAAAATTCGGAAAAAAATATATAAATTTAGAAATTATATTTAAAATTCAAAAATAAATTATAAATTCAAAAACATATATAGATTTTGAAAAATATATAAATTCGAAAAATATATATAAAATTCGAAAAAATATATATAAAATTAGAAAAAATATATAAAATTCAGAAAAATTATATAAATTCGGAAAAAATATATAAATTTCGAAAAACATATAAAATTTTGAAATATATATATAAAATTAGAAAAAAATAGGATGATTCATTAAATATGATTATCCAAACCAATAAATGGGATGGTTCATTAAATATGTTGTCAAAAAAAATAAATTATCCAAACCAATAAATTGTGCAATCTATAATCTGTATACATGAATAGAAACATATGATGGTTCATTAAATATGATTTTATATTTTACAAGGAATCTAACACACCATAGTACAATTTTGACATCTACCTTTACGAACACACTACAACGTTTATATGCCCAAATTAACAATAAGCTGAAATGAATAACAATCCTTATTTACCTAGACAATAAATTAAAACTCATACAATTTTGACTCCTTAAAAACCCAAACTTTCAACCTTTTATTTTGAAACTGCAAAATAACACACTAAAAGATATGACTAATGAATGATTCATGTGATGGATTTTTTTATTTCTACAACATAACCCTAAAATAGTCTACTATATGTTTTCCGAATTTTATATATTTTTTCTAATTTTATATATATTTTTCGAATTTTATATCTTTTTTCAAAATTTTATATGTTTTTCAAAATTTATATATATTTTTGAATTTATATATTTTTTCTAATTTTATATTTGTTTTTCGAATTTATATATTTTTTCTGAATATATATATATATTCTGAATTTTATATATTTTTTCTTGTTTTATATATTTTTTTCGAATTATATATATATTTTGAAATTTTATATGTTTTTCGAAATTTATATATTTTTTGAATTTATATATATTTTATGAATTATATATATATTGTTTCGAATTTAATATATTTGTTTCAAATTATATATATATATTTTCAAATTTTATATATATTTTTCGAATTTTATATATTTTTTAAAATGTTAAATATTTTTTCGAATTTTAGGGGGTGAAACTGTAATTTACCTATTATTGTTGGGGGCAATGTGAAAATTCAATATTTTATGGGGGTTTATTAAAATTAATCATAAAATTATAATATAATATGAAGGGCAATTAGGTAAAATCACACCTGAAATCAGACTAGAGTGGGCGAAATGTTACGATGTCTAAACAAAAGGAGGTGAAACTGTAATTGTCCAAACAAGATGGGGGAATGTGTAATATGTCCAAATAAGAGGGGGTGAAACTATAATTTACTCTATATTTAAATATCTTCAGTAAACGTAAATAATTGCTTATTTTCATTTAAGATTGTACTATTGTAAAGGCAGAAAAAATACACAACAATCAAACGAATCTATTATTGATCAATTCTCATATATATATACACCTTTTTGATGGGCCTATCAGAAATGCAATCTCATCCCCCTTATCAAGGGATTACACAATATTTCTTTCCATACTTGCTTCAATCCCTTGCTTTTAGGAGTTTCATTTCTTGTAGCTCACTTTTATTCTAGAATAGTCTATGGGCCGCACCCATTGTCTCCCATTTTAGCCCAGTTTTACCCCTATTTCACTACACCTTATTCATACTGGGGCTGAGTCCACTTCAGCTGAACCCCAATTTTTTTAGGGTTCTGTCTATGCTGATCCTTTATAATAGGGATCTTGACCTTGACTTGGGCTTAGCAGACCTTCTCCTTTGTTATTTCTTCCAAAATGCCAGAGAGTCAAAGGGTCGGTATAACCTCTTCCCTTTTTAGGGTAGAGGTATATGCTCTAACAAAGAGAAATTTGACAAGGGCTGGAAAGAGAGGATGGTGATAGTCAGTGGCAGCTGGTTTTACCCGTTCTTTTTGAGCTACCCGATCCCTAAAGCCTTCAAACCCATCCGTCTTCCTCTCTTCCGTCTTGTTCATAAGACAACATGTTTTTATGAATTCTGCGATTTGCATAGGGGAGAGTATGTTTTAAGATTTTTTGGCTACCAGGAGAGGGAACTTGTCCCAGGTCCTATAAGGGAGCGGTTCGAGCTTTTAAAGAATAAGATCTGGAGCAAGGTTAAGTCAGCTTCTGAGATTTTAACTTCAGGTAACCTGTAGATGTTTTCTAACTTGGGCAGTACTGTTGATAGGGTGGAGATCGATCGTTGACTTTCCGAAGAACCCTACCAACTAGCGGGCCCACTCCAGCGACCGTTACCCCAATATCGGTGGTGCCACCGACTCCTCTTGTTGTCCCCTAGACCTCAAAAAAAAATCCTCCTCCACCCCCTTTAGGGGTTACCGCTTCGGCCACCCTGACCCTGCACCGCTACAAGGGGTGTGGGAGCCAATAAAAGGGCCAGGATTAGCAACACCACTGATGCCTCCATCACTGACCCTTCACAAGGCCAAGATGCTTCTGGCTCTAGTAGGAGTCAAATATCATACATTTAAGGCTCCTAATTATACATTGTTATGTTTATGTTTATCATTATATTGGTGGTTTTATACGATTTTCGTGTTTTAAGACGTTTCAGGAATATGTCATGTAAAGCGAGTTTAATTCGGTGAAATAACTGGATTTGTGACTCAAGATTGTTCGAGAGCCGAAACCATGGATAAATGACTTATGAAGGACCAAAACTAATTCAATGATGAAAAATGAGTGAAGAGGAATGAAGCCGAGAAGAGAAACGGAGCAAAGAAGATGAAAAGTGAAAAACAAGGTGAAGAACTACCGAGTACTAGGTAGTGCCTTCACCGAGTACCGATAAGTGTGCAAGTGTGCGAACTTGCGCACGTAAGGGAAAAATGGTCAGAACATATTGCAAACTTTTGCGCAATTGCGCGGCATTCTGAAGCCACCGAGTACCCGGTAAAACCTGATTCGCCAACTTTAAATTAGCAACTTGTATATGCACTGGTGGGACCCATTTCGGCCAGACTCAACATGGAATGACTTCTAGGCTATTTTGGACACAATATTGACCATAGTTGATGAGATTTAACACTATTCTTGAAGATTATAATTATGACAAATCCTGACCTGATCGTGAAGCAATTAATTTACCCAATAAAGACGCCTCTTTTTCTATAAAAGAGAAGGGTGTCCCTTATAATTGAGAGGTTGGATTTTTATATACTGTCTTGGATATTTTGTAAGATATTGATAGAAGAACAACCATAGCGGGCGTGTCTACATCAACAATGTAGACATCCACGACCATGAACAACTAAACCGATATCTAGGATTTTTAATAAAACCCTAACCAAGTAATGTAGACTATTTCTTATTTTAATTATATAAGGAGAAACTGAAGGACACATATATAATGATTCTGTATATGAGTGATTACGTTTGATTTTATATAAGATTCTTCGTTTATTCTATGTCTTGTCTTAGCTTGAATGAATGTTTTATCTTACACAATCATGGTTATTCAATATGGGCTAAAACTCGGATGCTTAATTCATGTTTTTCTACACAATAATGGTAATTAACATGCAATCTAGACTTAGACAGGCCATGCTAAGAAGAGATAATATAGACATGCTTTTAATTTATGTTAGTAAGAGTAGTTTTAGAGTAGATGCATACACTAGTTATACTTGTTCGAAGATGGTTTGTAACTCGATTAAGGTTAATTGTTCTTTTTCTGGAATTAGGGTTTGCCAATGCTTGCGACCCTATATTTGATTCACATATGATGGACCACCCCTGCCAATTAAATGATTAGGAGGATATATTATGCAGTTAGTGGTGGAGTTAGAAATACCCTAAATGTTTATCTCCAATGTTTTAAACCAAAAACCAAAATCTATCTTTACTTTTATGTTATTTTATTTCTTGTCAAAGTAGTTATAGAAAACAAAACAAACGAACTATCTTTCATAATTTAGTTAAAATAATTATAGAAGAAGTTTTGAATTCATTAGTCTATGTGGATACGACATACCCTATCTCATATATACTATACTATAATTGATTCGTGCACTTGCGATAGGGAAAACTAGGTCAACTTTAGGGGCTTATTTTCACACACTATTATTATTATTATTATTATTTATTATCCCAGCCTAGTAGGCTAAACCAATTGAGGTTTGACCACCGATCAAGTTTTTGGCGCCGTTGCCGGGGACTAACAATTTTCTATACTTTCAAATAATTATTATAGCTAGATTATTTACTTGATTTATTTTATTTTCTTATTTTTAAGAGACGAGATTGTGTGATTTTTGACAGGTGCATTCAAATTAGTAGAAAGAACTAGAAAAGTGGTGACAATTGCTTGGCTGGACTGTTTGTGAGTTTTAATCGCATCTTAATTTATTGTTTCAATCTTATCTTGAATTTTCTTATTTAATTTATCATTTATTTAATTTCACTTTATTATTTAGTTAGTTATTCTTACATAAATTTGTTTCATCATTGTATGAGTGGTTTGCGTTCTGTATCTAAAGAACTTGCTCCTTTTGATCCTGAAGTTGATAGAACTTATCGTAAAAACTTAAGAACTAATAAATAAAGGATTGAAAAAGATACATTGAATCTTAACAATATGGGTATCCCTTAAGTACAACCACTAGGTTCGTTGAAAGACTATTACACACCTTCTAATTTCGAATCACCAACGAACATTATAATACCAGGCGAAACAACGTCCCATTATGAAATTAAAGCTAGTATTTTGAATATGTTACCTAAATTCTATGGACATAAACATGAAGATAATTATGATCATATTACTGAGTTTATAGAAATTAGTTCGACAACTAAGATGAATGGGATGCTTACTGATGCTTTACGTGTGCGACTATTTCCTTTTTCACTTAAAGAAAAAAAATTAAAAGATGGTATAATAGTTTGGAAGAACGAGTGAGAACTAATTGGGAGAATCTTAAAAAACAATTCCTATATAAATACTACCCTATGGGAAAGACACACAAAGCCTAAGCAACTATAATGAACTTTGCCCTAATTCTTGGTGAACAATTACATGAAATCTGGGAACGTTTTAAAGCAATCTTGGCTAAATGTCCCCATCATAAATTCACAAAATATGATTTGGTGCATAATTTCTATTATGGCCTAGGCTAGATACAACAACATCGTATAGATGCGGCGTACGGAGGAACATTTGCATTAGAATCAGTCGAAGACATATGAAAAATATTTGAAAGGTTGAGTGAAAATTCACAACAAAACGCATCAGAAGCTAGAGTTAGAATAATACTTAATAACCCTAGAAGAATGGAAACTGTTAAAGAAATAGAAAAAACTGACAACGTTACAGCTCAAGTTGTTGAGATAAGTAGAAAATTAGATAACTTTATAAATTTCACTCAAAACACTCCTAGAGAAGTTTGTTCGATCTATTCTGATCCTTCCCACTTAGCTAGCGGATGTCTAATGACATATCAAGAAGATATAATACTATATGATGTTAACGTAGCCTTTACAACTACCAATAATAATCCATATTCAAATTCTTACAATCAAGGTTGGCGAAACCATCCAAATTTATCTTATCATTCTCAAAACATAGAAAATTCAGTCCAACCTCAAAATTTTAATCAAAATCCAAGACCATTCAATAATACTCCAAATTTTAATTAAAATCCAAGACCATTCAATAACAATAAAAAATTTCAAAATAATACACAAGGATTTTGATCTTTTCAATCAAACCAACCTCAATTGGGGAATCAAATTCAAAACTCTAATCCACCATAAAGATCATCTGGTTTTGAGGATTAAGTCTTGGTAACTTAGAAGCTAATACCCAACTGCTACATACACATTCGCAAGCTATTTCAAAATTAGAAACACATATGGGACAAATAACTAATATGCTTAATAAAAGAGAAAAAAGGTAGATTACCGAGTCAACCAGTCATGAATCCTAAAGGGCAACACATGATTGAGTTAGGAACTTTACAAGAACCAACCCATGAAACTGTTCAAACAATTACAACATTAAAGAGTGGTAGGATAATGAACAATAGAGTTGAGGAAAAGTTTGAGGAAATACTAGCAAAAGAAGAAGTTTCGAAAAATATTCCTAAAGAAACATCATATCGAACAGTAGATGAACCAGTTAAAGAAATACCTAAAAAACCAATGGAGAAGGAATATGAGCCAAAAACACCATTCCCTCAACGTCTCCGTAGAACAAACTATTATGGCAAACAAGGAAAGAAAAATAATCAAATCTTAGAAGTATTTAGACATGTAAAAATCAACTTGCCTTTATTAGATGTTATATCTCAAATCCCACCTTATGCTAAATTCTTGAAAGATTTATGTACGCAAAAGCGTAGAAGCAAAGCTAAGGTACCTACAAAGATAATGTTGACTGAACAAGTAAGTTTGTTATTATTAAATGATACACCACCCAAATATAAAGATCCAGGAATGCCTACAATATCATGCATAATTGGAGATCAAGAAATAATTCAGGCTCTCATTGATTTAGGTGTTAGTGTCAATTTATTACCATATTCAATTTACCAACAATTAGGATTAGGAGAATTAAACCCTACTACAGTTGTACTTCAATTAGTAGATAGATCAATCAAACAACCAATAGGAATCATTGAAGATGTGATAGTTCAAGTAGACAAATTTTATTTCCCTGTCGGTTTCATAATCTTAGATACAGAACCTGTTCATAGTCCAAAGAAACATATACCTGTAATCTTAGGATGACCATTCTTAGCAACAACTAACACGTGCATTAATTGTAGAACAAGAGTAATGGATATATCATTTGGGAATATGAAACTAAGATTAAATGTGTTTAATACAAATAACCAACTTCCAGAAAAAACTAATTGTTTTAACGTTGATAAAATAGATGAATTAGTGGAAGAGGTGACACAAGAAATATTAATAAAATATGAATTGGAAATGATAATAACTGAGGCAAATGACATTAATACAGATAGAGATGAACAAGTACAATTCAAAAATGAGGACATTGCAATTATAGAAACCGCACTATATGGGGAATCTTGGAAACAAATTCATGAGCCATTACCTCTTATTTCAAGTACTCCACCTATTCCGTCACTTACATCTCCACTAAAATTAGAACTTAAAGAATTACCTAAACAACTCAAATATATTTTTTTAGGTCCGGACAATATTCTTCCCATAATAATTTCTTCCTATCTCACTACAAAACAAGAAGATCAAATACTTCAAGTATTATTTGACCATAAAGAAGCAATTGGATGGAGTGTGGTTGATTTGAAGGGAATTGATCCCTCGATTTGCATGCATCATATAAACTTAGAAAATAATGTAAAACCAACACGAGAGATGCAACGTAGGTTAAACCCTAATATGAAAGAGGTAGTAGAAAATGAGGTAGTAAAATTACTTGATGCAGGAATTATATACCCCATATCCGATAGCTCATGGGTTAGTCCAACATAGGTGGTACCAAATAAATCCAGTATCACAGTCGTGCCAAAATTAAAAGGTGAGTTAATCCCACAACGAACCACAACCGTGTGGTATCTGTGTATTGATTATAGAAAACTAAACTCACATACAAGGAAATATCACTTTCCATTACCATTCATTGATCAAATCTTAGAACACTTAGCTGGGCAAATTTATTGCTATTTTCTAGATGGGTATTCCGGTTATAACCAAGTAGCAATTGATCTAATAGATCAAGAAAAAATCACATTCACTTGTCCTTACGGTACGTTCGCATATAGAAGAATGCCATTTGGCTTATGCAATGCACCTGCAACATCTCAAAGATGTATGTTGTCAATCTTTTCGGACATGGTAGAAAAGTTCCTAGAAGTATTTATGGATGATTTTTCGGTGTTAGGAGCTACTTTTGAGGATTTTTTAAAACATTTGGCACTTTTATTATAATGATGTAAAGAGACAAATCTAATATTAAATTGGGAGAAAAGCCACTTTAGTGTTCAAGAGGGTATAGTCCTAGGACATATTATTTCAAAAAGTGGGATAGAAGTCAATAAAACTAAAGTTGAATTAATTTCTAATCTACCCCTCCTACATCTGTTAAACAAATTCTATCATTCATAGGTCATGCCAGATTTTACAGACGATTTATTAAAGATTTCAGCAAAATATCTCGGCCATTATGCAACCTCTTAACTAAAGATGCAACTTTTGATTTTAGTAATGAATGTCTAGAATTGTTTGAGAAATTGCGTAAATTACTCTCAATTGCCCCAATAATGCAATCACCTGATTGGTCTCTATCATTTGAATTAATGTGTGACGCATCTGAATATGCTATAGGAGTAATGTTAGGATAACGAAAAGATAAATTACCACATGTAATATATTACGCTAGTAAAACACTTCCTGATGCTCAAATTAATTACACTACTACCGAAAAAGAATTCCTAGATGTAGTTTTTGCCTTGGATAAATTTATATCGTATTTATTAGGAGCCAAGGTATTGTGTTTTCTGACCACGTAGGTTTAAAATATTTACTAACAAAAACAGATTCCAAACCCAGACTTATTAGATGGATATTATTATTGCAAGAGTTTGATATTGAAATACATGATAAAAAGGGTACGGAAAATGTAGTGACAGATCATTTATCAAGAATACTAGTTAAATCAACAGTAGATTACACTCCGTTAATGAATTATTTCCCCGACAAACAATTTTTTAGTATTAATACGTTAAAACTTAATGGTCCGAGGAAACGAACAAGATATTAGGAATGTGGTGAACAATTGAAACATTTCATAAAAATTAATCCCGAATTAGACTGTATGGATTCTATCGACCTGATAGAACCCACTTACGATAAAGATTAATAGAATTACGAACGTCGGGCCAACGACGTTAAAAAAGGCCCCAAATGAGAGAGTTTGTGTGTATCTTGAATGGGTATGTATAATTAGATTTTTCATTTTGCTTGTATTTTTGTTTAATTTTATGTTATTAACTGTAGATCAGAATTAAGAGACGACACCACGAGTAGTTCATGCAAAAAACTATAAGTCGGCAGAGATGAACTACCGAGTACTTGGCAGAGTCTTTACTGAGTACTCGGTGGCTGGGCAGTAATAAAAAGGGGCCTAAACTTATATTTGCTTATTTCTCACTTCCCTTTCTACCCAAAAGCTTTCATTACTCCATACCCAATTTAAAAATGAGAAGTATTAACTGAAGCATGTTTCAATCTTGTCTTATCTATCATAACTCCATTGAATCAATACAACAAAGAGAGAATCCATATTCGATTACATCTTCAAATTCATGGAACTTCCTTTACACCTTTTCTTCACTTCTTTGAGCATTTTCAAAAAGGAGAAGTGAAATCTTCTAAGATATGGTTCCTTGATCAATTGGTTGTTCATATTATCAAAAAGCTTGTGAGGGTTGATGTGTGGGTATTGAATTAAGTTATAAGCTAAGCAATCATGGCCTCTTTAACTACCACACAATATGTGTTTGATAGAATGTTTATGTAGAGCCATGGCTCCAAAGAAGAAACCACGCACTACCATGTCGACAAGTAAGAAACAAATTTTCCCCAATTCATCACAATCGTCATCCGATAAGGCCAAAAATAAGGTGCCAATTAAGTTGATAGTCAAGAAGGCCATTGAGAAAGGGTTTGATGTGGAAAGAACTATCAATATTTCGGATTTTGAGAATGACGAGCTGGCATCATGGGGGATAGATAATATTAAAGAAAGGGGGTTAGAGCCATTATTGCAACCCACGTCAACATATATAATAAAATCACTATTGTATGAGTTTTGGCTCAATATGGTAGACGTGGGTGAAAAAGATGATAAAATGATTGAAACGAAGGTAAAAAGGAAGCCTATTCTTATCACACCGTTATCTATCAGTAGAGCATGGGGTATTCCACATGAGTGCCCTGCCCATATTAGGGATACACTTTCGGCGTTACCCCGACCTTTCCCGAAAACTTATCTCATTGTGGAGGAAATCATGAAAATAAGGTTTGGAAATAAATACAACACATGTACGACAAAAAAACACTATGCACCAAAGATGTGGATCATTGATACAATCATTCGATGCCAAACACACCTACAAGGCCATAGTAGTGAACGTCGCAGGATTTTTCAAGAAGCTTTATACGCCTTTACAAAAGATCATTGGATTTCAATCCCGGATGTTATTTGGACAAACATCTATGAGGTGTGGGTCGACATGAGTAACATTACCAAAGTTGATGCCTTATCATACATGGTTCCATTCCTGACCTTAGCCATGAAGTTAATGAAAGATAATAATGTGCCAATAGGGAAGCTAGGAAAAAATGACTACAAACCAAAGTATTTTGAGATCTCTAGTTAGCATAACATGATATCTAAGATACGCAAGGAAGAAGGGGATAAAGAAGGAGAGAAAATACCGATAACAAATGAACAATACTTGACACTTGTGAAAAATCAAGAGGGGATAATGAAGAAATTGGAGGAGCTTACTATGAAAGTCGATTCATTGATAGAAAAAGGCTCCGTGTCCACTTCTCTTCCACCACCACCGTCGTCTGATTCTTAGATTATGATTTAGAGATAGTCAATCATGAGCCGATGATGTGTGTCAGGTGTGTACAAAATATGTGATTAAAAACAACACCTTAAAGACGCCATAGGTTTTACCCTACGCAAGCGCACGTATCAATTGTAGAACAACAACAGTTTGAGTAAGGGATATCGATCCCACAGAGACTAATATTGTTGACTTTAGCAATTCAAACACACTGAATTATATTCTCTGAAAATAGGTTTGTTTGGGTGGTCAAAGACTAAATTATCTATTTTAACTAAACTTATCTAGAAAGCAAAGTAAATTAGTTGTGATTCAGAGGAGATAGAAAACTAGGATTTTCATCGCTCCACCACTAACAACATAATATAGTTCCTCACTGTATCAACTGTAACAGAGCGATCCATAATTGTAAATTAGGTCGCACCACAAATACCTAAATACGACCCCAAAAAGGAGTACCATCAACTCGATTGCGACAACCCATCTCATGACTGATCTAACTAGTGCATGCCAATTATATTACTCTAATCTACTCCTAATGCATGAAAATAAACTAAAGCATGTCTATATAAAATCGCCAAGGCATGGTATGTGTCAACCTAGGGTTTCAAGTTTCATTACCACATTGTGTAAAAAATCATAATTAAGCATCCGAGTTCCTGCTCATATTGAATAATCATAGTTGTGGAAAATAATACATCCATTCCATCTATGACAAGAATTTAGAACAAACATAGAATTTTATATTACAAATCAATATAGTATCTTAATTACTACAATCATCATAGTATGGTCAACAGTTTCCCCTCGTTACAATTGAAAATAATGAAATAACTACATTACTTGGCTAGGATTTTGTTGGAAAACCTTAGATACCGAGTTAGTTGGCTATGGTGGAAGGTGACTGCATCGATGATGTAGAAACACTCTTAATGGTCTTCTTCTCCGGATCTCTAGGTTTGAATATGGCTCTCAACAGCAGCAAGTCTGAATATCAACTTGAGAACTAATGAACCTACCAAAATAAATGACCAACCTCTCTCTCTGAATGAACGTCCTTTACACTGATATATGATCGTGTATATATAGGCAATGGAATAGAGAGGTCCTTTACAGTCTTTTCACTCTAATCCTCATGCAAACCCTAAAATATGATATATATAAGTGTATATACATGTATATGATAGGTGCTCAATATTGGTAATTTTTTGCCCCTATCTTGTGTTTGTTATGTCTTTACATTCCGTTACTTGGTATTTTTATCCTGTTTGTGTGTGTAAGCATGTTTTAGGAGCTTAATGAAGAAACAAAGCTAATCTCGGTGAATTAACTGAGTTCGTGTTTGTTTCTATCTCGAGAAAGGAATCAAGAGGTGTGTCAGAGCAAATAAGAGCTACCGAAGGGCAAAATGGTCATTTCCCGACATCGTTATCTCACCGAAGGGCAAAAATATCATTTTTAGACATTAATACTTAACCGAAAAGCATCGGGAGTAAAAAAATGACTAGTTTAGATCAAATATGAAAAGACGAGTTTTTACAACAAAAATGAATCATACCCTATGTCGTTAGAGAGAAAAAGAGGCAAATTGGACCTAAGCTACGCTCTTGAGCTGTGCTGTGGTTTGTACCTTACGACCAAGTGTAGGTCAGGAGTGTAGCCTACGCCCTAGACCTATGCCCAAGCGTAGGTTAGGAGCATAGGTCCCACCTTGAGGCCACGTGATCCCTTTATGTGTTGAAGTTGTTTCGGAGTTGTTTCAGAATTTTCCAGTTTTGTCCCTACTTCGATATTTTAAGTGATTGGTGATTTCAGACCTCTACATACAAGCTTATACACATATTTACATATGATTTTATGAGATTATTCATGTATTATGAAATTATAGAAAATGGCAACCATTAGGGTTTCCCTCACTTGTCTATAAATATGAGAGGATTAAGTTATGTTTTTAGTGTTGTTTTTGGGAGTAGAGTTTTGGAGGCTAGTTCACGCACGTTCATTCATAGAGTCCATTCCATTGAAGAGAACCACCATTGAAGACCTAGAGATCCGGAGAATAAGTCCATGGAGAGCGTTTCTACACCGACAATGCAGATTCTCTCAGCCATGATCAACTAATTCGGTATCTAGGATTTTCTTGCAAAACCCTAGCCAAGTAATGTAGTTCTGATTTTATATTCAATTGTAGAGAGGGGAAACTGTGACTATACTGTGATGATTGTGTTAGATGATAGACCATTTTTATTTGTGATACAAGTTTATATATTTGAATTGATTCTTGTCTTAGACTTTTCGAATATATTTATCTTACACAATCATAATTATTCACCATGGGCTGGAACTCAGATGCTTAATCTGTGATTTTCTACACAATGGTGGTCATAAAACTCAAAACCCTAGGTTGACACAGGCCATGCCCAGACAAACTGATATAGACATGATTTAGTTTAATTTACTATTTTAATTTACTTTCTATTAGTAGTTAGCATGCACTAGTCAGTTTAGTCTTGAGATGGGTTGTCGCGATCCGGTTGAGAGTAATCCTTTTTGGAGTCAAACAACTGGCACGGTGCGACCTAATTCATAGTCAATGGATCACCCTCATGCAATTGAAATAGAATTTAGACTATGTTATGCGGTTAGTGGTGGAGTGAGGAAACCCTAGTTTTCTCTTTCTCTGAATCACAACCATTATTTATTATTGTTTTCTGTTTTATTTTCATTAGTATTAGATAATTTACAAAATCAAACTCTTTTCGAAAAACTATAATTAAGTATTTTTAAACTATTAAAGTGAACAATCCTCGTCTCTGTGGGATCGATATTCCCTTACTCAAACAAAACTATATACAATTGATCTGTGCACTTGCAGAAGGGTAAAACCTAAAGTGTCGTTAAGGTGTCGTTTTTAATCACATATTTTGCACACCTGACACCCATCAAGTTTTTGGCGCCATTTTCGGGGACTTGGCATTGTTTAATAACTTTAGTAGTTTATTTGCATTGTGTTATTGTATATTAAAACTAAAGTTGATTTTTTGTGTGATTTTCAGGTACAATTGAATAGCGTAAAAGGAAAAGACAAAGCTACTGAAGTTGCGTCTGGACCCTTTGTGAGTTTCAATTTTGTTTGGTTTTTGCATTTAATTTTTAGCTTTGCTTTTTGTTCATAGTTTAGACTAGTTTAGAAGTAGTTTAGTTAATTTGCTTTATTTCAAAAAAAAAAAACGATTCGAATAAAAGGTTTTTAGTGTATGTCCGATAGATCGACGCGTTCATTCAAATTTTACGATAGTTGTATACGACTTGAAGATCGAAAAAATTCTAAGGCGTTTATGAAAATCTATTGAGGAGCGTCGTCAGACAGAAGAGGTCGAGATGGGGGACGAGAGAGTCAATCCACGGAGAGGACCAGACACCTCATTGAAGGGATTCTACGCACCGGACACGTATGAATCGTATGCTGAATTTCCAGAAGAGAAACGTGCAAAGCATTTCGAGATCAAGACGAGTGTGATCAACATGCTCCCAAAGTTCTCTGGTCTAAGGATAGAAGATCTGTACCAACATGTCAATGAATTCTTAGAGGTTGCATCAACCGTTAGGTATGATGGTTTAACTAAAAATGATCTAAAAGTGCGTCTATTCCCATGGTCTTTAAAAGACAAAGCAAAAAGATGGTACATTAAATTAACTCAAGCAACTAAACTTGACTGGGAAACACTTAAGCAGGAATTCTTAGAAAAACATTTTCCCATTGGAAAGACTTCAGAAGCCCAGGATACGATTAAGTGATTCAGACAGTTGTCAGGAGAGCAATTTCATGATGTGTGGGAGAGGTACAATGAGATTTTGTATAAATGTCCCCACCATAGGTTTTCTGATCAGGATGTTGCTAGAAATTTTTTCATGGGTCTAGGTGAAAAGCATAAAAATCTAATAGATGTCTCTACATAGGGTCAGTTTACCTTGAAATCTGTAAGAGAGCTTTTAGAGATGTTTGATAACATCAGTGAAAATGCCCTTCAATATGAATCTGATATGAGGTTTAAAGGTGAACTAGATAGAATATCAGAAAAAACATTTGAGGTTAATCACGATATGAAAAATCCAGTGGCATTGATAGAGGAGAGGTTAGAGCGATTTGAAAATTTTTTTACCCAAAGAAGTCATTCTCCTAAAAAAGAAGTTTATAAGGTTGAGCTAGACTATTCTCAAAATGAGTGTGAGGACGTAATAACCGTTGATGTCAATGCAACATGGAATTACTTCAATAATGCCCCATTCTCCAACTCATACTCTCCAAACAATAGAAATAATCCATTCTTGTCCTATAAGTCCACAAATGTGGAGAATCCTCCAAAAAAAGTTAAACAAGGACAATGGTCCAATTCTTAATCCAATTTTCAACCAAGGCAACAATTTACCTTGTAGCCAAGGTTCCAACAGAGTCAACAATCATTCCAATCTCAACCAACTATACTGACTCACAATTCTCAATCAAATTTCCAACCCAGACAACCACCTAATAATTCTCATGCTTTTCAGCCATTCAGTAACAACCAGGCTATCCAACCATAACAATATCAACTCCAGCCTAAAAAAAGCCAAGCTCCCCCACCTGGTTTTCAAAATAATAGGATAGAACAGACGTTGGTGGACCTCCAAAATCAGATGGGTGTTCACACTCAAGCACTGGCCCAAATCACCATATAGTTAGGACAAATGGAAAATCAGAGAAATACTAGAGAGCCAGGTCAGTTGCCTAGTCAGCCTATCGCCAACCTAAAGATTCAGCAAATGCAAGAACTTGGATCATTTACCAATGATAATCATGAGTCTGTTCAAGCAATTATGACTCTAAGAAGTGGAAGGGTAGTGGAGAGCAGAGTGGAGGAAGAACATGATGAGAGGCTGCGTAGAAGAAAAGAAGTTGAACAAGCTCAAAAGAAGGAAGCAAAAAAAGCACAACATAAAGAGGTTGAGAGCAGAGAGGCTGAAGTTCAGACAGATAAATTGCCAGTAGATAAGAGTGTCGACGAGACATTGCCTGGTGAGCCAGTAGGGTAAACTACGAGGAGACACCTCCATTTCCTCAACATTTTAGAGAACCGACTAAGTATGGGAAGATGAAAGAATCTGATATGTTGGATATGTTCCGACAAGTTAAGATTAATCTACCGCTCTTAGACATGATTGCCCAAATCCCACCTTATGCTAAATCTTTCAAGGATCTCTGTACACAGAAGAGGAAAAACAGAATGAAGAATCAGAAGAAAATACTCTTGACTGAGCAAGTGAGTTCGCTGTTGTTAAGCAATACTCCACCAAAGAGGAAAGATCCCGGTGCTCCCACTATTTATTGTGTTTTCGGTGACAAGGAAATTGGTAGAGACCTTCTTTATCTAGGTGAAAGTATTAACTTGCTTCCTTATTTAGTCTATAAACAACTAGGGTTGGGAGAGCTGAGTCCCACAAAGGTTGTACTGTAGTTTTCCGATCGATCTGTCAAGCAGGCGAAAGGAATTTTGGAAGATGTCATAGTTAAAGTGGGCAAGTTTTACTTTCCAGTTGATTTTGTAATCCTGGAGATGGAACCTGTTCCGGGCTAAAAAAACACATCCCAGTGATGGCCATTTTTTGCCACAACAAATGCGTACATAAATTGCAAAATCGGAGCCATGGATCTGACATTTGGGAACATGAAAGTTAGGATGAATGTGTTTGAGGCGAGCCATCAATTACCTGAGTCTATGGATTGTTTCCAGATAGATGAGTGCGACGAGCTAGATGATATTATACATGATTTTGTGACTCAAATTCTGGAGAAAGACAAGCTTGAAGAATTTCTAGCAAATGAAGTACCGAATGAAGAAATCGAAGATTGGGATGCATATATGGAATGACAGAACAAGGAGTTGGATAAAATTGAGACTGCGTTATACACACAACCTTGGAAGCAAGAGTCAATGGAACCACTCCCAATAGTCTCAAGTACTCCCCTAGTTCCATCACTTACGACTCCGCCTATTTTAGAACTTAAGGAGTTGCCAGAGAAGCTGAAGTATGTTTTCTTGGGACCCGACGAAACTCTTCCTATAATTATTTCATCAAAGTTGATAGCAGAACATGAATCGAGTCTGATTGATGTCTTAAACCAAGAATAAAGAATCAATTGGGTGGAGTGTGGCAGATTTGAAAGGGATTGATCCATCAATTTTCATGCATCGGATTTATTTGGAAGATGGGGCGAAACCATCAAGGGAGATGCAGCGAAGATTGAATCCGAACATGATGGAGGTGGTAAGAAAAGAAGTAGTGAAGTTGCTGGATGCGGGAATCATCTACCCGATCTCTGATAGTAAGTGGGTAAGCCCAACTCATGTGGTCCTGAAGAAGTCGGGAATCACAGTGGTGCTCAATGAAAATGGTGAGCTAATTCCTCAACGCACGACTGTAGGGTGGCTTGTGTGTATCGACTATAGAAAGCTTAACTCTAACACCAGGAAGGATCATTTTCCATTACCATTCATCGATCAAATCCTGGAAAGATTAGCTGGACAGAGCTACTACTACTTTTTGAATGGATATTTCGGCTATAATCAAGTGACAATTGATCCTGCAGATCAGGAGAAATCCACTTTCACTTGTCCATATGGCACATTTGCTTACAGATGGATGCCTTTTGGTTTATATAATGCGCCAGTGACATTCCAGAAGTGTATGATGTCTATCTTCTATGATATGGTAGAAACGTTTCTGGATGTGTTCATGGATGACTTCTCAGTTTTTTGGGCAATCTTTGAAGACTATTTGAGGCATTTAACACTAGTACTTTAAAGGTGTAAAGAGACCAATTTAATTCTTAGTTAGGAAAAGAGTCATTTTATGGTTCAAGAGAGAATAGTACTTTGCCACATTATATTAAAGTAGGGGATTAAGGTCGATAAAACAAAAGTTGAGCTGATTTTAAAATTACCTCATCCCACATCTGTGAAGCAGATATGCTTTTTTTTGGGCCATGCCGGGTTTTACAGAAGGTTTATTAAAGATTTTAGCAAAATCGCCCGACCATTATGCAATTTACTGGCTAAAGATGTAGTCTTTGACTTTGACGAAGAAAGTCTTCATGCCTTTGAGAAATTGCGTGCTAAACTATCATCTGCCGTAATTATATGTCAACAGAACTGGTCTCTACCGTTCGAGCTGATGTGTGACGCTTCAAATTATGCAATTTGAGCTGTGCTGGGGCTGAGAAAAGATAAGTTGCCATATGTGATTTACTATGCCATTAGAACTCTGAATGAACCTCAGATGAACTACACAACTACCGAGAAGGAGTTGCTGGCAGTGATGTTCGCCTTGGACAAATTCATGTCATATTTGTTGGGAACCAAGGTGGTCGTGTACTCAGATCATGCCGCATTAAGGCATTTGCTAACCAAGAAAGACTCCAAGCCCAAATTGATTCAATGGATTCTGTTGCTACAAGAATTTGATTAGGAGATCAAAGATAAGAAGGGTACGGAGAATGTTGTAGCTGATCATTTGTCAAGAATTGTCGTTAAGTCCACAAAGGACGATACTCCTCTTAAGGATGAGTTCCCAGATGAACATCTGTTCAGTATGGCTGTTATGAAATAGATACCGTGGTATGCAGATATTGTCAACTATAAAGCCACAGGTAGAATTCCTAATGGATGGTCTAAGCATGAGAAGGATTGTTTCTTCAGCCAAGTAAAATTTTATATCTAGGACAATCCACGATTGTATAAATATTGCCCGGATCAAATAATTCATAAATGTGTTTCAGAAAGTGAAGTGCAATGCATACTGACATTCTGTCATACGCTAGAGTGTGGAGGGCATTTTTGGTGCTCAAAAGATAGCTCACAAAGTCATACAGAGCGGTTTTTATTGGCCCACCATATTCCAGGATGCTTTCGAGTTTTGTAAATCTTATCTGAGATGTCAGAAGTTGGGATCCATATCTTGACGAGACATGATGCCACTGAATCCTATTTTGGTGATTGAGTTGTTTGATGTCTGGGGCATTGACTTCATGAGACTGTTTCCAAAAGCCGGTGATAAGTAGTACATATTTGTGGGAGTTGATTACGTTTCTAAATGGGTAGAGGATGTTGCCATGTCACATGCAAATCACTTTGTGGTTGAGGAGTTTGTTAAATCCAATATCTTTTCTAGATTTGGTATGCTACGAGTGTTGATCAGTGACGCGGCAGCCAATTCGACAACTAGTTTCTTCTGCCTTTGTGCAAGAAGTATGGTGTCACTCATAGAATTGGAACACCATATCACCCATAGACGAGTGGTCAAGTGAAGGTTTCGAACAGGGAGATCAAGAACATTATTGAAAAGACGGTGGATCCTAATTTAAAAAATTGGTCGAGAAGGTTAAGTGATGCACTGTGGGCATACGGGACCGCTTATAAGACACCGATTGGTATGTCACCATACAAATTGGTCTATGGTAAAATGTGTCATCTTCCTGTGGAACTCGAGTACATAGCATATTGGGCAATCAGAAGATTGAATTTTGATATTAAAAGATCGGTGCTTAGAGGAAACTCCAACTCGTAGAGCTTGAGGAGTTTAGGAACAACTCATATGAGAATTCTAGAATATATAAAGCTCAAACCAAAGCATTCCACGACAGACATATCAGACAAAATATTTGAGGTCGGCCAAAAAGTGTGGTTGTTCAATTTAAGACTCAAATTGTTTCCCTATAAGCTCCAATCAATATGGGACGGGTCGTACAAAATTACTAAGGTTTACCCTCATGGAGTGGTGGAACTTGACTACCTTGACAACAGAAAGTGATTTGTTGTGAATGGTCAGTGTTTGAAGCATTATATTGAAGTTAAGCCAACAGAGAGTGTTGTTGAGACAATTGATTTAACAGAACTGGCACCGGAGCCAGATGATTTTAATCCTGAGTACTGAGAGGCGGCAACGTCGAGCCAATGATGTTAAATATTGGTACTAAGTGATAAAGAGTTGCTTTTAATCTTAGTTTGTAGTTGTAAAATAGTAGTTTAATTCAGTTTTTGTAAAAATTTAAGATCGAGTCCGAAATAGTCATCATCATTCAGAGGGATATTTTTGTCCACGAAGCATCAAATTTTGACGAATTGAAGTCAATCAAGTCATTAGGTGTGTATAGGGGAGGTTCGAGTATTCGGGAATCAAGAACGAGGTAAAAATGGCTGAAGCAAAAAAATTGAGCCTTGGGACCTACGCCCAAGCTTAGGTCCCGGGACTGTATAAATACAGTCCTGCGACTTTTCATTTCAAAATTCTATTTTCTTCCTCTCCTCTCCACCAAATCGACTCTCGTTCATTCCTAAAGCCGAATATCGATATTTCTTATCATTCCCAAGTGGCGGATAATCATATTAGTGAACGGTGTGTATGGATTCACGTGAAGAAATCGAAAAGTCTCCAGAATCCAATTTTGGGAAAATTTCCGTTTCTCGCGATTCGGTAAGTTTTGAACCATTCTTATGATTTTGATTACTTAATATAACTATTCTAAACTAGTATTGATGAATGAGACCGATCGAAATCGTGTTTTAATCCGTTTTAAAAAAGTTGGGTTTCCGACTTCAGATACGGGTTGAATATCAAATTTTCGAGATTAGGTATTGTTTAATCGTCGTATTAGAATACTTTAGATATAGTTTTGAGTTTGATTCAGTGTCCGGACAATTTTTGCTAATTTGCATAACAATCTGAATTCTGTAGGAATGGCTTACGTAAAATGAGCGAGGAAGGCTGCTGAGGGAGCATCTACGTCGGGGATGGCAGTATAGATAGATAGATCACGGTCACCACCTTTGGAGAGTACGAGGCCTGTACGACATAGTACCTAGGCACCGAGACCGGTGTATGTTGCGCCGGATTCGTCAGATGAGGAGGCTGAGAGGCTAAGTGCACCAACAGAAGGCATTGAGCTAGATTTGAGATATGGCCGGATGACAGTTCCACCTACTACACTGAGGGCACCATCATGACCCTAAGCAAAGTCTCCAGTCCCTGATCCATCACCACCACCACATAGGTCGGAGACATCCGATGAACAGACTACCGAGAGTAGTGATAGTGAGGATGGGCAGGCAGAGTATGAGGCAGAGTTGGAGGACGTTGAGCGCGGCGAGGTGCCGTATCCTGAGCCATCAGTTGATGGTGATGAGGGTGACCTTGTTTCTTATAGATGGAAGCACTCCACGATCTCCAAGGAGACGCTGATGACCCAGGCTTTGAAGAAGGGGTTCTGACAGGAGCACACTTTTGCTATTGTGCCACTTAAGAGGATAGGGCTAGTTCCACATTGGACCATAGGCCTATTGAGGGAGCACAGATTACTGCCGATCCTAGCCCCAACTGCACCACATATTTGCGCTGACATGATTTGTGAGTTCTGGCTTCATATGAGGCATTACAACAGAGGGACTCGACTAGTGATAGTGGTGTAGGGGCGGGAGTTTGAGATTACTCCCGAGAGTATTATTGTTGCATGGGGTATTCCACACGAGTGGCCTGCAGAGCTAGAGGAGAGTTTCCCACCTTTGCCAGACCCACTTCCGCCACTTTATGATATGGTGAGACTACAGACTGAGGGGCAGTGGGCCGATAATAGGTGTAATGGGACCACGAAGTTTAACTATCATCTGATGTTTTGGCTCTGGGTTATGATAGTTAGGTCCAATGTGTTACCACATAGCCATCAGACCATGTACTACCCGCCATTTCCATCATTGTACTACGCTTTCGAGTTCAGTCACAGGTACTTTATTCCACATGCCCTTTGACAAACTTTGTTCTGGCATTATATTCACTTACGCCGAGAGAACAAGGTCGGGACTGCCAAGTTTCAGATGGTTCTTCCCTGCCTTGTGATGAAGTTGATGTTTGATCAGGGATTATAGATAGATGTTAAGGATAAGTTTGCACCGCTGGTTATGTATGGCAAAGGAGCGTGGAACAAGGGATGGATCAAGAAGGGTCCAGCGACATATGCTCACCGACGCAGATTCAGAGGAGTGTTATTGCCAGGAGCATAAGAGGATGATGCAGAGCAGGCTATACCGGATGAGATGCTTGAGGTAAAGGTGCCACAGGCTGAGGAGGCTGCTTTAGGAGGTGATGCGGCACAGGCCTTGGCTGGGGGTGCTGTTATGATGACTCAGACCCAGTACGACCAATTAATTGGACGTATTGAGGGATTGAAGTGCTCATTTGTAGAGGAAAGGCAGGCCCGACAGTGTGAACACCGTGAGATGATGGATCGGTGGGATATTATGATGCAACATATGGGAGTGACAGTTCCACTACCACAGCCACCTCCGGATGATGCTTTGTAGTTATAATTTAGTTTTATTTTGTTTTTAGATTTTTCTTGTTTTAGGTGTCCACAGTAGAGATCAATCGTAGAGCAGAGAGTCATGTTCGATCTTTTGTGACCGCTTTAACGATCATCTCTAACGATTTGTGATATTTTTGCTTTTGTATAAAAAAAATAGTTTTTGACCGCTTTCATTGATATGCGTGCCTTACTATGATTATTACATTGAGTATGTGTGATTTTATTTTCGCACTATGAGGACATGTGTGCATTTAGGTTTGGGGGTGCGTTGTGCGTTGGTTATTGGAAAACATGTCTTGATTATAAAAAAATAATAATAAAAAAATTCAACCCTACCCTACGCCCAAACATAGGGTAGTACGTGTGTGGGCCAGAAAAATTGAAAAATTTGTTCGTTTTTAGGATGTTTTGGCCTGGTTTGTACTTATACTTGTATTTAGATTTGTTTAAGTTATTTTAGGAATTTGTGTAGAAGTTTTAGAGTAATCCTAATTTGACAAGGAGACTGCAAATAGAAGTTGGATTAGTTATTGCTTCCCCTTTCCTAGTCAATTAAGGGTTTTAAATCTTTTTTCTCTTCTAATTCTACTCCATTCATCTATAAATACATCTATAGGGTAGAGACAATTCACAATTCATAATTCTCAAGGAGTGAGCATTAGATTGTGTATTCTTCTTATATTCTTTCTATTTCGAGGAAGGTTAGTATGAATAATGCGAATGAATATTATTCTAACCCAGAAGAATTCATTGAAGAGACGGAATCATATGTGGTTATGAAGAATACGAATAATAAAGGTACGAGTCAGAAGGGAAGCCAAACCATACCAAAATTGTTTTTGCAGTGTCGGTTGCAATTTGAAGAGGTATTTCATCCGGAGAAGGGAAAATCCTTAGAGAACGAGGATTCAAGGGTCTAGAAAAATCGGCAGGCGAAAAGGTGTATCTAGACTTAGTCTAAAAATTCTATGAAAATATGATAATTTTGGGATCGCCAGGATTTGAGGTGATAAGGGCTAAAGTGACTCAGTGGAGTGCTCCTGTTGTGATTGGAATAAGAAGTATTGCCAATGCATGGAGTATACCAATCAGTACTTCGGCAAACTTACAAGGAATATTGAAGGAGAATTCGGTAGTATGGCCACATAAAGACGAGGAAATGGTTCGGGAATTATGTGCAGTATCAGATCCGACAGATAAGATATGAGATAATTGGTGGTTGAAGTCGGATCTACTTTATTTGGATTGTGTCGTTGCGGCTCAACTTCGGCCTAATAATCGAACAAGTGCAAGAGATCACACTATGCTTAGAACTTTATATGCCCTAACTCATGGGTATGAAGTGTGTGTTCCAACATTGATTATGACTGAGATGTCGTATGCTCGAGCAATTATAAGTCGAGAATGGGCGGGGGCCGATAAATGTGACTATTATTTTCCATACCCGTTTTTACTATCAAAAATCATTGCTAGGCAGTTGGGTGATAAATGAAGGAATTGGATGAGATGCGGGGGATATTCATGAAAATATATCTAGAGGAAGCTTTAGAGAAGTTGAAAGAGACTGCAGACTACCGGATATAGTTGAAGAGTGTCGTGTCGAATGATGAAGAAGAAGAGGCGGACTAGGATTTAGGTTTAGGATTTTAGGTTATTTTATTTGTAGAGACGATAGACCCTTAAGGTCCCGTCTTTGTTTCTTTTATTTTTATTTTAGGATTGTAGGCCCTTAAGGCCAAATCAGTTTTTTTATAATTATTATTTTTGTCATAAAAAAAATTCAATAAAAAAAAAGATAATATTTGATTCCTTGAAAGCATATGTCGATTTTTGGATATTTATGATGAAATTTATTTTCCATTGCTATGATTGAGATGTGTGTTTTATTGATGATATCTCCAGGTGATCCAATTCAAGTTTGGGGAGAGGATTTATGCTTTGCTTTAGAATCCAAAATTGAGCTTCAAGGGTAACTGTATCTGTTCTCCTATTTTATTTTTGACCAAGAGGGCATGGTCTGATTTAAGTTTGGGGGTAAGGGTATAGTATTACAAGGAATAAAGATTTTCGAGAAAAAATAAAAAACATTATTTGTTTTCATGCATGAATGTTTGACATTTACAGTTTGATTAAGTTTATGTTTATAATGTATGAGTTGTATGTGATGTGATATTCCCGCTCATAAGAATAATGATTAGATCAAGTTAGTGAAGTGATGTGATTTTACATGGATGAGTGAATGAGTGAAATTGAAATTAAGAAGGACGACTTTGACCTATAAACACAAGCACACATTCACTATGAGAAATAGGTTAATTTTTTACTATATAGTTGAAAAATAATTTTTCCGCAATAAAAGGGGAAAAGGGGAGTTGTTTTGGTTCAAATGGAAAAAATTGAATTTTTTTTTGAGAAAATAAAATGCAAAAAACAGTTCCTTGATCAGAGTAACCGAACATTCGTTTCACCAATATCATTGTTCGTATTTAAATGAGAGAAGATTGATGAGCATAAATCCCATGGAAGAAGCTCGGGCCCAATTGGTTGGGACTAAAAATCCTCGCTTGAAAGTCTGGAGATTTAGAAAGACAAAAAGGGATGAAAAGTGAAAAGTTGAAAAGTCACGGTTTTACTAAAAATGGCAAAGTTTGATCAATGAAGTAGGAGAAAAGAAACTAAAATATTGTAGTTGAATGTTCACAAAATCACGGAAGGTTGTTTGGATTTTAAGTAGAAAGTAGCAAAATTATTCACTTAAGTGGGGACCATTCATAACACGAAGCTTGATATAATTGTTGTTTGGTAGTGAGTGAGAATATTTGCATTCGTATTATCTTGTGTGTTGTATCATAAGCTTATTTGACTTGTGTGTGTGAACTCATGAATGCGTAATTACAGAAGAATTGAGATGTTTGTAGGTACCATCACTGGAAATCTTCACGAGACTTCAGTCGTCCACTAGGGGTAACCTAGGGGTTTAAAAGATTTGTTACACGTGTTAAGTGTAATCGTTGACCCTCACGAAAGAAAGGGATTACGTTAGAGTAGATAGGTTAGATAGAATAAAAATCATCACAGATAGTTTTCTCTGAGTTTATTGCTAAGGGACTGACAATATTTAAGTTTGGGGGTGTGATAGGTGCTCAATATTGGTCATTTTTCGCTGCTATCTTGCATTTGTTATGTTTTTACATTTTGTTACTTAGTATTATTATCTCGTTTATGTGTTTAAGCATGTTTCAGGAGCTTAATGAAGAAACATATCTAATCTCAGTGAATTAACTGAGTTTATGTTCATTTCTATCTCGAGAAAGGATCAAGAGGTGTGCCAGAGCGAAGAAGAGCTACAAGAGGGCAAAATGGTCATTTCCCGACATCATTATCTCACCGGAAGGGCAAAAATGTCATTTTTAGACATTAATACTTCACCGAAAAGCATCGGGAGTCAAAGGCGACCAATCTAGCTCAAATATGAAAAGATGAATTTTTACAGCAAAAATGCATCATACCCTACATCGTGAGAGAGAAAAAGAGGCAGATTGGACCTAAGCTACGCTCTTAAGCTACGCTGTGGTTTGTACCCTACGTTGTGGTTTGAGGCCACGTGATCCCTTTACGTGCTGAAGTTGTTTCGGAGTTATTTCAAAAAAAATTAGTTTTGTCCCTACTTCAATATTTTAAGTAATCGGTGATTCCAGACCTCTACATACATGCTTATACACATATTTACATATGATTTTATGAGAATATTCATGTATTATGAAATTACAGAAAATGACAATCATTAGGGTTCCCCTCACTTGTTTATAAATATGAGAGGGTTAAGTTATATTTTAGTGCTGTTTTGGAGGCTGGTTCACGCACGTTCATTCATAAAGTTCTTCCATTGAAGAGAACCACCATTGAAGACCTAGAGATCCGGAGAAGAAGGCCATGGAGAGCGTTTCTACACCGACAATGCAGATTTTCTCAGCCATGATCAACTAATTCAGTATCTAGGATTTTCTCTCAAAACCCTAGCCAAGTAATGTAGTTCTGATTTTATATTCAATTGTAGAGAGGGGAAACTGTGACTATACTGTGATGATTGTGTTAGATGAGAAACCGTTTTCATTTGTGATACAAGTTTATATATTTGAATTGATTCTTGTCTTAGACTTTTCGAATATATTTATCTCACACAATCATAATTATTCACTATGGGTTGGAACTCGGATGCTTAATTTGTGATTTTCTACACAATGGTGGTCATAAAACTCAAAACCCTAGGTTGACACAGGCCATGCCCTGACAAACTGATATAGACATGCTTTAGTTTAATTTACTTTCATTAATTTACTTTCCGTTAGTAGTTGGCATGCACTAATCAGTTTAGTCTTGAGATGGGATGTCACGATTCGGTTGAGAGTAATCCTTTTTGGGGTAAAACTGTTGGCACGGTGTGACTTGATTCACAGTCAATGGATCGCCCTCATGCAATTGAAATAGAATTTGGACTATGTTATGCGGTTAGTGGTGGAGTGAGGAAACCCTAGTTTTCTCTCTCTCTGAATCACAACCATTATTTATTATTGCTTTCTGTATTATTTTCATTAGTATTTGATAATTCACAAAATCAAACTCTTTTCGGAAAACTATAATTCAGTGTTTTTAAACTATTAAAGTGAACAATCCTCATCTCTGTGGGATCGATATTACCCTACTCAAGCAAACCTATATACAATTGATTTGTGCGCTTGCAGAAGAGTAAAACCTAAATTATCATTAAGGTGTCGTTTTTAATCACATATTTTGCACACACCTGATGCCCATCTGCCACGTGATCCCTTTACGTACAAAAGTTGTTTCGGAGTTGTTTTAGAATTTTCCAATTTGTTCTCTGCTTCGATATTTTAAGTGATATGTGATTCCAGACCTCTACATAAAGGCTTATACACCTATTTACATCAGATTTTAGAGACGTTATTCATGTATTATGAAATTACAGAAAATTGCAACCATTAGGGTTTCCCTCACTTGTCTATAAATATGAGAGAGTTAGGTTTAGAGAGGTGTTATAATTTTCAAGCACGTTCATTGAGTTGGTGGCTAATTTCATTGTTTCCATAGAAGAGAATCACCATTGAAGATCTAGAGATCCGGAGAAGAAGATTATGGAGAGCGTTTCTACACCGACAATGCATTTTCTCTCCACCATGATCAACTAACTTGGTATCTAGGGTTTTCTCGCAAAACCCTAGCAAAGTAATGTAGTTTTGATTTTATATTCAATTGTAAAGAGGGAAACTGTGACTATACTATGATGATAGTGTTCGATGAGAGACCGTTTTTATTCGTGATACAAGTTTATTTATTTGAATTGATTCTTCTCTTAGACTTTTCGAATGTATTTATCTTATACAATCACAATTATTCACTATGGGTTGGATTTTGGATGCTTAATTTGTGATTTCTACACAATTGTGGTCATAAAACTCGGAACCCTAGGTTGACACAAGCTATGCCCTGACAAACTAATATAGACATGCTTCATGCTTTAATTTACTTTTCTGTATTTACTTTCTGTTAGTAGTTGGCATGCACTAATCAGTTTATTCTTGAGATGGGTTGTCGCGATCCAGTTGAGAGTAATCCTTTTTGGGGTCAAACTGTTGGCGCGGTGCGACCTGATTCACAGTCAATGGATCGCCCTCATGCAATTGATATATAATCCAAGCTATATTATGCGGTTAGTGGTAGAGTGAGGAAACCCTATTTTTCTCTCTCTCTGAATCACAACCATTATTCATTATTGTTTTTTGTTTTATTTTTATTAGTATGAGATAATTCATAAAAACAAACTCTTTTCGAAAAAGTATAATTCAATATTTTTAGACAATTGAAGTGAACAATCCTCGTCTTTGTGGGATCGATTTTCCCCTACTCAAGCAAAATTGTCTACAATTGATTTGTGAGCTTCCAGAAGGGTAAAACCTAAAATGTCGTTAAGGTGTCATTTTTAACCACATATTTTGCACACACCTGACGTCCATCAAGCTTTTGGCGCCGTTGCTGGGGACTTGGCATTGTTCAATAGCTTTAGTAGTTTATTTCCATTATGTTATAGTAGATTAAATATAAAGTTGATATTTTTTTGTGATTTTCAGGTACAATTGAAGAGCGTGAAAGGAAAACACAAAGCTGCTGAAGTTGCGTCTGGACCCTTTGTGAGTTTAAATTTTGCTTGATTTTTGCATTTAATTTTTAGCTTTGCTTTTTGTTCATAGTTTAGATAAGTTTAGAAGTATTTTAATTAATTTGCTTTAAGTCAGAAAAAACAATTCGAAAAAAAAAACTTTTTGTGAGCTCAATGTATGACCAATAGATTGACCTGTTCTAATCCAAGTACAACACTAGTTGTTTATGACCCTGAGATCAAAAGAACTCTAAGTCGTTTACGTCGAGATATTGAAGAGGGATGGGTGACCAAAGAGTGAGTCAACAGAGGGCACCAGAGATGTCGTTGAAAGGATACTGCGTGCCGGATGCGTATGATTCCTATGCTGATTTCCCAGAAGAATAAGGCGCAAAACACTTCGAGATTAAGTCAAGTGCTATCAATATGCTTCCAAAATTGTCAAGCCTTAGGATAGAGGACCCATACCAGCATATAAATGATTACTTAGAGGTTCCATCTACAGTGAGGTTTGAGGGTTTGACTAAAAATGATTTGCGAGTGCGTATATTTCCTTGGTCGTTGAGAGCCAAAGCTAAAAGATGGTACATCAAATTAGCTAAGGCGATTAAAATTGATTGGGAAGCCCTTCAGAAAGAATTTATAGAAAAACATTATCCCATAGGAAAGACCTTAGAAACAAGATACAATAAAAAGTTTTAGAGAATTTCCTGGTGAGCAGTTTCATGATGCTTGGGAGAGATATAGTGAAATCTTGTATAAGTGTCCCCACCATAGGTTCACTGAACAAGATGTGGCTAATAATTTTTACATGGGACTTGGAGATAAACATAGGAATTTGATAGATATGGCAACACAAGGGCAATTTATCTTGAAGCCGGCAAAAGAACTCTTAGACTTGTTTGATAGTATTAGTGAGAATACAATTCAATGTGAATTTGAGTTAAGGTCTAAAGGTGAACTAGATAGAAGATCAGGAAAAGCTTTTAAGGTTAATCATGATGAAGGTAAAGATCTAGTGGCATTAATAGAGGATAAATTAGAGAGATTTGAAAAGCTTCTTACCCAAAGCAATCATTCCCCTAGAAGAGAAGTGTCAGAGGTAGAAGTCAATTATTCACATAATGAGTGTCAAAATGGTGAATTCGTTGCTATCAATGCTAATGTAGCATGAAACTACCTAAACAATGCTCCTTTCACCAATTCATACACATCAAATGTCCAAAATTATCCATCTTTGTCATCTCAATCATCGAATGTGGAATCAAGGTTCCCTCTAGAACAACAATCATATAATCCACAACTAAAGGTCCAACAGAATCAACAATCATACCAATCTCCACCAACAATCATGGCTCGAAATTATCAGTCAAATTACCAACCCATACAGCCATTCAATAATTCTCAGGCTCTCCAGCCGTTCAATAATAATCAATTTGTCTAGCAATAAAACTACTAGACCCATCCTGAAGGAACCCAAACCCAAGAATTCAACCCAAATCAAGCTTACCCTCTATTTCCTCAAAACCATTTCCAGCATCAAAATTCAACTCAAAATTCACAACAAAGACAACCTGGCTTTGAAGAAAAGGTGATGAGTGCTCTGAGGGAGGTTAAAAATCAATCTAATAATCATTCTCAATTCATTACTCAAATTGGAGCCCAAATGATACAACTAGCAAATGCTATGGATGGGATAAAAAGAATGTTGCCTATTTAGCTAATGGATAACCCGAAGCAGCAACAAGCACTGGAGCATGGATCCTTTGTTGAGACTCGTCATGAGATAGTTCAAGCAGTTACAGTTTTAAGCAGTGGAAGAGAAATGGATAGTAAAGCTGAGGAACAATTTGAGGAGATAGCGAACAAGCGAAATGCGGCTAAAGAGGTTCAAAGAGATCTACCTCAAGAGGAGAAAGAGCTGGATAGGGCAGAATATGAGGAAGTAACACCTTACCCTTAACGTCTCTGAGAGTCGATTTTGTATAAAAATCATAAGGAGAAGGACATGCTGGATCCATGTTGGCAAGTCGAGATCAATAAACCTCTTTAGACATTGTTGACCAAATTCCACCCTATGCCAAATTTTTGAATGATCTCTGTACTCAAAAGCATAAAAAAAAAAACTAAGGTCCCGAAAAATATTTTATTAACTGAACAAGTGAGTTCGATCTTACTGAGTGATACTACACCTAAAAAAAAAAAACTAAGGTCCCGAGTGTTAATTTATTACATTACTCGGTATATCAGTAGCTAGGGTTGGGAGATCTCAATACTACCTCGGTGGTGCTTCATTGACAGATAGATCAACTAAACAACCGAGATAAATTTTGGAGGATGTCATAGTGCAAGTGGGTAAGTTCTTTCTACTATCCTGTAGACTTTGTAGTATTAGACATGGAACCTGACCATAGATCGAGGATTCATATCCCTGTTATCTTAGGAAGACCATTTTTTGCTACGGCAAATGCATGCGTTGATTGCAGAATAGGGGTTATGGACATATCTTTTGGGAATTTAAACATGAGGATGAATGTCTTTGATACCAACCATCAACTACCTGAACCAGCCGAGTGTTTTAGCATAGGACAAGCTTTTTAAACCCCTAGGTTACCCCTAGTGGACGAGTGAAGTCTCGTAAAGGTTTCTAGTGATGGTACCTACAAACATCTCAATTCTTTTGTAATTACGCATTCATGAGTTCACGCACACAAGTTAAATAAGCTACGATACAACACACAAGATAATATGAATGCAAATACTCCAACTTACTACCGAACAATAACTATCTCGAGCTTCATGTCATGAATGGTCCCCACTTGAAGTAAATAAATTCGTTACTCACTAGTCCCAATCTAGACAACCTTCCGTGTCGTTGTGAACATTCTACTATAATATTTCAATCTTTCTAAACTTTTGTCTTTTAAGAAATAAAATCAACTTTTCTACTTTCCACATTATCCCTTTTTATTGTTTTTCTAAGCTCCGGACTTTCCAGCGAATATTTTTAGTTCCGACCAACTGAGCCCGAGCTTCTTTCATGGGATTTATTCTCATTAGTTTTCTCCCCTTTTTACGCGAACAGTGATATTGGTCATACCAAGGCCCGGTTACTCAATTCGAAAAACTACTTTTTGCATCTAATTCTAAAAATAAATTTTCAATAAAATCCTTCCAAATCAACACAACACCCCTTCTCCCCTTGTATTTTGGAAAAATTATTAATTAAAGATCAATTGTTTTTCTCATAGTGAATATATGCTTGTGCTTATAGGTCAAAGTCGTCTTTCTTGGTTTCAATTTCACTAATCACTCACCCATGTAAACCACATTACTTCACTAAATCAATCTAATCATTACTCTCATGAGCGGGAACATCACATCACATATTAATTTATGCATTATAAACATAAACTCAATCAACTCATCATGCGAAACACTCATGCGTAGAAACAAAGAACTTTTTCAAAATTTTCAATTTTTAAGATTTTTCAAAAAAAAATCATTCCTTATAACTATACCCTAACCCCCAAACTTAAATGAGTTCATGTCCTCATGGTAAAAAGTAAAGAATGAGACAAGATACAGTTACCCTTAAAGCGCAGTTCTGGATTCTTTGAAATGTTCAACCTCCTCCCCCAAACTTGATTCGGATCACTTATAAATATGCAACAAACACATACCATAATAACATATCAAGGGAAAGGAAATTGTAAAAATTACCAGAAATTAACACACAATTTTTGAAAGAATTTTTGAAAATTCTTTTTTTGGATTTTATTAAAAAATATTTAAAATGAAATAAAAAAATTGATTCGGCCTTAAGGGCCTACAATCTCTAATAATTGAAATTGCATAAATAACTTACCTATTATTATACAAACCAAGGCTAGACAGCCTAGGACCAATGTTTAACGTCTTTGGCACGACGTTTCACAAAAGGTTATCCAATACTTTTCCTCTCTGCCATACTTAACTTAATTAAAGTACAAAATGTAGGAGGTGACTCTCTAAATGCTCTAACCCATAGACAATTAGTACTACTCATGACATCGTGTACATAACAATAATCACCATGTAAAATACCCCTTTTTTCTTGTTCTAACTTCAGCCCCTGTATGGTCAGTGCTTCCATCAAATCCTCCTTCAACACCTTAGACAACAGTCCTTCCACCATCTCATCACTCTCCAGTAAACTGACAAACGCCATAAATTCTGGTCCCGGATCAATCTCCTCATCATATATCAGTCTCTTCCCATGTATCTCGAACCTTTTATAGAATACTACTTCTCCGCGGGGGTAAACCGATCTAACCTTGTGTGGTCCTTCCCATTTTTGTTAGAGTTTACCTATAAACACTTTCAGCTTTGGATTACATTGCCATTTCCGGCCAAGTTTAAGGAACTTAAGACGAACATGCTTAGCATGATATACTCTTGTTCGAGCTATGTAACTCCGAGCATCCTTATACGCACAATTCCGTATCCCCTCACACTTGTCTCTCAATCGCGGATCTTCCAAGGCATACAACTTATCTACCATGTTTATGCTCAACACTCGCTCATCTGGAAAGGGATCCTTAAGAAGGGTGTCATCCTTGATAGGCTATATGAAAATTCATAGCAAATGATCAGCTCTAGCATTTTTCACACATGTTTTATCTTTTAATTTATCATCCTCCACATACAACACCATCTCAGGAAGCTTACTTTCAGGCACCAACTTCTGTGAAGGAATAAGTTGAGGTCCAAGCAACTCTCTTGATACTCTATCTGATGGTGAATATAATGAAGCTTCCAATGCAACAATATCTTTCCAACTAGATCGTTGTTGGTCCTCTCCATTTTCAAAATTCACCTCCGATCTTTTCATCACAATCTCCAAATCATCTCTTACACTACTCTGAGATACAAATTCTTCAATCATCCCCTCTATGTTAAAACACTCAACTAGTTCAGGTAGTCGATGGTTGGTATCAAAGACATTCATCCTCATGTTTAAATTCCCAAAAGATATGTCCATAACCCTTGTTCTGCAATCAACGCATGCATTCGCCGTAGCCAAAAATGGTCTTCCTAAGATAACAGGGATATGTCTCCTCGATTTATGGTCAGGTTCCATGTCTAATACTACAAAGTCTACAAGATAATAGAACTTACCCACTTGCACTATGACATCCTCCAAAATTCCTCTCGGTTGTTTAGTTGATCTGTCTGCCAATTGAAGCACCATCGAGGTAGTATTGAGATCTCCCAACCCTAGCTGCTAATAGACAAAGTAAGGTAATAAACTAACACTCACACCCAAATCAAGAAGAGCTCTACCAATCTTCTGGTCACTAATGACACAAGAAACAATGGGAGCACCGGGATCTTTCCTCTTAGATGGAGTATCACTCAGTAAGATTGAACTCACTTGTTCAGTCAATAAAATATTTTCCGGGACCTTATTTCTATTTTTATGCTTTTGAGTACAGAGATCCTTAAAAAATTTGGCATAGAGTGGAATTTGGTCAACAATGTCTAGAAGAGGTTTATTGATCTCGACTTGCTTACATGGATCCAACATGTCCTTCTCCTTATGCTTTTTATTTGAAATTGACTCTCAGAGACGTTGAGGGTAAGGTGTTAATTCCTCATATGGTGCCCTTTTTGGTTCTTCATCTTCATTCACTTGAGGTTGATCTTTCTGAGCTTTCTCAGCCTCTTTCTTTCGAGCTTCTTCTTCTGTCTTTCTTTGAACTTCTTTGACCTTTTACTTCGTTAGTCTCTCCTCATGCTGCTCCTTAGCCTTACTATCCACTTCTCTTCCATTTCTTAAAATTGTGACTGCTTGGACTGTCTCATGACGAGTCTCAACAAAGGATCTAGACTCCAGTACTTGTTGCGGTTTTGGGTTCACCACCGGTTGACTAGGCAATATTTTCACTATCCTATCCATAACATCCACTAATTGTACCATTCAGGCTTCCATTTGAACAAGGGATTGGGAATGAGAGTTCAGTGTTTGGTTGGTCGCCTAAGAATTATTAGATTGATTTTTAATCTCCCTCAGGGTACTCATCATCTCTTTAAAGTCAGGTGGTCTTGATAGTGAATTTTGAGTTGGATGTTGATGTTGGAAATTGTTTTGATGATATGGAGGGTAAGCTTGATTTAAATTGAATTATTGGTTTTGTTTTCCTTGAGGCTGGGTCTGGTAGTTATATGGCTGGACAACTTGATTATTATTGAATTATTGGAGAGCCTGAGAATTATTGGATGACTCTCTGGGTTGGTAATTTAATTGAGAATTTTGAGTCATTATTCTTGACTGAGATTCGAATGATTGCTGACTCTATTGGAACCTTGGTTGTAGATATGATTGTTGTTCCTGAATGAACCCTGGTTGACTGTTGGATGATTGTCCTTGTGGGACCCTTCCTGGTTGGTTTTCCACATTTGTGGATGTATAGGAAAATAATGGGTGATTTCTGGCATTGGAAGTGTATAAATTTGTGAAAGGAGCATTATTTGAATAGTTCCACAATGCGTTGGCATCAGCAACCATTATGTCCTGACACTCATTTTGGGAATACTTGGCTTCTACCTCTGAGACTTCTCTCCTAAGTGAATGATTTTGCTTGAGAAACTTGTCTACTTTCTCTCCTAACAACGCCACTGAATCTCTTACAACATCATGATTCACCTCATACGCTTTTTTAGATCTCTTGTCAAGACCACCCCTAGACCTTAAATCAGATTTATATTGGATTCCGTTCTCACTGATATTGTTAAACAAGTCTAACTGTTCTTTTGCTCGTTTTAGGGTAAATTGACCTTATGTTGATGCATCTATCAAAGTTTTATGTGCCTCTCCAAGTCCCATGTAAAAATTCTTAGCGACATCCTGTTCAGTGAAACTATGGTGGGGACACTTATATAAGATTTCACTATATATCTCCCAAGCATCATGAAACAGCTCACCAGACAATTCTCTAAAACTTTTTATTGCATCTTGTGCTTCTAAGGTCTTTCCTATGGGATAGTGTTTTTCTATAAATTCTCTTTGAAGGGTTTCCCAATCAATTTTAATCGCCTTAGCTAATTTGATGTACCATCTTTTAGCTTTGTCTCTCAACGACCAAGGAAATATATGCACTCGCAAATCATTTTTAGTCACACCCTCAAACCTAACTTTAGATGCTACCTCTAAGAAATCATTTATATGCTGGTATGGGTCCTCTATCTTAAGGCTAAAATATTTTGGAAGCATATTGATCATGCTTGACTTGATTTCGAAGTGTTTTGCGCCTTCTTCGTCTAGGAAATTTGTATAGGAATCATACGCCTTTGGCGCGTAGTATCCTTTCAGCGACATCTCTGGTGCCCTCTGTTGATTCACTTTTTGGTCACCCATATCGCTTTCTACTGTACTTGGATTAGAACGGGTCAATCTATCGGTCATACACTGAGCTCACAAAAGTTTTTTTTTTCCTAATAATCACAAAATCGCAGTTTTGATGTCCTAAACGACGTTTTTCGGCCAAAAATTGACTGAGCTCATTTCACATCAATGAGTCTTATTTAATGGCCATTTTTCACTCAAAAACCTCACCTCATTTGCGAAAATCGGAATATATTTTTTTCAGAAAATAAAATTAACTACTTCTAAACTCTTCTAACTATTAACAAAAATAAAGCTAAAAATTATGTGGATAATTAAGATAAACTAAAACTCACAAGAGGTCCTATGACACAACTTTCATTGCTCCGCCAAATCGCCTTATGCTTCTCAGAACAGCTCGCAAAAACACACGAATTCCAACTTTAGATACAATCTATAATAACGCAATGCAAATAAACTACAAAAGCTATTGAACAGTGCCAAGTCCCCGGCAATGCCACCAAAAACTTGGGGGCCGTAAGGTGTGTGCAAAATATGTGATTAAAAATGACACATTGACGATACTTTACGTTTTACCCTTCTGCAAGCGCACAGATCAATTGTAGACAATTTTGCTTGAGTAGGGGAATATCGATCCCATAGAGACGAGTATTGTTTACTTCAATAGTCTAAAAACACTGAATTATATTGTTTCGAAAAGTTTAGTTTTGTGAATTATCTAATACTAATGAAAATAAAATAAAAAACAATAATGAATTATGGTTGTGATTCAGAGAGAGAGAACACTAGGGTTTCCTCACTCCACCAATAACTGCATAATATAGCTTGAATTATATATCAATTGCATGAGGGCGATCCATTGACTGTGAATCAGGTCGCACCGCGCCAGCAATATGACCTCAAAAAGGATTACTCTCAACCTGATCGCGACAACCCATCTCAAGACTAAACTAATTAGTGCATGCCAACTACTAACAGAAAGTAAATGCAGAAAAGTAAATTAAAGCATGAAAATAAACTAAAAAATGTCTATATCAGTTTGTCAGGGCATGACCTGTGTCAACCTAGGGTTTCGAGTTTTATGACCACCATTGTGTAGAAAATCACAGATTAAGCATCCGAGTTCCAGCCCATAGTGAATAATTGTGATTGTATAAGATAAATATATTCGAAAAGTCTAAGACAAGAATCAATTCAAATATATAAACTTGTATCACAAATGAAAACGGTTTCTCATCTAACACAATCATCACAATATAGTCACAGTTTCCCCTCTCTACAATTGAATATAAAACTAGAACTTCATTACTTGACTAGGATTTTGCGAGAAAATCCAAGATACCGAGTTAGTTGATCATAGCGGAGAGAGACTGCATTGTCGGTGTAGAAACGCTCTCCATAATCTTCTTCTCCGGATCTCTAGGTCTTCAATGGTGGTTCTCTTCTATGGAAGCAAGTATAAACTTTGAGCGTGAGAACTCTATGAATGAACGTGCGTGAAAAGTAAAACTATCACTTTAAACCTAACCCTCTCATATTTATAGACAAGTGAGGGAAACCTTAATGGTTGCCCTTTTCTGTAATTTCATAATACATGAATAATGTCTCTAAAATCTAATGTAAATATGTGTATAAGCCTGTATGTAGAGGTCTAAAATCACCGATCACTTAAAATATCGAAGTAGGGACAAAATTGGAAAATTCTGAAACAACTCCGAAACAACTTCAGCACGTAAAGGGATCACGTGGCCATAAGGTGGGACCTACGCTCCTGACCTACGCTTGGACGCAGGTTTAGGGCGTAGGGTCCCCTTTTGGCTCACAAACCAAAGCGTAGCTCAGGTCCAATCTGCCTCTTTTTCCCTTTGACGACGTAGGGTATGATGCATCTTTTGCTGTAAAAACTCATTTTTTCATATTTGAGCTAGACTGGTCGCCTTTGACTCCCAATGCTTTTAGGTGAAGTTATAATGTCTGGAAATAACATTTTTTCCCTTCGGTGAGATAATGACGTCGGGAAATGACCATTTTGCCCTTTGGTAGCTCTTATTTGCTCTAACACACCTCTTAATTCCTTTTTTGAGATAGAAACGAACACGAATTTAGTTAATTCACCGAGATTAGCTCTGTTTCTTCAGTAAATTCCTGAAATATGCTTATACACACAAACGGTATAAAAATACCAAGTAACGGAATGTAAAGACATAACAAACGCAAAATAGGGGCGAAAAATGACCAATATTGAGCACATATCAAACTCATGAATGCGTAATTACAAAAGAATTGAGATTTTTATAGGTACCATCACTAGAAACCTTTACGAGACTTCACTCATCCACTAGGGGTTTAAAAGGCTTGATACACGTGCTAAGTGTAATCATTGACCCTCACGAAAGCAAGGGATTAGGTTAAAGTAGATAGGTTATATAGAACAAAAATCATTACGGTCGGTTATCTTTGAATTTATTGCTAAGGGACTAGCAATATGTAAGTTTGGGGGTGTGATAGGTGCTCAATATTGGTCATTTTTTGCCCCTATCTTGCGTTTGTTATGTCTTTACATTCTGTTACTTGGTATTTTTATCTTGTTTGTGTGTGTAAGCATGTTTCAGCAACTTAATGAAGAAACATAGTTAATCTCAGTGAATTAACTAAGTTCGTGTTCGTTTATATCTCGAGAAAGGAATCAAGAGGTGTGCCAGAGCAAAGAAGAGCTACCGGAGGGCGAAATGGTCATTTCCCGACATCGTTATCTCACCAAAGGGTAAAAATGTCATTTACAGACATTATTACTTCAACCAAAAGCATCGGGAGTCAAAGGCGACCAGTCTAGCTCAAATATAAAAAAATGGGTTTTTACAGTAAAAGATGCATCATACCCAACGTCGGCAGAGGCAAAAAGAGGCAGAATTGACCTTATCTACACTTTGGTTTATGAGCCAAAAGGGGGCCCTACACCCTAGACCTACGCCCAAGCGTAGGTCAGGGGCGTAGGTCCCACCTTGCGGCCACGTGATCCCTTTACGTGCAGAAGTTGTTTCGGAATTTTCCAGTTTTGTCACTGCTTCGATATTTTAAGTGATCGGTGATTCTAGACCTCTACATACAGGCTTATACACATATTTACATCAGATTTTAGAGACATTATTCATGTTTTATGAAATTACAGAAAAGGGAAACCATTAGGGTTTCCCTCACTTGTTTATAAATAGGAGAGGGTTAGGTTTAGAGAGGTGTTCTGATTTTCACGCACGTTCATTGAGTTGGTGGCTGATCTCATTGCTTCCATAGAAGAGAATCACCATTGAAGACCTAGAGATCCGGGAAATAAGATTATGAAGAGCGTTTCTACACCGACAATGCAGTCTCTCTCTGCCAATATCAACTAACTCGGTATCTAGGGTTTTCTCGCAAAACTCTAGCCAAGTAATGTAGTTTTAGTTTTATATTCAATTGTAGAGAGGGAAAATTATGATGATTGTGATGATTGTGTTAGATGAGAGACCATTTTTATTTGTGATACAAGTTTATATATTTGAATTAATTTTTGTCTTAAACTTTTTGAATATATTTATCTTATACAATCACAATTATTCACTATGGGTTGGAACCCGGATGCTTAATCTATGATTTTCTACACAATGATGGTCATAAAACTCGAAACCCTCGGTTGACACAGGCCATGCCTTGACAAACTGATATAGACATGCTTTAGTTCATTTTCATGCTTTAATTTACTTTCTGTTAGTAGTTGGCATGCACTAATCAGTTTAGTCTTGAGATAGATTGTCGCAATTCGGTTGAGAGTAATCCTTTTTTGGGTCAAACTATTGGCGCGGTGCGACCTGATTCACAGTCAATGGATCGCCCTCATGCAATTGATATATAATCTTAACTATATTATGCGGTTAGTGGTGGAGTGAGGAAACCCTAGTTTTTTCTCTCTCTGAATCATAACCATTATTTATTATTGTTTTCTGTTTTATTTTCATTAATATTAGATAATTCACAAAATCAAACTATTTTCGGAAAACTATAATTCAGTGTTTTTAGACTATTAAAGTGAACAATCCTCGTCTCTATGGGATCGATATTCCCATACTCAAGCAAAACTATATACAATTGATCTGTGCGGAGAATGGTAAAACCTAAAGTGTCATTACGGTGTCATTTTTAACCATATATTTTGCACACATGTGATGCCCATCAGTATACAAAGGTCTGAAGTCACAGGCACGTCTTCGAATCAAACCGAGGGTAGAATAGGCAAAAACCATCGAAACTCACAAAAAGTTGCCGCATATACGCTTTAAGCGTAGATCCAAGCATAAAAATGTAATTTCCAGCCACGTTTTGAAACTGAAAACATAGACACAAGCGTAGATGTTTTCTTCAAAACCACTTTTCTTCGTAAATGCAATGAAATTACCGCCTTGAACCCACGATACTTTTTGCTGAAGGTGACGGCTTCTGAAAATGCCATTTTTGCCCTCCTGAAGCCATTTTTGTCTCGAACTACCTCTTTGACTCTCCTCTTTAAATATAAAGAACGTGCACTTCAGTTAATTCACCGAAGTTAGCTCCATTTTTTCGTTAAGCTCCTGAAATATGCTTTAACACACAAACAACATAAAAATACCAAATAATGGAATGGAATGACGTAACAATAGTTAGTTAAGGGGTCAAAATATCTAATATTTGATACCTATCAGCCGGCATAGATTTATGTTCTAAATATTGCCTTAGGCCGGGCTATGAATCATTGTTTTCTACTTTTTGGTTTATTTCTTTTATTTTCTTTTGTTATGGTTATACTCCATTCCAAACATATTAGAAAGGTAATGAAAATGGATATTTTGGTATTAATTGAGCAAACTATTTTGATTTTATTCATGTATTGATTATATAAGCAAAATGATATAAGTTTGGGGGGGGGGGGGGGGGGGGGGGGGGGGGGGGACGAGTTTTTCAAAAAGATTTTGTTTTAAACTTATATATTAATTTATATATGTATAATTTACAATATAAACGGTTTATTCTATTTAAATTATTTTCATAAATATATAATATCATATTAATAGAAAAATATATAAAATAATTTTTATTAACTTTGGAATATATATAATTATATATATTAACTTTTTATATCTTACTATGTATAATTTATATATATATTTACATTATATATTTATATTAAAGAAAAAAAGTTGAAAAGTTTGGTACAAGAACTATCGAGTACTCGGTGGTCCTCCCACCGAGTAGTCGGTGGAAACTGGAATTAAATATTTTCAGAAAAAATAAAATAAACATAATTATTTTTTATGTTCTTCTTAATTTAGGATTTTAACTAATATATTATAGTAATTTTATATATTTTTAGGATTTTTATATTATAGGAAGAAAGAAAGTTCTAGCAAAGTTTCCATAAATACGGAATCCTGTTCAACCATGAAAAATATGCATTAAAGATAGTTACCATTTCAACACTTTCCAATTTAATGATTCCTATTCTAGAATTATGTTGTAAATTTAATCATTCCTCTTCTAGAAAGGACTTAGATTTAAAGTTATAAATATAGAGTTTCTTCCCTTCATTCTTTCACAGTTCATCAACCTTTTTAGACAGAGAAAATAATAGGAATCCATTATTCTTTTCAACCTATGGCAGCCCAAGATTTGTTAGCCACTTGTAAGATTGCATGTGAGCGTGTGTTTTATGCAGATGGATACCGAAGCTGGCTATAATGAAGACGATGGCTAAGCTAGAAGAGAGGAGGTTAACACCATTGATGACTCCGGCCAATGAGTTTATGTTTCCCGATATAGTGAGAGATTTTTATCGAAATATGCATTTTGAAAATATAGAGAATGGTGTCATTCTTCGCACCATCGTGTAAGGAGGTACAATATTCTTTTTGTCGAATGGTTAGAGAGATTTGTGATTCGTATGAACCAACGTCTTATGCTCGCAATCTACCTAGGGTTATGCTTGACCTTGAATTGTGGTTTCTTAATACTTTGCTTGCTAAGCAAGTATACCCTTCAAATTTGAAAGATAGGTGCGAGTATGAGGGGATATATACTCTCTATCAATTTCAAACTAAGCGTTGGGTGTCTATTCTGTAACACCCCGTGTTACTTTTCTTTTACCTGAAATTATATTTATATTTAATTTCAGTAATGACATCACTTATTCTTGACGCATTGTTTATTCTTGGTATTTGATACCTGTAAATTTTTCGCGTTTGATTTTAAAGTCGATTGTATAACCTTACAGTTTCTCTTTGACGACTACGCGAGTTCTTGTTCTCGACTACGCGGTATCGTTTCGGCATTTAACGTTTAGTACTTCGACTGGGCGACTACACGTTGTAATTGATCGGGCTCATTCGGTGTTCCTACGTTTGGGTTCCTAACCCGGTGTATTTATTTTGGACTATTTTAATTAATTGGTGTCCCGTGTAATTACCAGTTTGCGTAATCACATTTGGGGGTTGGTCCGTAATAAATTTGGATGTATTATATATATATATATATTTAATTATATATATATATATTAAAGTGGGGTCATTTTGCAGTTATGGATGTTTTGAGGGTTAGTTGTGTAATTATAGCATATATATATGTATATGCGTGTAAGCAACTGCCTGCTACAGACCATTCTCCTTCTTCACGCAACCGACCTGCTCTCTCCTTCTCTGCAGACCTGCTACCTCTTCTTCCTCTCCAGGATGGACGACTGAACCTGCTCTTCATCACCATTGTCGCCGGCGAGAAAGAGAGAGGAGTCGGCTGGAGCTAGGGCAGCGGCGGTCGTGGCTGGACACGGCGGTGGTTCGCGGTGGTCGGCGATGGCATAGCGGCGTCTTGCAGGGGTCGTCGATGGCACAGGGCGGAGCTGGTTCACGCTGGTGGCAGTCAATGCAGTGGCTACGCGAATAGGGGTGGTTCGGCCAGGCTTCGACCATTTTTTCGGTCGACCTCCAGTGATCAGTTTGAGCCGATTTTTGGTGAGTAGCTTCCTCTCAACCTCGTATTTATCATACTTTAATTTCGGATTTTTACGTTGAACGGTTTACCCGAAAATCGCATTTATAGGTTATAGTTTTCGTTTGGGGTATTTTAAATTTACCCAAATTAATTAACCTATTGCTAATGGGTTTCGTATATATCGTATAGGTTGTCGAGGCGGACGTTTTGATATATATTCGAAATAGTTTTCGGATGATTTTGGTCGGCGGGCTTCATATTCGGGTGCCGACACTGTGTTGTTTCGGACTGTTCGGTAAACGTAAATTAGGTGGGAAATTATATTTCTCACTCCGTATCATTGAAGTAGTTTAGGGGTGCAAACCCTTATTTAATTTAATATAGATATATTAAATTGTTAGTTTAAATATCTATAATTTGCTTAGAATCGAAATGGGACTTAGGGATTAATTTAAGAAAATTAATTAAATTATTTCCTACGATATTATATTAATTCCTAATTAAATTGAATAGGAATAGACGACTTAGAAATTCCCTTGAGAATTACATGTGCTAGAGGATTTTGTAAATGTTGGACGCGAGAAACTTATACGCTATGCTAGGTTCTTCTCATTATACATGGTTTACTTGCTTAATTATTTATAAGCATGTTAAAATGGGATTGGAATATTTCTTAAAGAATTAAAGAAAATATATTGTTTAAAACATAAATATGTTTTGTCACGATTTAAATGCTTATTTATATTTTAAAATCATGTAAAGAGATTTTTGAGATTTATATTGATATTACCATGTGGGTTTTTTCATAAATATGATGCATGACATATTTATGTTGAGACATGATCTTATTGCGTACACCATGTATTGTGAGACATGGGTGTTGGTGCATGATTTCACCTTTTTCAGAGAAAGTTTAATTGGTGTGGTCTACTTCTTTTGTGCGTGGTGCACGAGTAGACGTTTGTGTTTGGATCGTCAAAACAACTGGCCAGGAGGTCTCACCCCTTCGGAACTAAAAAGCCGAGAAACGTGGTTAGGAGTCCTGAGAGGCTCATGATACTGATGATAGGGGGAGGACATATCGTCCAAGGCCCTATGTGCACGACCGCGTCGTGGTTACGTATTCCCGGATAAAAGTGTGAAGTGTCACAAGCACTTGGGAATGACGGTTCGATAAGTCCACATTCCCTAGTGAGCCTGCAGACTTAGGGGAATGGTGGAGAATGATCCAGTACCCTTGGGAAGGGTGTGTTTTTTTGTGTGTGTACCACAGGCGGTCTGTGAGTACGGTGCGTTGCATATCATCATGTGATTTTATTGATATGTATATATGATATTGGAGCATGTTAAAATTATGAATATTGCAAAATAAATCCTTATTTTATAAATGCTCAATTGAAAGTAATTAATGTGAAACATTAATTAAATGTGGAAATTGGAAAATTAAAATGAATTATAATCGTTTACTTGTTGTTATATACATTTATGCCTTTAGGGGTGGTTAGGTATATTGACATTGTGACTTCTGTGGTTAGTTGAGGTTAGAGATGTACTGTTGAGTTGATGTGGAGTGATGCCTTAGAGAATGTGGTTAATGGTTTAGTGATTGTGGTTAGTTGCAGTTAGTGATGGATTGTAGAGTTGATCTTAAGTTGATGCCTTAGAGAAGGCGGGGGTAATAGTTTTGTGTTTGTGGTTAGTTTTGTGACCTCTTTGGAGATTTGAGGTTAGAGATTGATTTTAGTATCAATTGAGAATTGAGGCCTTAGAGAAGGCAAGTGATGAGATTGTGTGAGATTTTGATTGATGAGAAGAGGTTATGGTTAAGGGATTATTAAGTACTTAGGGTACTGTAGCGTGGTTTCTAGTGCTTAGTTCATTCCCCTAAGCATTCCATGTACTGTGTTTCGTACGCTAGTACGTAGTCGTTGACTTGTATGTCATTCCTTGAGTCGTTGGTTACGGCGTTGTGCCGAACCTCTTTCTCGTGGTGTCATTGATTTTGTGGAGATGGAAACGGACGGTTGTGGTCCGTGAGTCCAACGTATTGTTCTTCCTTTACTGTCCTCTTGGACATTATAGGAATCCGTAGAGTTGTGTTTTCTCTTATTTGGCTGTCATTTCGAAAACGGTGTTTTCTAAGTTTTGAAAATAAACTCTCGTATTTGAAAAGGAAAAACCCGTTTTCGCCTACCCCCGTATTAAATTTAAAAGTTTTAATACTTTATAAAATGATCATGGAATCTTCTTTAAAATGATTTTCAACTTTTAAAAGCCGGTGATGGCGACTGACGGAGACCGGGGGCAAGACGGTCATTTTTACTGTGTGGTTTCTTAAAAGAAAACTATTTTATTACTTGTCTCGAGATTCTAAGATTTTGAGACTTCTTTCTCAAAATCTCAACCTGTAGTGTTTTGAAAGGTGGTTCCTTGTTTCACCTTTTCTTCGGATCATTCCTAAGTCTCGGTTTGAGGCTTGTAGTTGTTCAGTACACACATATAGTGTTGCCTTTCACTTTTCTTGGTTGTTGGTATCACCACCTAGGTGATTTAAGTTTTTCTTACGTTAGGGGCATGGATGCCAAATGGATTGGTTCGAGTTTTAAAACCTTTTTCTTAAAAACTATTGAATCTCTGATATTCATCTTTTTATAACCTTTATTCTCGGCCATTCATTTTTGGTTCCTTGTTTGGTTGTTTCCTTGTTCACTTGTGGTGTTCTTTCCTTGTTCGGGTATTCTTAACCTTGACGTTGTTGTCTCGGTTATCGATTGGCTTAGCATTTGGAACTTTTTTCCTCTGCTTTTTTTTGGTGACCCTTAGGTGGTCGTTCTTGTGAGTTGAGTTCGTATACTCTTAGTGAGTTGATTGGGTGGTTTTCCTTATCCATAGTGAGAGTGTTAGTGATTTGATCAATCTTATTGATGATGTGATTTATGGTATTGATGAAGAGATATAATTGAGGTGATCTAGCCCTTGAGAGGTAGATTTTCCTTAGGAATGTGATGAGGTTTGCTATATATATATATATATATTGATGGTGGTTGTGTTAGTACGGAATGATGTGGGTGGTTTCCTTCCTGTGTTATCGGGGTGTGGGATTTGAGCCTTCCTTGGTACTAGTGGTGGATTTTGATTCCTGTGGATGTTAGAGGTGAGTGTGATCTCCTCTGTTGGATCTTCTTATTTATGTTGTGAGTAATTGATGATTTGTTAGATTTGACTTGAGTTGTTGTGTACTTAGTGTACGTCGGTGAAAGTAGTGTAGACTTCCCGTGTTAGTACTTGGAGTATGAGCCTTAGTTGTACCTCGTAGACTCAGGTTGCATACTTATACATGTACACTTATATATATGTATATATATATATATATATATCCCCGTTATATACTTACGTACGGTAGTATATGAGTGTGTGCCTTGGGTTTTGCGTGGATGGGATTAGTTGGGCTATATTTATCTTATTAGATAGTTTAGCATTACCTAAACTGCCAGAGGATGTGGTAGTTAGAGTATCTTTTCCCACTGAGCTTATTTTCTCACAGGGGTATTTCATTTGCCCCCTGGTATTCCCACGCCAGGTTACAGGAAATATACGGCTATGGACAGGATGCAGTGCAACGACAGCTTTCTTTTGTTTCCTTGTTACAGGTTTTGGAGTTGCGTTGGGTGATGCGGTTACGGTTGCAGCGTGACTGGGTTTGGGGACGATAGTATTCTTCTGTTAGTTTCTTTACCCATTTGTTATGGGATTGTCATGTATTTCTTTTGGGAGCCAGTCTGTTGGCATATCCCTATTGATGCATCTTTATTTTCCTGTATTTATTGTTTCAGGACGTTATTGTATCTATTCTGCGCAGCTAGGTGCTTTTCTGTATTCTTATTCGAGCATTTGTGACTCTGTTGATTATAGAAGGTTTGGAGGGGTTTTGGTTTCTTTCCACTACCTCAGCCCTAGTAGGATTGATGAATGTGGGGCTTGGAAGCCATTATTATTATCAAATTGCTATTGGCAGGGTATTGTGTTGTGTTTGGTTGTCATAATGTTCCATTTACAAACGAAACTCTGCCGGATTTTCGTTAGATTTCGCTGCTTTGTTTTGTCATTCATTTGGGTATGAAATATACCATTCTTATCATTATTCCATACATTTTCATGGTAAATGACATCTTAGTTGGCCACTCATTGTAAGGATCACATCCTGGATCCCTTGGATGTTCCTGTTCGGGAGTCTTAGGAATTTAGGAGCGTGTCTGTTGGTATTTGAGGATACTATTGAGTTCTAGCATTCTATTTGGCATGGAGTATAGTTTTCATTGTTATTCCATGTATTTCCTTTGTTATTGTTGACTTTAGTAGTCGATTGACTTATGTCACCCTTTTGGAGATTCGCTGATTCTCTAGATTAGAGTTTCGGGAATTCTAGGGGCGTGATAGTAGGGTATCAGAGTGTGTCATTCTTACCCTTTTGTGGGTGTTTAATGACTGAATGTCGTTGGTTCTCATTTCTTTTTACTTCCATTCACCCCCTTAGCTCTTAGGCTCGGGTTTTTGAGTCCTAGGAAATTTGGGGCGTGACATATTCCTTCAGTCATTTATGAATATATGGTGAATCATTAGAGATGGTTAGTTCCTACACCATGAGCATGGGAAAAATATTGGAAATTACCTTTCTCATTCTTGATACAAGCTATGATTACTAAGAAGTTGGGAGGTGATTGTACACCACCTTTGGAAGCAAGGATAAGGTACGTTAGGAATTATGATCATTGGAAGTTTATGGACTTCTTTACCCATGAAGAGATGAGTTGGTGGCATAGTTACCAACAATATTTATTTAAGGAAGAAATAGATGAACAAGAAGAGGAAGACACCACGACTAACAAAAGTGGTTAGAAGGGGAATAAGGAAAAATCCGTAGGAGTGAGAATGAATGTAGAATTCTCTAGTATTTTCTTACTTTACGTTGCTTTTATTTATTTTCACCAAATCCGTTTAGGATTGGTTCTATCCTTGTTTTTGTTATTTTATTTTTCTACAATTTTAATTTATAGGATTGTAGGCCCTCAAGGCCAAATCATGAGTGCAATTATTAATAAAATTTCATTCCCTTGAAAAGTTGTTCTTTATCTTTATTATTTCAGTTTATTAACTTATTATCTTTCCACTTGATATGATCTTGGATATTGTATAGTGTTTGTTATTTTTGAATAGATCATTCACAATAAGTTTGGGGGAGATACATGCAATACGATGCAAACAACCAAAATTACACTTCAAGGGCGGTAACAATTTATTTCCTTATTTTATTTTTATTGTCGACCATGAGGACATGGTCTGCTTTAAGTTTGGGGGGGGGGGGGAGGAATTAGTATTAAATGTTTCAAGGGAATGAGAAAATTAAAAATTTTGAAAATTTTGAATTTTTTTATTAAGTTCTTCATTTGAAATATGTGATTAAGGTTAAGTATGAGTTGATTTGTGCACATGTTATGACTAGAAAGATATTATGTATGCAATTACCCCACTAATGAGTATGTAATAGTTTGATTAAATTGATTTTGAAGATGTGGTCCATATGAGTGAATAGATGAGTGAAATTGAAACCAAAAAAGATAGTTTTGACCTATAAACACATGCACACATTCTTTATGGGACAATTAATTGACCTTTGACTATGTAGTTGAAATAATAGCTTTGTAACCATGACAAGGGGAGAAGGGGAATGTTATAAAGAAGTAGTATGGAGAAAAGAGAAACATTATTTCTATGAAAAATATGAAAATAATAAAAATGCAAAAAACAGTTCTTCGATATGAGTAACTGTACCTCCTACCACAAAGTAGCAAAGTGTTCACATCAAAAGGGAAGAAAACTGATGAGTGTAAATTCCATGGAAGAAGCTTGGGCCCAGTTGGTCAGGACTAAAAATCCTCGCTGGAAAGTCTAGAGCTTAGAAAGACAAAAAAGGATAAAAATTAAAATAAAGATATTATATATGTTATATCATGGCAAATTTTGATCGATGAAGTAGAAGAAGAGAGATTAGTCTACCATAGAGAATGTTCACAAAAACACGAAAAGTTATGTGGATCGGCTGTAGAGATTAACAAGTTTATTTCACCACTGTGGGGATTATTCTTTTGAATCTAATTTTTGAAGGATGTTATTTATGAATGTGTGGGGATAACTTGTATGCATTTTACTCTGACGACATTGTAGCATTGAATGATTAATGATTATTTGATTTTATGACCATACAAGAATGAAGAATGAAAGAATTTGTGGGTAGTATACTTAACCCTCACGAGGCTTCACTCATCCGCTCGGTATTGCCAAGTGGTTTAAAAGGCTTGTTACACGTGTTAAGTGTAATCGTACACCTTCACGAAAGAAAAGGTTAGTTACTTAGATAGTTTAGTTATTTTATTTTTTTATATTAAAAACACAATCATCACGAATTTTGAAAATTTTCTATTTAATTGATCACTAAGGGACTAGCAATGTTGAAGTTTGGGGGCTTGATAGTAGCCAAATATCATACATTTAACGCTCCTGATTATACATTATTATGTTTATGTTTTATCATTATATTGATGTATTTATACAATTTTCTTGTTTTAAGACATTTCAAGACTATGTCATGTAAAACGAGTTTAATTCGGTGAAATAACTGGATTCGTGACTCAAGATTGTTCAAGAGCCGAAACCATTGATAAAAGACCTATGAAGGACCAAAAATAAGTCAATGATGAAAAATGAGTGAAGAGGAATGAAGTCGAGAAGAGAAATGGAGCAAAGAAGATGAAAAGTGAAAAATAAGGTGAAGAACTACCGAGTACTCGGTAGTGCCTTCACCGAGTACTCCGTAAGTGCGCAAGTGTGCTAACTTGCGCACGAAAGGGAAAAATGGTCAGAATATATTGCGAACTTTCGCGCAATTACGCGACATTCTAAAGCCATCGAACACTCGATGGAATCTTCGCCGAGTACTCGGTAAAACCTGATTCGCCAACTTTAAATAAGCAATTTGTATATGCAGTGGTGGGACCCATTTCGGCCAGACTCAACATGGAATGACTTCTAGGCTATTTTGGACACAATATTGACCATAGTTGATGAGATTTAACACCATTCTTGAAGATTATAATTATGAAAAATCCTGACTTGACCGTGACGCAATTAATTTACCAAATAAAGACGCATCTTTTGCTATAAAAGATAGGGGTCTCCCCTATAGTTGAGAGATTGATTTTTATATATTGTCTTGGATATTTTGTAAAAGATCAATAGAAGAACAACCATGACGGGCGTGTCTACATCAACAATGCAAACATCCACAACCATGACCAACTAAACCGGTATCTAGGGTTTTTAACAAAACCCTAGTCAAGTAATGTAAACTCTTTCTTATTTTAATTGTATAAGGGGAAACTAAAGGACATTTATATGATGATTGTGTAGATGAGTTATTACGTTTGATTTTATATAAGATTCTTCATTTATTCTATGTCTTGTCTTAGCTTGAATGAATGTTGTATCTTACACAATCATGGTTATTCAGTATGGGCTAGAACTTGGATGCTTAATTCATGATTTTCTACATAATGGTGGTAATTAACATGCAATCTAGACTTAGACAGGCCATACTAAGAAGAGATAATATAGATATGCTTTTAATTTATATTAGTAGGAGTAGTTTTAGAGTAGATGCATGCACTAGTTATGCTTATTCAAAGATGGTTTGTAGATCGGTTAAGGTTAATTATTCCTTTTTTTGGATTAAGGTTTGCCAATGCTTGCGACCCTATATCTGATTCACATATGATGGACCGCCCCTTATAATTAAATGATTAGGATGATATATTATGTGGTTAGTGGCGGAGTTAGAAATACCCTAGATCTTTATCTCCACTGTTTTCAACCAAAAACCAAAATCTATTTTTACTTTTATGTTATTTTATTTCTTGTCAAATTAGTTATAGAAAACAAAACAAATAAACTATCTTTCATAATTTAGTTACAATAATTATAGAAGAAGTTGTGAATTCATTAGTCTCTGTGGATACGATATACCCTATCTCATATATAATATACTACAATTGTTCGTGCACTTACGATAGGGAAAACTAGTTCAACTTTAAAGGCTTATTTGCATACACTTTTATTATTATCATTATTTATTATACCAGCCTAGTAGGCTAAACCAATTGAGATTTGGACACCGATCAGGCTGCATTATTCCTTGGGAGCTAAAGTTTTTACTCCCAGATGGGTCTCCAGTTTGTGATGACCACCTCACTATCTGCTAGCCTGATGCCTTTCGGGTGATGGCCATGGGCGTGTGGACCCCTGCTGACAGTGCAGCTCAGTCCAAAATCTCAAGGACTGAGCTACTTTCGAAGAGCTCCAAAATGACTATGGAGGTATGTGCCTCAATTTCTTTACTTGCGATTTTTCTTGCTTTCATTGTTCCTCCTGGTACTGACTCATTCTTTGCTGACAGTTTCTCTACGCCATCCAATCCTACAACCATCTCCTGGAGGCTGATGTCCCGGAGATGTCCCGAATGTAGACCCTTCAGCAGCAGACCAATGATCACCGGATCACTTTGGCGAATGAGGCTGATAGTCTTCGCCATAGTTTGTTAGAGCAGAAGAATTTACTGGAGTTTGGAGAGGCTGAAAGGAGAGCCATGACTACGGAGCTGAGGGAACTAAAAGTCGCATATCATAAGGTTGTTGCTGAGAAGGTAGAATTAAACAATTTTTTGGCTTTGGAGCAATCCAAGGTTGAGATGTGTCGTCCAGGGGGCATAGACATGCACATACATTTTGTGGCCATAGGGGATGTTCAGATGGTCTATGGATGGCGGACCTGGGACGAGAAAAAACACATCCCGATGAGTGAAAGGGAATTCAAGTCTCCAACTGAGATGGATGAACATCTGGAGGTCACTTACCCCTACAAGGATCTGGCCCTTTCAGAAAATGAAAATTGTTTTGCAGCATTACTGAGGGGAGAAGATCTAGTGCCCTTAGTTCCTTGGCCTCCTCCCTCAACAGAAATTGTAAATGACATTGGACCTGAGTTTAGGGGTCAAGACCATAAGACTTAGATTTTGTAATTTTTCCTTTTTGTATTGCCCTCTTTAAGGCCACTTCTGTTTATCCTTTGAATTAATGAAATTTTCTACTTCCCAATTCCAGTTCTTGTGCTTTGGTTGTTGAATGTTTCATTTAACTTGTTGTGAGTGACTCAAATAATCTCAGGCACCCTTTGACTCTTTTACTTCAACATTTAGTTTTAGACTTCGAGTGTTCAACCCCTTAGCTCTACCAATCCCATTTAGTTGATTCGAAGTATGTGAGCCATTATTGAGTCCAGTACTTAGGGAAGTATTGTGTTTTAAGACACTTTGGGTGTTTGACCCTTAACTCTTATTAATGTCCTTTGGCTGACTTAGGACGCAAGAATTGCACTAAATCAACGCTTTTAGGAAAATTATTTATTTAATGTGAGACTTCTGGCATTAGGTCCCTGAGTCTCATAGGTATTCTTTGGTTAATTCAAGGTATATTGAATTCAACACTTAGGAAAGTTTTCTTTTGATGTGAGACATCGAGCGTTGAGCCCCTGAGTCTCGTAGGTATCCTCTGGTTAATTCAAGGTATATTGAATTCAACACTTCGGAAAATTTTCATTTGAGGTGAGACATTGGGCGTTGGGCCCCTGAGTCTAATAGGTATCCTCTAGTTAATTCAAGGTATATTGAATTCAACACTTAGGAAAGTTTTCATTTGATTCGACTCATAGGATCAGATCATTAAAAAAGTTGTACAAATTTTGTAAAGAACGTAGTATTTTATTTAAGCTCGAAAGTCATATAGCAGAGATGCCATACATCAAGCACATATGTTTTGCTTTAGTCAGCAGAGGTGTCACATAATGGACACAAATGCTTTTATTTGGATTCTAATACTATCTAAACCTATCTAAGGATAATACCTCTTCAGGCGGTAGGCATTTTGGGAGTTGGGCTCTATGCGGCCTGTTTCGTTCTTCCATACTCAATAGGCCCCACGCCCGATAACCTCAATGATTGTGTATGGCCCTTCCCATGTCTCCTGTAGTTTGCCAACACTTCCAATCTTTCTTCTAAGTACCAGGTCGCCAATCTGAAACTCTCTCCTCTTGACTTTCTGGTTGAAACGGGTTCTGACTTGCTACTGGTAGGCAGCTAGTCTTATGCCCGCTGCCTCTCTTCTTTTTTTCAATAAGTCCAGATCATGGGCTAAGTGTTGATTGTTCGGGCTTTTTTCCCATGCTTAACTTTTTAGTGTCGGCACCTTTACCTCAGTCAGGATAACTGCTTCATCCCTATAAGCCATGGCGAACGGGGTTTCCCCTGTTGGTTGTCTTGGGGTGGTTCAGTATGACCATAATACCTCCAGCAACTTCTCCAACCAGGCTCCCTTAGCTTCCTCAAGCTTCTTTTTGAGAGTATCAAAAATTATTTTGTTTGTCTTTTTCACTTCCCCATTGCCTTGTGGATAGCCGACAGAAGAAGTATTCTGATTTATCCCATGTTCCCTCAGAAATGCCCTAACCCTTTTGTTATCCAGGTTGATGGCGTTGACCATCGTTATTGTTCGAGGCAAACCAAATCTGCAGATGATATGGCTCAAGATAAACTTGATGACATGGTTTCTTTTGATGGTCGGGTTTGCCTCGGCCTCTACCCATTTGGTAAAGTAATATGTGGCTAGAAGAATATGAGTTGTGGATCGGATGGCTTGCGGGAGAGGACCGACAATGTCCATTCCCAATCGAGCGAATAGGTGTGGGATAATAGTTGGGTTGAGTAATTACGGAGGCGGATGAATGGCATCTCCATGAAATTGACACTTCTTGCACCTTCGGACATATACCTCAACATATCTTGACAAGTAGGGCCAAAAGTATCCCTCGGTGAAGACTTTGTGGGCTAGAGATCTTCCACCGGAGTGATTCCTGTAAGATCCGGAATGTATTTCCTCTATGACCGCGGAAGCTTCCGATGGTGTGAGACATTTCAGATATGGTCTGAAGAAAGACTTTCGATACAATTGGCCATTACAGAACGCATATCTTGCAGCTTTCATTCTGACCTTCCTAGATTCTGGCTTTAACTCGGGCAAGACACCCATTTTTAGATAATCTACAATGGGGTCCATCCAACTGGACTCCCACGAAATGATCATCACTTCCTCGGGGGGCTCAAGGCTTGAACTGACGATGAAGTCAATTGGCACCACTCGTGTTATATTTTCCCCTACAGTTGATGATTAGCCAGATGATCAGCGTTTGCATTGTCACCCCTTGGGATTTGTTCGAAGGTCAACTGCTGGAATCCTTCAGCTTCTTTCATCACCAACTCCTTGTATGCTTCCATTTTTGGCTCTCAAGTTTCATATTCGCCATTTATCTGTCTCACGACTAGTTGAGAATCACTCCTTACTTTTACCCTTTGTACTTGCAAGCTTTGGGCAAGACGAATACCAGCCAGTAGAGCTTCATACTCAACTTCATTATTGGAGGTTGGGAACTCCAAACGGATGGATTGTTGAGGTCTGGTGCCATCGGGCGTTAAGAGTTCTATACCCGCCCCAGCTCCGTTAATGTTTGATGACCCATATACGTAAATTATCCATAAGCCAGGTTCTATTTTTTCGATACAGCATGCAGGTTCGGTTTCCAAAAAAAAATAGGCTACTACTTGCCCTTTGATGGTAGTTCTAGGGACATAGGTTATGTAATAAATTCCCAACTCAATCACCCATTTGGATACTCTTCTTGACAAATCGAGCTTCGCCATTATTGATCTGATTGGCGTGGTAGTGGGTAGGTACTGCGATCTGGTGTGCTTCAAAGTAATGTCGAAGACGGCGTTTGACGTTAACGAGTGACAGTAACAACTTTTCATTCTTATTGTAACGAGTTTTTGCTTCATCTAGGGCCTTGCTGGTGTAAAAAATTGGCATCTGACACCCCTTGCCCTCCTTTACCAAAGCGGCGCTGGTAGATATGGTGGAGACTGCTAAATACAAGTGTAATGGCTCATTTGCTTCAGGGGTAGCCAATATAGGAGGCTTCGTCATATATTCCTTTAGATTCTGTAAGGCCTCTGACTGCTCAGGTCCCCAAATTTTTCCTTTTCTTACTTTTATGGACTGGAAAAAGGGTCAACATCAATCAGTTAGGCGAAAGACGAAACGGCTGAGTGCTGCCACCCTTCCTGTTAGTACATGAACCTCCTTTAAGGACATAGGCTCCTCCATTTCAATGAGGGTTCTGACCTGTGCCACTATGTGTCCTAGGAACTGTCTCAAAGATACACCGAACGAGCACTTGGACGGGTTGAGCTTCATCCCGTATTTTTTTATGGTGTCGAACACCTGCTGCAAATCCGCCAAGTGATCGCCCTTCGCTTTGCTTTTGACCACAGTATCGTCGATGTATGCCTCTTTGGTGGATCCCAGCATGCCTTGTAAAACTTTGTTAACCAACCTTTAAAAGGTTGCACCTGCATTATTTAGTCCGAAAGGCATAACTGTATAACAATAGGTACCTGATTCAGTGTTGAAGGACGTTTTCTCATCGTTCGAAGGATCCATGCGTATCTGGTTATAGCTGGAGTATACGTCAATGAAGCTCAGATGTTCGAATCCTGCAGTGGCATCCACCATCTGGTCAATCTTTGGTAGTGGGAAACATTCCTTCGGGCATGCTTTATTCAGGTTAGTAAAGTCCACGCACACTCTCTATTTCCCGTTCTTCTTTTGGACTACCACCACATTGGCTAGCCAGGAAGGATATTGTACCTCCCTGATGAATCCGGCTTAGAGAAGTCGATTGACCTCTTCTGCTATGATCTGGTTTCAGTGGACTCCCATGCGTCGTTGTTTCTGTCTGACAGATTTTATGTTGGGGTCCACGTTGAGGGAGTGTTGGGTTATGGAAGGGTCAATACCAGGCATGTCAATGTGGCTTCATGCGAAGACATCAGCGTTAGCTCGTATGAGGGTTTCTAGTTTATTCTTTTCCTAATATGTCAGGCCTAACCCGATGTAGGTTATCTTCTCAGGTTGCTCAGGAATAACTGATATCTCTACTACTGGTTCTGCTGTTATGGGGGACCCCGCTCCCCCTTCCTATAATTGCTATTAATCGTTGGGTGTGAAGTTGACTGTTGAAGATTGTTCGTGCTCTGCTCCTTTCTTTAGCCCTTTCAAGGTAACGGCATAGCATTATATGGCCGCCACCTGATCTCCCCTGATATCGATCACGTCCACACCGTGCGGGTCTACAGATCGCATGACTTGATGAAGGTTGGAAGGGACTCCATGCATTCGGTGGATCCAACCTCTGCCCATGAGTAGATTGTATGAGGGTTTGACGTCTACAATCACTTTTTTGCCATCAAACCCTGCTATCGGACTCCTCGATGGTACTATCTCGTGTGGATCAATCTCTAATTTTTCAAAGGCCCATTTGGTGATAATGTTAGCACGGCTCCCTGGATTAATCATCACTCTCTTGATCAGGCAGTTTGACACCATAAGGGAAATCACCAGAGGGTCATCGTGAGATGACTGTACTTTGTGCAGGTCTGCTGAGGAGATGGTGATCCGGACATGCTCCCTCAGGCTTTGAATATCACTGATCTCCCCAATCCATCATAGCTTCTGGGCTTGACACATCTGGGATCTGTGGGCCTCCTCTAATTCCAACTTACTAGGTCCCCCATGAACCATGTGAATGACTTTGACAGGTTGGCTAGTTGACCCCTTGGCCAGAGTGAGTGAGGGCTGGTCTGATCAGATCCCTTCTTTGGCCACATAAATGGCTAATTCTCCTTTTGCAATCATCAGTTCTACTTGTCTTCTAAGGCTTCTGTATTCATTGGTCTAGTGTCCATACTCATTGTGGAAAGCACAGTGCTTAGACATGTCCTTCTCATCCATCGGTTGCCTAATAGGCGGTGGCGTCCGGAAGATCCCTTTACTCTTATTTTCTTGGTATAGTTTTCCCAGACTAACTCTCGAGGAAGCAATCTTATCTTTGAACCTCTGGCATTTTTCCGAGGTATGGGATGATGGATAGTCGTACTTGGACGCTTGCGATCGGGTGCCAGATCTTTGGCCTTCGGCTCAGATGCCTTTGCCTCGACACTTACAAAGGCTGCTCTTTTCTAGTGTATGGCTAGCTCCTCTTCTATCCGGAGGTGTCCTTGTGCCCTGGAGTTGAGTTATCCGATGTTTGTTGGCGGCTTTTTAACTAACGATTGATGGATCTTGGTTCTGGGTATGTGCGCCATCCTGAAAGTCTCAACGGATGAGTGTTGATCACAATTGTCGATCGAGGACATCTTGACATTGAACCGCGAGACGAAACTTTTCAAGGACTCACCTTTCTCCTGTATCATAGTGAACATGCTAGAAATCATCTTCTTCTGTCTCTTTTGCCGAAGTACTGAGCGACAAACAGCTTGCAGAGTTTGAGCCAACTCCCAACGGATCTGGGTGGCTGCTTTCGGAACCAAAGCAGGGCTGCTTCAGTTAGGCTGGTCGGGAAGACTTTGCAAAGTAGGGCTCGTTTTCGTTGTAGATGTTCATTTTTGTATGAACATGGTAGATGTTCTTTGTCGGGTCTTCCGTGCCATCAAACAGAATAAACTTCAGTAGTCTAAACCTCTCCGGATAGGGCACACTGGTTATTGCCAACGTGAACAACGTTTGCATCACGTCCAAGGATACTTCGGTGGCTAGATCGTTGGGGGTTTATGCCTTCAGATCCTTGAATACCTCCCTCTGGAACCTGACCAGTATCTCTTCCAGTTTATTCATGGTTAGCGTTTCATATGGGTCATGCGCCCCGATCACTTGTAGGGATGAATTCGCCTAATCTTCTAGGGTGTAGTTGGATAGCGTTGGGTGACCATTTTTCTCCATCTGGTGCCCCACTGACTGGTCCTGATGGTTTGACGGATCAGCATGCTGACCCGCTTCAGAGTTTTGTTGGCCCGTATGAGTGATTGGGAGTGGTACAGTGGATGGTAACAAAGCTAATATTGCCACCAAATCAGCATTCTGCCTCTTTAGCTCAGCGTTTCTCTTCTCCAGGGCTCGTCGGATCTGGTCACCGGTTTGGGAGGTTTCACGTCCTCCAGGGGGAAATCAGACTGATGGGATCGGGTAACCACCATAGATATTTTTAGCCTACACTCGGCAGAGATTGGGAAGCCTTAAAGATGGGAGATCTTCAAAAAGTGTTTCTAACAGATGGCGCCAATTGTGCAAATGCAGAAAAAATACACAACAATCGAATGAATCTATTATTGATCAATTCTCATATATATACACCTCAAGGCCTATGAGAAATGCAATCTCATCCCCCTTATCAAGGGATTACACAATATCTCTTTCCATACTTGCTTCAATCCTTGCTTTTAGGAGTTTCATTTCTTGTAACCCAATCTTATTTAAGAATCCTCTATGGGGCGCGCCCATTTTCTCTCCTTTACTAGGCTATAAGATTATTACTATTACAACTAAATAATTAGTTATGATTATACCATTTAAAAATTTCTCACCTATGTATATGTTCGCTCCGAAAAATAATATTCATCACCGGCCGAATAGTAGGGACGATAATAATCATTATTTTCGTAGGATTCCGAAAAATAATAATCATCGGCCGAGTAGTAGGGCCGATAATTTTCTTCGTATCCGTAGGGTGCGGGCGTGCCAGAACCGGTGACGGAGTTCAACCGGTTCAAAAGGAACGGATCTTCGTCTTTTTTGAACATGTGGAGTAGAATCAGGCGATTTACAAAAGAGAGAACTCAACTCTCGTGAAGGGTTTTGATTGCCTCAACAAAAATGACTTTTGGGTAACCAAAAGAAATTGCGAAAAGAATTGAAATATACTGATATTGAAGGAAAACAAATAAATGACTAGGAATGTAAATTTGCAGGAAATTAAATTTGGTATTGAAAGAAAGCAAATAAATGACTGCATAATGATAAAAGTGTATTTGATCGTGGACCTCTGTAACAGAGGTATACGTACATTATTTATAATGAAACTATCCTAAAGATAAACTAGAAATAAATGAATAAATAAATAAAAGATAAAACCACCTAAATTCTAATCATATCTAAACACTTTAACCAACTCAACTACATCTCTTTTTCAAAAGTGTCCAATGATCCAAAAACTATGTAATCTTCTAGTTTTAATCAACTTCATGATATGACCAATTTTCAACCCATTTTCTAACCCAATTTCCAGCCCACTTTTTGGCCCAATTTCCAGCCCACTTTTCGGCCCATTTTCATCCCAGTTTTCGACCCAACTTCTGGCCCATTTCGCAACCCCAAAACAGCCCAGTTTTCAGCCCATTTCAAGCCCAAAAATAGCCCAGTTTTCATCCCATTTCAAGCCCAAAAATAGCCCAGTTTTGGCCCAATTTCCAGCCCAATTTTGGCCCAATTTCAGCCCAATTTTCAGCCCAAATCGCAGCCCATTACAACATAGATTTCGGCCCAGTTTGCAGCCCATTTTGCAGCCCCAAAACAGTCCAGTTTTCAGCCCAATAACAACCCAGTTTTTGGCCCAATTTTCGGCCCAATTTCAGCCCGAAAAATAGCCCAGTAAAACAGCCCGAAACAGTCCAATTTTGGCCAGAAAAATAGCCCGATTTTGGCTAATTTTCGGCCTAGTTTCGGTCCGTTTCATTGCCATGTGTTGGATCATTTAGGGTATCAACAATGCCCCCCAATTCCAACACCATTTTTGCTCAAAAACTATGATGGTTGGAATTTTTCTTTAGCCCAAAATGACGCCAACACATTCTTGTATCAACCTTCATTGCCCCCCGAGTCCGCCAGTTGGAAAGAAAAATAAAATTGAGTTGGCTCAGTACTTTATTATTTAGGACCAATAATAAAGTGATCTTTATTCCCCTAATCCTAATTCTAACTAGGTAAAAAAAAAGTTAACATTCATCGACAATGGATCAATGAACCCATACAAGACCCCAACCCCCAAAACATTAAACTCTCGAAGTAGGGAGAAAATACGACCGGCCGAAATTAAACAATTGTGCAAAGTCATGTTAACCGATCTTATTGCCAGTTCCATTCGAAGAATGGCACAATACCCATGAAAATTTTTCACGGCAACTACTCTTGAAAGTTTATATCTTTTTATAATTTCAATTGTATTTGAAATTATAAAATACGAAGTTTCGCCTTCAATCAAATTTTTCTCATCGGTCGAAAACCAACTATTTTTGGCCGCTTTAAAACCAATTTTGGTCGCTCGAGGTCTGATATTAGTCGCTACCATTTTGACATCCGCTACTGCCATTTCTGCTGCTAAAAAATCGGTTTCTGCCACTGCAATTTTGACCAGATTTATTTTTGCATTTTTGGCCTGATTATCTTCGCTAGCCGAAACACTTCCAATTGGCTGAGTTTCGGGCACTACTTTTTTTGATAGATTGATATCGACTGCCTCGTTTTTACTCTCATCAGTTGCAAACATTTTGGCATCCACAAAAGATGTTTCGGGGGAAACCTTTGTTTCTGCCAAAACTTTAATTTTCGCAACAGTGATTTTTTTCTCAATCGACAGTGATATTTGTGAACTGGCCGGCGGCTGCCCCCCATGTCTCGAAGGATGTAATGGCTGACTAGATGAGGGACTCACATATATTTTCAACAAATCGTTAACCTCTTGAAGCCTCTGTTTTGCTTCAGAATAACCTTGTGTCATCTGTACATGATACACTTCTGCCTCATCAGCCTCAGCATAATATGCTTTTGCCTTAGCATGATATGCTTCTGTCTCAACATGATACCCATTTTTACCAGCATAAGACGCTTCCGTATTAGCATAATACGCTCCGAAAAATAATATTCATCACCGGCCGAATAGGAGGGCCGATAATAATCATTATTTTCGTAGGATTCCGAAAAATAATAATCATCGGCCGAGTAGTAGTGCCGATTATTTTCTTCGTATCCGTAGGGTGCGGGCGTGCCAGAACCGGTGACGGAGTTCAACCGGTTCAAAAGGAACGGATCTTCGTCTCTTTTGAACATGTGGAGTAGAATCAGGCGATTTACGAGAGAGAGAACTCAACTCTCGTGAAGGGTTCTGATTGCCTCAGCAAAGAGGAAGGAATTGAAATATATTGATATTGAAGGAAAGCAAATAAATGACTGGGAATGTAAATTTGCAGGAAAATAAATTTGGTATTGAAAGAAAGAAAATAAATGAATGCATAATGATAAAAGTGTATTTGGTCGTGGACCTCTGTAACAGAGGTATACGTACATTATTTATAATGAAACTATCTTAAAGATAAACTTGAAATAAATAAATAAAAGATAAAAACATTTAAATTCTAATCATATCTAAACACTTTAACCAACTTAACTACATCTCTTTTTCAAAAGTGTCCAATGATCCACAAACTTTGTAATCTTCTAGTTTTAATCAACTTCATGATATGACCCATTTTCAACCCATCTTCTAACCCAATTTCTAGCCCACTTTTCGGCCCAATTTCCAGCCCACTTTTCAGCCCATTTTCAGCCCAGTTTTCGACTCAACTTCTGGCCCATTTCGCAGCCCCAAAACAGCCCAGTTTTCAGCCCATTTCAAGCCCAAAAATAGCCCAGTTTTTGCCCAATTTCAGCCCAGTTTTTAGCCCAAATCGCAGCCCATTACAACACAGATTTCGGCTAAGTTTGCAGCCCATTTTGTAGCCCCAAAACAACCCAGTTTTCAGCCCAATAACAGCCCAGTTTTTGGCCCAGTTTTCGGCCCAATTTCAGCCCGAAAAACAGCCCAGTAAAACAGCCCGAAACAGTCCAGTTTTGGCTAGAAAAATAGCCCGGTTTTGGCTAATTTTCGGCCTAGTTTCGGTCCGTTTCATTGCCATGTGTTGGCTCATTTAGGGTGTCAACAATATATTGAACTTTTCTAAATTTTTAATTTTTTTAGTAAATTTAAAATCAAAGTGTTTTAACCCTCGAGGAACTACTTTATTGAAAAGGCATATATGGGGTATCTCTAGAAGAACTTGGTTAATTACACATATGTCCCTGTTTAAAGTCAGTATTAAGCCGCAAAAAGAGCTCTTGTTTCACGGATCTGAACGTCTAAAACGAAAGAGAATTGACGGTGGTGGCGACCATGTGCTGTGTGATACCTTTCAATTTACCGTTAGTATCAGTCTCAAAACTTTCACTCCTTTCTGATCTAAATAGAGCAAAACAGAAGGTATGTTATCTCTCTAGTCTTTACATATGGAACATATATATATATATATATATATACAGCACCCATACCATACATATAGTATTAACATCTACATACATAAATATTTGATATCTCATGAACCATTGGGTTCATCACCCACGATCCATGATCCTAAAACTTCTTATTTTGATTTATTTGTTTGTGCAAATCTGTTGTGATTGATCTTTGTGTTGCTGAGTTTTGAGATCAATAGAGGGCTTTGTAGGTTAGTTGTCCCTCTCTGTTTAGTACGGTAAAGCTGTGAACAAAATATAAAAATGTGGATGAAAATGTGCAAATGGTCGCATAGCGGAGTGGATATCGCGTTAGACTCCGAATCTAAAGGTCGTGGGTTCGATTCCCACTGCGATCACTTTCTCCAATTTTTTGCCTCCTTTTTTCTGGTTTGTTTGTTTGTTCCTCTTCTGCGATTTAAGCATTTTAAAACTGACAACAATGGAGTTTTAACATGTATCAATCAGAGTTTAGTGCATATCTAATAATTTTAAGATACAAAATTTTATGTTGAAATGTAAAATAAATGTATTGTTTTTTGACATATTTGTTCTATATTTTAACAGTCACAATTTAAATATGTTAATGTTACAACTAAACATAATAATGTTGAAAATATATTAATAATACATGCAAATCATATTTTTAGTTTTAACCTTATGTTGAAATCTAGGTTAAATGTGTTGAAATAGAGATGCAATGGGTTGAAAAGTAGATGATTTGTTGAATACTTTTTATGGCATCATGTACTACTACAGAAGATCCTATCCCCTTGTTAGTCATGATGTTCCTTGTTATTTATGATGATGAATACTTTTTATGGCATCTGTGGGGTGCTAAACTTGGTCCGTCTCAATACTTTTTTATCATATACATTTTTTATATATCTGTTAGGTGTTAGTTTGCTTGGTAAATATGAAACATGAATCTCTTTAAGAAAGACGAAAATATAGCTCGGTTGAAGTGGAATACTCTAATGTCATGTTTGGTATGAAGAAATGGAATGGAATTGAATGGAATGCTCATTCTATTTATCCCTTTGTTTGATATGATGTTTTGAATGGGAATGGCGATTCTCAATGAATGAAAGTCCATTTCATTACTAAACTTATGGAATGGTCATTCCATTGCTTAAGTTATATTTTAAAAACATAAAATTGCTGAAAAAAACCTCTCACATTTCAAGTAAACAAATCACTACCACCACCGTCATCGCTTTCCACCACCCCTCCTCCTCCACCACCACCACCACCACCACCACTCCTATTGCCCCCGCTACTATTCTTGTTACCTGCCCCTATTTTTTGTTAAAAAATTCCAAAATAATATTATTTTATTAAAATAATATCTGTCACTAAGAGTGGTATTTTTGAAATATTTTATTTAAGTTGATTCTATTTCCAATGTACTTCATATTTACAACCAAATAATATAATGAAAATGATTATTCTATTCTATTCTCATTCTCATTTCATTCAGACTTTTATTCCATTTCATTCCGGCGTACCAAACGTAACCTAAGTCTCTAACACACTTATTTTGGCTTAATAAGACAATATAGCCTATAGGCTTTCAATTGTAATATCTGACATTCATTTTAAGAGCGAACACGTTAGTTATTGCTGAAAAGACTGAAGTTTCATCCTCTCGCTGAATTGAATTTTTTAATAACTTTGAAAAGATAGTAAGGGTCCGTTCGGCGGCACGGAATTGAAGCATTGGATTGGAATTGGAATTGGGAGCTCCAATTCCAAATCCACCATTCGGATGCAACAAAATACCTTGAAATTGGAATTGCATTCCAATTCAAAGTACACCAATTCCATAATTTGAATTCCACATGAGAAGTTATGATTTCCAATTCCAAATCTTCAACCTACTAAATACTCTCCCTCTAACAACTAACTTTTCACAACCACAAAGATATATATATATATATACATAAAGACCTATATATATATATACAAACATGTATACATATATATACACACACGCCTATATATACAAACATATATACATTCATGTATATATATACACCATACTTGCATATACACATATACATACACACACACAGATGTATATCTTCATACTTATACCTGCATATATATATATATATTTATATTATCTAATTTAATTTCAAGTTTACAATTTTTTACATTCAAATTAGTTTGGGATTGAAATCCAATTACACTTGAATTCCAAGACTTATCCGAACAGTGGATTTGGAATTCAATTTGTGGATCTGAAATACCATGACATTCTAATTCCAATACAATTTCAATGCAATTCCAATTTAATGCAACCGAACGGACCCCAAGGATAAATTAGAGAGGACATCTTTGGAAAAGAGCAAGAAATTTTTTGCATTTTTAAGAGGTAAATATGTAATGATCAATGCACATGACTGCTTAACAATCACTTACTACCGAATTAATGTGTTCAAAGACTCTAAAGCACTTACATACACAAAATAAATTTCAAGATTGGTATTTGCACAAATACCAATCTTCTTGTTAGTTATTCATGCAACTAATTAACTTTAAGGAATTGTTAGGTAGTTTCTTCCCTTTTCTGTTACATAGTTCTTGTTGACACAATTCATCTAATTGTTTAATTGCATGATACATTTGCCACCCTTTTAATCTGATAAAAGGGCTATAGACATCATTTCCAGATTCACATAATATCGAACCAATGGAGATGGAAATCTATATATCCCGCTTTTGGTTTGTAGAAAACGTTTTGTTGGTTTGACCCTATTACTGTCTAAGCTGTATATATCATGCGGAGATGCTAGGAAACGTCGAACATATGCTTCGAGATATTGTTGTCACAAGGCATGACTCACCTGTTTCTATGGCAGTTTTCACAATATGATCACATGCAATTCGTGTAAGAAAGATTTATAACATATCCAATGAAGATTTTATATCTATGTTCATCAAGTGTGAATATAGAGTTTCCAGGAGGAAACGTAGAAGTGCTCAGAGGCTTTAATTCATGACGTGGAAGGTCTTCTTTTGATGCCACGAACCACTTTGGAGCCTAGTTCGTAGTATCATTGCTACATAGTTGACACATTTCAAAAATATTACGAACTGATCGATATATCATGTATTGGCTGATACAACGAATCTTGCTTTGGAGTTAAATAGATATAAATGCCTTATTCGTTGAGATTTGGTTCTATGTTGGTGAATTTGGTAGTCAAAACTTGGTGATGGAGGTAGAATTTCGTTTTACTCTGATTCTGCATGAAAGGACATGATCCAAGAGTAAAATACTGATGTATCTAGTTGTCTCTGCTAAGATTATGATAGCACTTTCGCCGGTCTGCTTAGCATATTTATGTTTCTCTTGGCAACGGAAAATTAGAGGCTAATTGTAGTTTCCGGGACCTTAAATGTTTCAGTCATGGTTGATGATCCTTGGTTTTGCATACCAGAAAGATATTGCCATTAAGATGCAACTGGTATCTACTTAATGAGACAAAGCAAAGGAAACTTAGCTGCAAGAAAACGAGCTGGAATAGAGTTGAGTAGTCTCGGATCAAATTTATTTCTCTATTAATGACTAAAGGAGGTGCACAAAAGGCGCGAACTTGGCTACTTAGTTTGGGGTATCACTACTTAGTTTGGGGTATCACGGGACAATATCCCCAATTACCCAAATCAGTCATTAGTAATCCATCAAACACATTGACGGGTCATACTTCTCTAATCTAATAATGGTATAAATTATTGGTGAGAAATTTTAATTTAATGTCAGTGAAGTAAAATGAAGAAAAAAGCAGGTCAGTGAAAGAGACACAAGAAAAAATGACCCCTCTTTTAGCACAACTGACACATTTGGTGCATGATTTGTTGTGATCTATATCAACACTGGGAGTTTTAACAATTACAGATTTTTCAGCGACTTATTTATTTATTTATTGAGTGAATTAAATAAAAGGAACAATATGTAAAGCTACATGGGCAATAATATACATCTTACGTGAATTCAAAAGTATTCATGGTTCATAAGGTCCAATATTTTGATACCTCAAACAGACATATTAATGGTTGAAAGATCAATGAGAAAGAAGAGAGTACCCACTACCATTTATTCGCTCAAAACTGAACAAATTATAAATTGTTCTGAGCTCTTTGAGCTTATTCATTGCAGAACCAGAGTGAAGGAAGAGATAGCCCACAAAAAATATCATAGATAAACCAAAACTATTTATCATGAAGTAACTTTTACCGCAGTCAAAAATTGCCAAAACACCAAAAATCAACCATATAAATATTATATATTTCAGTACTGTGAAATCCCTCAACATCACTACTATAATAGCATACCAAAAACAAACTCCTAATTAACTAAGTAGTACTTAATCAACTTCCTCAATCTTGGGGCCTGCACCACTTGCACCAGCAGAGGGTCCATCTTCAGCCATCCCACCAGCCATGTCGGGTGCTGCACCGCCCTGGTACATCTTCGCTATGATGGGGTTGCAGATGCCCTCAAGCTCCTTCATCTTGTCCTCAAACTCGTCAGTCTCCGCAAGCTGATTCCCATCCAACCACTGTATGGCCTCATCAATAGCGTCCTCAATCTTCTTCTTGTCGTCCGGTGAGAGACTAGAACTGATCTTTTCGTCCTTCACAGTGTTCCGCATGTTGTAGGCATAATTCTCCAAAGCATTCTTGGCATCCACCTTTTTCTTGTGCTCCTCATCTTCGGACTTGTACTTCTCTGCTTCCTGTACCATCTTCTCAATCTCTTCCTTGGACAACCTCCCCTTGTCATTAGTGATGGTGATCTTGTTCTTTTGACCAGTGGTCTTGTCCTCGGCCAAGACGTTCAAGATACCATTGGCATCAATGTCGAAGCAGACGGTGATTTGTGGAACACCTCTCGGGGCAGGAGGAATGCCAGAGAGCTCGAATTTGCCTAATAAGTTGTTGTCTCTCGTTCTTGCTCTCTCACCCTCGTACACTTGGATCAGTACACCGGGCTGGTTATCAGAGTAGGTAGAGAACACCTGCTCTTTCTTGGTAGGAATTGTCGTGTTCCTCGGAATCAAAACCGTCATGACTCCTCCAGCAGTTTCTAAGCCTTGGGACAGAGGGGTCACATCCAAAAGCAACAGGTCCTGGACCTTCTCATTGCCTTCACCGCTCAAGATTGCGGCTTGCACAGCTGCACCATAAGCAACAGCCTCATCTGGGTTGATGCTCTTACACAGCTCCTTCCCATTGAAGAAGTCCTGCAATAGCTGTTGAACCTTTGGAATTCTAGTTGAGCCACCAACGAGGACTACATCGTGTACATGGCTCTTGTCCATCTTCGCGTCCCTAAGACACTTCTCAACTGGGTCCATACAGTTTCTAAAGAGATCCATGTTGAGTTCTTCAAATCGGGCACGAGTAATGGTTGTGTAGAAATCAACTCCCTCATACAAAGAATCAATCTCAATGGTTGTCTGGGCAGTCGATGAAAGAGTCCGCTTTGCCCTCTCACAAGCTGTTCTCAACCGCCTAAGAGCTCTGGTTCACCAAATGGTTATCAAAGTCTTCCCCTCCAAGGTGAGTGTCACCAGCAGTAGCCTTAACTTCAAAGATACCCTCTTCAATGGTGAGAAGAGACACATCAAAAGTACCCCCACCAAGATCAAAGATGAGCACATTTTTCTCCCCAACGCTTGTTGCTTTCTTGTCAAGACCATAAGCAATTGCAGCAGCGGTTGGCTCGTTGATGATTCGCATGACATTGAGGCCCGCAATGACTCCAGCGTCCTTGGTGGCCTGACGCTGAGAGTCATTGAAATAAGCCGGGACAGTGACGACAGCATTCTTAATCGTTGAGCCGAGATAAGCCTCTGCAATCTCACGCATCTTAATGAGAATCATAGATGAAATTTCTTCAGCGGCGAATTGCTTGTCCTCGCCCTTGTGGTTTACTACGATCATTGGCTTATCACCGGGACCAGCAATGACCTTGAATGACCAGTGCTTCATATCACCCTGAACTGATGCGTCACTAAACCTCCTGCCAATCAATCGCTTCGCATCTGGGATTCATAAAAGAACATAACTTTAGAAACTGCAAGAGTTCTAAGAGAATATGAAAGAATAATTGATTAAGTTATAACAAGAATGATCATCTGTTCCTCTTCAATACTCATGCTTCATCAATATCAAGTTAAAGATTCAATATTCGGACTTCAATCAATATCACGTTAATGATGCATCGAAACTGAATAACAAAACACAATACACTATTGACACTTTGTATTAATTTCCAACCCAAATAAATAATCTCACCTAACATATGCAAACATTACCTAGAGCCATCTATCTACATGTAGAACAAAATAATGATTGATCTATATAGAAGAAAACTGTGAAAAGCAAAATAAATAAATAAAATCAACGTGATTCAGACATATTCTTTAACATAGAAGAAAAGAAATTAACCTTCAAAAACCTAACTTTATGATTAATCTCTGGTAATCATAAATATGTATATTCATTTATAGTCTAACCCTCAAACACACCACTTTAATCGGTCACTAATTAGCTCTTCTATACAGCCACAATAACAAGAGATCTGATGTCCATTGATATACAAGACCAAAACAAAATTATCAGTTCATGATACATTATTATATCTGTTTCCATCATCTAAAAACGACAACAGCAAGAACATTTGTAACCAATGTTCAGAAACTACCACTTAGAGCCACTAATACATATATATATATATATATGTAATAATAACTGTGCGTCGCAAAAATCAGATTGCTATAGAGTAGTACCAATCAATTGAAATCCAAAATCAAAATCTCCGAAGCTGAAAAACCATAAATCTATTATTCATCTACAATAAATCACATACTACACGCATACATTCAAAGTCAAACCCTTTCACAAAATCGCTTCGCCAATGAATACCCCAATTACAAGACATTAAAAAATCACATCATATATATAGTATGGTAAGTTATATATATTTATATGTATAACTTACCGAAAACGGTATTGATGGGGTTCATGGCCACCTGATTTTTAGCCGCATCGCCGATGAGTCGCTCGGAGTCGGTGAAGGCAACATAAGACGGCGTCGTTCTGTTGCCCTGGTCGTTGGCAATGATCTCGACGCGGTCATGTTGCCACACTCCGACGCACGAGTAAGTCGTCCCCAGATCAATTCCGATCGCCGGACCTTCTCCTTTTCCCGCCATTGAATTGATTCAGAACAACAATGATTGGGGTTTGAGATTCAATCTATAGAGAAAGTGTAGCTGATTTGTGTTTGATGATGTGTAAGAGTTATATTGATTTGAGAGTCGTATACGAGTACTCGTATATATAGGTTATTTTGTTAGGGTTCTAGAACATTCTGTGTTTTCCTTTCAGCCGTGGGATTGGACTTGGACTTTGGTAAGCGCGGTCGGTTTGGAAACAAACTTTCCTTGTTCACGGGGCTTTCGCCCGCCTCTAGTTGCTTCGCGACTCTTCCATTCTTTTTTTTATTCACAATTCTATATATAATATATGTTATATAATGTCATTCTAAACCGACACTATATATGCTATTATTTACACCGTATATGTAATCAAATCTTCGATACCGACACCATCTATGCTATTATTTACACGGTATATGTAATCAAATCATTTTGGTCCATTTGGATAGCATATTTTTATTCTTGTTTTTGTTCTTTTGACACTTGATCCCTGGAATCAAGTTTCATCAGTCCTTGGTCAAGAGGCCACCAACGGACATCGGATAACTCAATTCCAGAGCACAAGGGCATCTCTGAATAAAAGAAGAGTTGGTCATACGCCAAAGAAGAATAACATTTGCAAACGTAGAGGCAAGGACATCTGAACCTTCCAGGATTAAGGATCGGGCACCCGACCGGAAGCGACCGAGCGCTCCTCTTGCACCCTCCCCAGTCCCAGAGAAACGCCAAAGATTTGAAGACAAAGTCACCCCTTAAAGGTTACTCTGGCCAAACTATACCAAGAGACTAAGGCCCTATTTGGTAGGTGGTCTGGTCTCAGGTGGTCTGGTCTGGTCTTGCGTTTTATGGGACCAGACCGTGTTTGGTAGCATTGGTCCCAAATTTTTGGTTAAACCAACTAAGACCAAATCAGACCAAAATGACTTCATTTCAAACAACAAAAAAATGTGGTTCCTGGTGGTCCGGTCTGGTCTTATTAATAAAATATATTTATAAATAATTAAAAATGAATAAATAATAATAAAAAATTATTAATAATAATAATAAATTAAATAAAACATATTTTAAAAATAAAATATAAATAATAAATAATAAACAAAATAAAATAAATAATACCTAATAATAATAAATAAATGAATATAATAATAATAAATAAATGAATAAATAATAAAATATATTTATAAATAATTAATAATTAATAATATAAATAATAAATTAAATAAAACATAATAATAATAATAAAATGAATACAATAATAATAAATAAATATAATAATAATAAAAAATGGACTAAATAATAAATAATAATAATAATAAATTACATAAAACATATTTAAAAATATAATAAAAATAATAAATAATAAACAAAATGAAATAAATAATAATAATAAATAGATATAATAATAAATAAATATAATAATAAATAATAAGTAAATATAATAATGAATAAATACTTCATAATAATAATAAAAAATGAGTATAATAATAATAAATTAATATTAAATTAATAAAATATATTTTTAAATAATTAAAAATGAATAAATAATTTATAAATAAAATGAATTAAATAATGAAATAATAATAAATAAATAGAATATATTTATAAATTAATATATAAATTAATAAATAATAATTTAATAATATAAATAATAAAATAATAAAGTGAAGAAATAATAAATAAAGAAATAAATAATACATAATACATAAATAAATATTATAATAAATAATAAATAAATAGTAAGACCAGACCGCTTACCAAACAGACTTTTCCAGATCAGATTAGACCAGACCAGACCGGACCAGACCAGACCAGACCGGACCAGACCAGACCAGACCGGACCAAACCAGACCAGACCAGAAAGACCGCCTACCAAACATGGCCTAAGGGTAAAGGAATTTTTCGGTCACCACCACCCATCAAATAGCCGATGGACCAGAGGGATATGTCGAGACACTATACCTTCCATGGCGAGTACGGGCATCACGCCAACGAGTGCAGAAGCCTCAGGAGACAGGTGGAAGCCATGATAGCAAAAGGAGAGCTGACCGAGTACGTTGCCAAGGAGGGCACCCGATCAGATCAACCATCTCATACACCCGCCAAGGGGGCAATGGGACAACCCGTAAGAGTCATTCACATGGTTCACGGAGGACCAAGTCGATCAGAAGTAGAGGAAGCCCGTAGATCTCAAATGCGTCAAGCCCAGAAACTGCGAAGGGTTGGAGAAGTCAGCGAGTTCCGAAGCCCGAAAGAAGATGCCCGTATAACTTTCTCCTCTGCAGATATGCGGGGCATTCAATCTCCACATGACGATCCCTTGGTTATTTCTCTCATGGTCTCGAACTGCTTGATTAAGAGAGTGATGGTTGACCCAGGAAGCAGCGCCAATATTATCACCAAGTGGGCCTTTGAGAAGTTAGAGATCAACCCCCAGGAGATAGTCCCTTCCAGGTGCCCGATAGCCGGATTTGATGGCAAAAGAGTGGAACCAGTGGGAGAGATTCAACTGCCAGTTACAGCAACAAGGCGCACGTTTAGAGAAACCTTCGTGGTGGTGGATGTCAAACCCTCCTGCAATCTCCTTATGGGGAGAGGTTGGATCCATCGGATGCACGGAGTTCCGTCAACAATGCATCAGGTCATGCGGTGCCTCAATCCGAAGGGAGTTGACGTGATTGACATCAAGGGTGACCAGGTAGCAGCCAAGGAGTGTTATGCTATCACCATGAAAAGTCTAAAGAAATGGACTGAACCGGAACGAGGGTCACGATCCAAGGCGGTACCTGATGACCAATAACAATTACAAGAAGGGGGGCGGGGTCATCAATAACAGCTGAACCTTTGCTTGAAGTACAGATCTACCCCGATCACCCCGAAAGGTTGACTTATATCGGTTATGGCCTCAGTGCTCAAGAAATAGAAGAAATGGAGGCCCTACTACGCTCTAACGCTGACATATTTGCCTGGGGACATATGGATATGACTGGCATCGATCCGTCAGTAGCTCAGCATTCCCTCAACGTGGATCCCGGTGTAAAACCTGTCAGAGAGAAGCAAAGGCGGATGGGGGCACAACGGAACCAAATCATAGCTGAGGAGGTCAATCGACTTCTCCGAGCAGGATTCATTAAGGAGGTACAGTATCCTTCTTGGCTGGCAAATATTGTTGTGGTTCAGAAGAAGAACGGGAAATGGAGGGTGTGCGTAGACTTCACCGACCTAAAAAAAGCATGCCCGAAGGACTGTTTCCCCTTGCCTAAGATCGATCAGATGGTAGATGCCACCGCAGGATTCGAGTGCTTGAGTTTTCTGGATGCGTACTCTAGATATAACCAAATACGTATGAACCCCGATGACGAGGAAAAATGGCATTCATCATTGAATCAGGTACATATTGTTACACAGTTATGCCTTTCGGACTAAAAAATGCAGGTGCAACCTTTCAGAGGTTGGTAAATAAGGTTTTCCAGGGCATGATGGGGTCTACCATAAAAGCCTACATCGATGACACGGTGGTCAAAAGCAAGGCAAAAAGTGACCACCTGGCTGATCTACAACAGGTGTTCAACACCCTCAGAAAGTACAACATGAAGCTCAACCCATCCAAATGTTCCTTCGGAGTGTCCTCAGGCCAGTTCTTGGGGCACATAGTTGATCGGACGCGAATACAAGCTAGCCCAGCACTAGTTAAAGCTCTCATGGAGTCAGCAGAGCCAAGGTCCCGGAAGGAGATCCAGGTGCTAACCGGAAGAGTGGCAGCCCTCAACCGTTTCATCTCTCGCTTAACCGATCGGTGCAGGCTGTTCTTTCAAGCTATAAAGGCGGCAAAATGAAAGGTCTGGGGGCCGGAGCAATCTGAAGCCCTGAAAAAACTTAAAAGCTATATGGCAAAGCCTCCTATACTGGCAACTCCGAAAGCAGATGAGCCATTACACCTGTATCTAGCCATATTTGCCACATCTACCAACGTCGCTCTGGTCAAGGAGGGCAAGGGGTACCAAATACCAGTCTTCTACACCAGCAAAGCCCTTGCTGATGCACAAACCCGATATTCGAAGCAAGAAAAACTGGTACTATCACTGATCAATGCAAAGCGACGTTTTAGGCATTATTTTGAAGCACACCCGATCGTAGTGCCAATTGCAACCCCGATTAGATCTATAATGGCAAAACCGGAATTATCGGGGAGAGTATCCAAATGGGCAATAGAGCTCGGAATTTTTGACATAACATATGTCCCCCGAACTGCCATCAAAGGACAAGCAGTAGCTAACTTTCTATTGGAAACAGAAACTACGGATTCTTTAGAAGAAAGTGAGCCTGGCTTATGGGTGGTGTTCGTAGATGGATCATCAAATGTCAACGGAGCAGGGATCGTTGTAGTGCTCGTGACACCATATGGCACTAGAATCCAGCATTCCGTTCGGTTGTAGTATCCTGCCTCCAACAACGAAGCCTAGTATGAGGCCATTCTTGCAGGAATCCGGTTGGCCCGAAGCCTTCAAGTATAGAAAGCAGAGGTACGAAGTGATTCCCATTTGGTTGTACGACAGTTAAAAGGGGAATATGAAACCTGAGAGCCGAAAATGGAAGCCTACGGAATTTGGTTCTAAAGGAGGCCGAAGGGTTCCAGCAATTAGCCTTTGAACAAATTCCCAAAGGGGATAACTTCGTAGCAGATCATATGGCTAACCAAGCCTCCGCAGCAGGATAAAGAATGACTCGTACTGTACCAATAGACTTCATCGTCCGATCAAGCTTGCAGCCCCCCGAAGAGGTAATGGTTATTCCATGGGAGCCAAGTTGGATGGACCCTATAGCAGATTATTTGAGGACTGGTGCATTGCCTGAGTCAAAACCAGAAGCCCGGAAGATAAGAATGAAAGCAGCCAGGTATGCTCTATACAACAACCAACTATACCGCAAGTCTTTCTCCGGGCCATACTTGAGATGTTTCACGCCCTCCGAAGCTTCGGCAATCATGGAAGAGATTCACGCAGGAGCATATGGCAATCATTCCGGAGGGAGGTCCTTAGCCCATAAAGTTCTCATACAGGGATACTTTTGGCCCTACCTGTCAAGGGATGCTGAGGTTTATACCCGACACTGTAAAAAGTGCCAGTTTCATAGAGATGCCATTCATCCACCTCCGGAGTTACTGAACCCAACAATTATCCCTCATCCCTTCGTCCGGTGGGGTATGGATATTGTGGGTCATCTCCCGTAAGCTATACGATCTACCACTCATGTTCTTCTAACTACAGATTACTTTACCAAATGGGTGGAAGCCGAGGCATATTCCACCATCAAAAGTAGCCATGTTATAAAGTTCATCCGGAGCCACATCATATGTAGATTCGGTCTGCCCCGAACTATAATAATGGATAACGGCACCAATTTGGATAATAGGAAGGTTCAAACATTCCTGGCAAAGCATGGGATCAATCAGAACACTTCTTCCGTTAGCTATCCACAGGGAAATGGGCAGGCTGAAAGGACGAACAGAACCATTTTTGATAAACTTAGGAAGAAGCTTGAAAAGGCGAAAGGGGCATGGTTGGAGAAATTGCCTGAGGTGTTATGGTCCTATCGAACTACTCCAAGGCAACCAACGGGAGAAACCCCATTCGTCATGGCATATGGGGCCGAAGCCGTTATCCCAACCGAATTAAGAGTACCTACTTTGAGAAGTCAAGCATGGGAGGAGGGTCCAAATAATCAGCACCTAGCCCATGATCTGGACCTACTAGAGGAAAGAAGGAAAGTTGTTGGGATAAGGCTGGCTGCCTATTAGCAACAAATCAGGGCACGATTCAATCAGAAAGTCAAGAGAAGAGAATTCCAGGTAGGCGATATGGTACTCAGAAGAAATATTGGGATTGTGGGCAAGTTACGAGAGACATATGAAGGACCTTACACAATTATTGAGGTCATCAGACGTGGAGCTTATCGGGTGCGGAAGAATGAGACAGGTCGCATCGAGCGCAACTCTCAGAACGTTTATTGGCTGAAGAGGTATTATCCTTATGAAGTTTTTTTTTCTTGTTAAAGTATTAAAACTATGTCCCTTTTATGGCACCTTCTTCTGATTATAATAAAGTATCTGTGCCCGATGTTTGACACCTCTGCTTCAAGATTCTCAAGTTCATTTCAATAAAGATACATTCTATTATATGCCCGAAGGCTCCATTTTTAATCAAAATACTCCTAAGTGTTGAGTTCAAACCTGATTTGAACTAACTAGAGGACAAAAGCAAGCTTCAGGGGCTATATGCCCGAAGGCTCCATTTTTAATCAAAATACTCCTAACTGTTGAGTTCAAACCTGATTTGAACTAACTAGAGGACAAAAGCAAGCTTCAGGGGCTATATGCCCGAAGGCTCCATTTTTAATCAAAATATTCCTAAGTGTTGAGTTCAAACCTGATTTGAACTAACCAGAGGACAAAAGCAAGCTTCAGGGGCCATATGCCCGAAGGCTCCATGTTTGATTAAAATACTCCTAAGTGTTGAGTTCAAACCTAATTTGAACTAACTAGAGAACAAAGGCAAGCTTCAGGGGCCATATGCCCGAAGACTCAATTTTTAAATTAAAATTTTCCTAAGTGTTAAGTTCAAACCTGATTTGAACTAACTAGAGGACAAAGACAAGCCTAAGGGGCCATATGCCCGAAGGCTCTATTATTTAGTTAAAATTGCCTAAGTGCTGAATTTCAAACATAAACTAGCCAGAGGAAGAAGAAAAAGTATCAGGGGCCAAATGCCCGAAGACTGAATATTGCATGGAAGCAGGAACAAAGTAAACACTAAGGTGGGAAAAGTTATTTTTCATTAATGAGGAAAGAAATTACACAAATACCCTTCTGAAAAGGGGTAAGTACAGATAAACTTAAAAACCTATTCTACTGATCGGGGGGATGATATTCTTCTCCCTTCAAAATAGCAGCGAACCGCTTCTCGTTTTCAGAGGCAGAAGGGGTTTTGTAGGGATGGGACACTCCCATGTGGGCATCAAATTCCTCAGCGGTCTTGAACTCCCGGGCTTCCAAAGGGATATGCTCCATTTCATGCCTTTCTTGCCACCCTCGGACCGTTCGGATATCACAGATAGCGGAGTACCGGTTGTACATATCCAAACCCCCCAAGCAGCACACCTTTACCTTGGCTCGTTCAAGAGCAAAAAATGATCTGACTCTGCCTTTTCAGCAGTTGTCTTCTGGTAAGCTGTTTTCACCTCTTCAAGCTTAGCACCCAAGGCTAGCTTTTTGGCAGTCAGAGCCCCTTTCTCCGCTTCAACAGTCTCCAGAAGGTTTTTCTGCTTTGAGACGTTCTGACGAAGACCATCGGCCGCTTTCACCAAAGCCATCCGATGCTCGTTGTTTTGCTTGATCTGGGCCTTCATATTAGCCATTTCCTTTACATCAGACTCTACAATACTGTTGTAGGCCTGGATCCCATAAAGAAGCTGCACAGATAGGGGAAGGAAGAGGCATGTTATTATGTAAAGCAGTGAAAAATCATAAGCCAAATCACAAAAGAGAAACAAAATTTCGTACCTCCATGGCCAGGGTAGAACTCTTCTTCAGAAGCTCAGTCCTGGAGATTTTTGACTGAGCAGCCCTGTCAAGCGGAGTCCAAATCCCTTTTGCCATAACCCGAAGAGCCTCTGGCTGAGTGATGGTGGGCTGATCAGCGCAGACCGGAGTCCCATCGGGTAGAAGGAACTTTGGCTCCCAGGGAATAGGATGACGAGAGGCCTCTTGAGCATAGGGAGTTTCGCTCGTAGAGGCATCAGCAGCTTGAGTCCTGGCCCTCTTATTGGCCACTCCACCGCCTGTACCGGATCGGGTCCTTGTGGTTGGAGGAATTACCGGAGGAGGCTAAGGTGGAGCTACCGGACTCTGTGTTGAAGGAGGTACTTGAGGCCCCGGAGGTGCTGTTGAGAGAGGTATGGCATCAACCAAGTTGACCCCATCAGGAACTTGAGGGCGTCTAGCAGAGAGAGGTTTGTCGGGCAAATCCATCCTGTCAACAGCAGCGCCCAAGTTAGAAATCGACTCCAGGTTGTCCGAAGTCAGAATGTTTGTAGCAGATCGGACATTGTTCCAGATTTTTGTTTTTAGGAGGGTTACTCGTCCTTTTATGAGGGACAAAAGGATTTCTCTATCCTCATAACCCAAAAACTTATATGCGTATTCCCCCCGATGCAGGTCATAGAGCCCGCAAAGACAAGAAGCCTTATGAAGGGGACGGCGGATGGGTAAACGAATGGCACCGAATGTATTTGGGATCTGGAATATATGAGAGAATGGGTAGAACCAATTACCACTCACATCTACCATTCTCTATTTCCATCCCTTATCAGATTTACGACCATGAAAAGGGAAGAGGTTGTATCTACCCTTACTTGCTCTTGCATTTTGGAAAAAGTAACAGAGGAGTAAGTCGGCTAAACCTAGGTTAAGGTCCAGATCCCTATTGTATAATAGGAGCATGGACAAAATCCTAAGGTTGTTCGGGTTGAGTTGAAGGGGGTGTAAGCCTAGCATGAAGAATACATAGTGAAAGAAAGGTTGAAGGGGAAACCTTAAAATCCTAAGGTGAACTGCCGATAGCAGAATGATACCGGGTGCTAGTCCCTCACTCTTGGTAAAATCTAGGTAACCAGGGTAAGGGTCTACATCAACATCCCCAGGTACATGGGTCTTAGCCCGAAGATGTTTGACATCTACTTCAGGATGGACTCTCTTAAGTGGGGCCACTACGAATGGTTCAGAGGACTTGGGGTCCATAGATTCATTGGGACCCCTTGAAATGGGTGTTTCCGGATTCGATGATGAACCCGGAAGATCGGGGTTTTGAGGAGATGTTCCTAGGGCCTCTTAACGGGTAGGTGGGGGGATGTCGTTACTGGTTGGATCGGTGCCAGTAGTAGAGGACAGAACGACTTCCTCTACCGACCGGGTGTCGTCGCTATCAGACATAGTGCCAAGAAAGGTAGAAGAGACAGAAGGGGGGCAGAGGTGAAAATTAAAGAAAAGGAAGAGACCGTCCGACTTACTCAGCTGATAACGAAGAGTCAAGGAAAGCTTCGGGTGGAAGCCGACTTCTGTTATGTTGGAAGATCTGAACAGACGGACGGAAAGGGTTCCAGGGGTTAAAAAGAGATGGGTTCCAGAAACGAGAGCTGAGAGAGAGGATCAAGGAGAAAAAGAGGCTGTAAATAAAAGTAAAGAAGTGAAATGGCTTAGGGTGGATTTTATAGAGGAGATAAGGGATGTCAAAAGGCTGCACAGAGTCCAAAGGTCACACAACCCACTAACGGCTGTCATGGTGCGAAGATTGAAGGAGTGGTGGCCTTATATTTTGAAATGTCATTAATACCTAGTAATGACAAGACAACTCATCAAACATCATTTCCCATAAACAATATATATATATATATATATATGAGGATATTTAATTTCGGTTATGGGCTATGAATTAGCTAATAAACCCATAACCTCAGGGGCCTGTGTAATAGTCAAAATAAGTATATGGTCCAACAAGGATGGGCCACTGGATTGATGGGCCGAAGACGGATGAGCCGGAAACGGATGGGCTGAGGAAATAATGGGCCTATGGAAATTTCTATAAGATAAAGTGATCCACAAGTTAGGGAGTTATCTTTATTTATGGATCATAAGAGTCCATAAGGAAAAAGGGTTTTATCAAATCCCTTGATTTAGGGGATTGATAAACTTGGGAAAGGGGTTTGACCCATTGACCAAGTTGTGTATAAATACATGATGAAATATTGAATAAAAGATCCAATTTTTGACCCAATTATTATTGCGTATTTTTTCACATCTATAGTGACTAGGTAAATATGTAACATATGTAAATTGAATAAAGTCCCGCAACACAAGTTATGTACTATATAGGTAGATAGGTATATATACTGGGAGCTATTTATAATGTATTGTACATACTTGGTGATGGTGATGTGATGGTGATGGTGGGAGGTGAGGATGGCGGCCGCAGTTGAGGTTGGCGGTGGGGGTGGGGGTGGGGTGAGTTTGGTGATGGTGACAATGGGGGTGGCGGCGGCGACAACGATGGTGGGAATGGGGGGTGGGGGGTGAAGATTAGGGTAGGGTTGAGGGTGATAGGTTTTTTTGGATCTGAGTATAGAATTGAGAATAGAGTTGTTTGGACACCGAATTTGGACTATCCTATAATTAAGTTAGTTTAAGTTGATTTGGCTTAAAGGCATTTAAGACATTTCATAACAAATTTTAATGATAGGAGTGTAAATGAATTTTGACAAACCTGAGGGGATATAACTGATGTTGGAAAAAACCTCAGGGGATGTAAATGAAATTAACCCAGATAATAATAATAATAATACACAAAAATAAAAAATACTAGTTAGGATGACAATTTGTACCACCCCGCCAGAGCTTTGGCCTGTTCCGCCCCTTTATTTAAGGGGTTGGGAACGTTTTTTGTGTCATAGGGGCGGATTCGGTAAAAGAAATTGAACTTGTCACGGGTTATGGGGTGGGTACAAGTTTTGTTAAATACTCGTACGTTATGCCCCACCCCGCCCTGCCACATTTACATTTATTTTATTTATTATATATACGATTTTTATATAAATCTTAAATACTTTATTAGTTATTTCTCATTCTTTTTTCATTAGGCATATAAGACCAAGAAGAAACGAGTCGCTTAGTATATAAAAATAAAAGAGAAATAATAAGAGAGTAAAAATAAGGTAAATTTATAGTGCTATTTTTTATTTTTTTTTGTGCAAAATTCTTTTATGGATGATGAAGATGTCACTAAGAACTACAATCTAACGTGATAATTATCAAAAATATATTTAAAATGCATTAATTTGCATAAGTGAAACAATAAACGAAATATTGGCAACAATTTTTGGCATCCTCCAATTGCAGTTTCTCACAATCTTATGGAACTGAAGGGCTTCTCATAAGCTTATAGAATTGAGGGATGATATTTTGAAGCTGGAGCAACCTAGTACTGTTAATAGTGAGGACAATCTGTTATGCATGTTTTGTAGTTCAGGTTAGAAGTGGGTTTGAAATCAGGTATGATTTTTTATTTGCTTCTTGTTATGGAAGGTTGGGAATATCTTCTTGCAGTTGGTATATGGATTAAAAGTGGTTTGGGGAATGGGGTGCATCAGTCTCTGAGTTTGTTGCATGATTATAAGTCTACAAAGGATGATCAACTGGTTATAAAATCAGGAGGGGGTTCAGAAAGATAAGGGGTACTCAGTTATATGGAAGATGCTTTGTGGTATTCTTACAATTTTTTATTACATGGTTGGCAATTGAAACGAATTATCCAAACGTTACATCTATTTATAATTTACTCAAATCTCAGTGAGTGTCACTTCAAATAACCCTTGAAGTTTTTGCTAGAGTGGATATAGTCTGTTTCCTTTGTATGGCTATGATGGACGCTAGTAGAAACTTTCAGAGCTTTATTTTGTTGCATCTTTGTTTTCATTCTTATTTTGTTAGTAGAGTTGATGGTTTTAGACCAGTGTTGGTGATTGTTGAGGCTAGTAGTTTACTGATGATGTATAACCTCCACAGCCTTTTTGTAGCTGTGTGCCTAATAATTTGGTGGTTTGGGAGTACTACCCTAGGGGAATGCCTCAAGAATTCATGTAAAAGGCTTTGCCTTTTGATTTCTTTATAAAATTGACTTAATTTTTTTAAAAAAATAAAAATAAAAAAAAACAAAGTATTGAAATCTACATACAAAAGTGAAACACATATAAAAAAGTACACACCCGTGAAAATATTCTCTCAAGTATTATATATTATGAAATATATATGAACGAAATATCTTGTTTGTCTTTCTCAATTCTTATATAGAAGTAACATAGTTTATAACATTTAGAAAGATAAAAAAGTTGTCATTCCATATTTTTAGGTTTCATGAAAGTACAAGAAAAAATGAGATATATATATAATTACACTTTAAACCCCGGTAGTTTGGACATATCACACTTTAACCCCCTCTAGTTTGGACAATTATAGTTTGACCCCCTCTAGTTTGGATATTGGTTACACTTTTCCCCCTCCCTCAAACTTACAGCATAGTCAACGCCGGTCAACGATGATGTCATCTCATGTTTAGAGATGAAATGACTATATTACCCTTCAAATCATGTAAAGACCTGTTTGCCCCTCCTAAAAGAAGTAACATGACATTTTTACCCTCCCTTTATGTTTTTCGAGGGACAAAAATGCCCTTGTGTGTCTTCTTCTTCCTCCATGTGATCCCCCTCTCTATCTTTTCAATCAATTTTATTCCAAAGTCAATGGTTTCAAAAGTTAAATCCTCCATTAACCCACCATGAACACCTCTCCCACTGTCGGCCTCATCATATCCAACATCGAATCTTCCGCTCATTCCTTGGCTCCATCTCTGACGACCCAAATTTATATATTAAAGGAATCTTCAAACCCTAAAAGATGAAACCGAAGTATATAAATCCAAGCCAAACCCCATCTCCATAACATGCTCATGAATATTCCTATCAAAATCAACACCATGCTCACTTGCAAATACATACATATAAATCACATATATACATATATATATTATATACACATATAGGGTAGAAATAAGTCTTCAACAATTTAATTAGGATTTTTTATGGTTAGTTTAGGTTTACTAAGGGTATAGTAAAAATAATATGTTCAACTATTTTGGAATAAAACTAGAATAAATTGTCGTGGGTAATTAGGTAATTTTATTTTCTCGACCACCGGATTTAAACGTCGATAAATTTGAGGGGGTGAACTGTAATTATCCAAACAACAGGAAAAAAATTATAATATGTCCAAATAACATGAGGTAAAAGTGTAATTTACCCATCTATATAAGAAAAACAAACAATTTGAATGTACGTATATATGAAAACAAATGTATTTGCGGAAGTTATAAAAATAGTTCCTAATAGAAACCTGAGAAATAGTCTCCTTAAAAAAATAGAGGTTTAATCTAAATATAAGAGGGTAATTTTTGTAATTTAATTAGTGTTTTAGTAAAGTTGTAATACATTTTATTATAAATCTCATCAAATTCGATCAAACTTTCACGGATTTATCAATGAAGTGATATTTCCGTTGAAATTCAATAAAATTCAGTTTGTTTTAAAATCATTTTTCAACCAAACAACATAAATCTCATTTTAGTGCCTCAATCTCTAATATTTTTTTATTATAGGATAAATTACAGTTTACCTTTTTGAGATATGATATATTACATCCGCATCCCCTGTTGTTTGATAAATTATAGTTTGACCTCTCTATTGGCGTTTAGTTCAGGTGACCGGATCTGTGAAATTACGTATATACACATGCCTATTTTTTTTATATATAAAAGACATATTTACAACAAATGAGGCTATTATAGTTAATTCACCTCAGGTCACTTGCTGACGTAAGATTTGACCATGCCAGAGGTTCGTCGGAAGAGTTGTTCTGTTACTACTTACAAATTAAAGGGGATCAAGCTGTAGTTTACCAAACGACAAATGATGCAAATATAATATATCATATCTCGAGAGGGTCAAACTATAATTTACCCTTTATTATATCATAAATTTATATTCATTATACTTAAACTCTTTAAGAATCTTATACCATTAGTGTAATAATAAATTATTATTCAATGTTTAATGTATAGTTTATTCAACATTGAAATAAAATCCAAATTTAATTATATTTAAATTGTTTTCATCGATTTTTGCTCTTACAGCTCCGAAAATCCAAAATTAATTATATTTAAATTTTTGTGGTCGATTTTAACTCTTATAGCTCTGAATTTTCTCGATGCTGTTATTTTTTTCATCCTCTATATTTAACAGTTTCATCACAAAATCAAGGGTTATGTGCTCGTTTTCGATCAACTTCATAACTGCCAAATCGAGCTTAAGATCTTCAATAGATATATAAGATCACCCACACCATATTTTAGCTTAAGAGAAGTTCAAGAAGCGCATCAAACTGCTGCTACAAGGAGTAGTCTCTATTATGAATTTTTTTGTTTTCACTATTTGTTAAAGAATCAATACAATGTTAGTAGCTCTAACTTCTAAATCTCAATTCTTTAAATCATTCGATCAAGAGATGTGATGATTTCTCTCATCCCTCCCAATCCCCCTCCTCCCTCTACTGTTATCTCTAATCCACCACCACCTGACCCCCCTACTCATTTTGCCCCACCTCCTCTCATCCACCCCCCTCTTTTGGTTCCTTCTAACCATGTTTTGGGTAACTCTTACTGTTCTCCTGTTACTTCATTTTCTTGCTCATCATCTCTCCCCCCTGTGCTCCAGGCTCTTGCTGGGCCTGCTACTCCTACTCCCATTAACAACCATGAGATTGGGATGGTGGAGGACGAGGGGGAAAATGAGGAGGTTGTTCCTGCTGTCCACTATGATGGGAAGTTAAATGCCATGTCTCGAGAGCTGAATGTTATTGAATCGGTTGTGGACATTTTGCAGAAAGATAACAGACTCCTTCATAATAGACTGACTTTATTGCAACCAGGGGTCAATCAAAACACTGAGATCAGAAAGACTATTAATCAGATGGAGGAGCTTAAGATGCTTAGAAAAAAGGTTGCAATGTTACAAAAGAATGGTCCTGAAGGTAAGCCTTCTAGCTCTTCTTATAGGGATCTGCTTGATGTTCTCCCAAAAGTGGGACTGCCATTGGTAGTTACCCCTGTCCCCCCTATCCATTTCTCCCCTGGTTTTTTAGCCACCACTTCCATTGGTGTTGGTGGTGCATTTTTTGGATCCATGGGATCAGGAGTGGTGTCTCACGCACCACCTGTTGAAGGGATTCTTGGCCCTCACCCTATTGTTCATGATGGTCAAAGGTCATGTGGGCTTGATAGGGACTTGTCATCTCTCAATGGCAAGGTTTTGAAACCAATTGTTGTGTCAGATGGCCCTCCTCCAAAGCTTCCCATTCCTGTGTCTTGTTGTATGACCCCTTGTGGTCCTTCTTGTGGACCAAGTGACCATTTTCCACCCCTCCCTTCTATTTTACAGGCTGAGGAATCTATTAGTGGGACCCTACCCAGTTTGTCCTCTTCTCCTGTTCCTAATGCCTTACCTACTGGTTCTAACCTTCCCACTGTCCCACACTCTCCTTCTAACCCCCCTACTATTGGACCAATTAAATGGTCTTCTATTGCTGCTCCTAATAGGTTTGCTCTTGAATTCATTCCCCCTTCCTTTGCTGATGGCTTATCCTATGTTGATCCACCTCCCTCTGCCAAGGAGAAGGGTACTCAGGAGTGGAAGTCAAGCCTTGTGGGATTCTTTATCTCCAAAAAACTACCTTTTAGCATGGTCAAAACACTAGCTAGGAGTATGTGGTTAAAAAGAGGACTCGTGGATACCATTGGAACTGAGTCTGGATTTTTATATTTAAGTTCAATTCTGAAAATGATTGTAAAAGCATTTTGGATGAGGGTCCTTGGATGTTTGCTAATAGATTTATCATCCTTAGGAAATGGGAAACCAATTTACAGTTTATCAAGGAGAGTTGTGCCACATTACCTGTTTGGATCAAGCTCTACAATATTCCACTGGAATATTGGAATGGGAAAGGGTTAAGCTCTATTGCTAGTGATTTGGGTAAGCCACTCTTTGCTGATGAGGTGACAATTTTATAACAAAGGGTTTCTTATGCTAGAGTGTGCGTTGAAGTTAGTGATAACCTATTTAAGGAAATTGGAGTTGAGTACCAATGGTTGCCCCCTGCTTGTAAGTCTTGTAATATATTTTGGCATACTGATGTTATGTGCCCCAAATTGACTAAGGTCTGGGTTCCTAAAGTGCCTACACCCAATGAGGGGATGGGTGGGAAGGAATGGAGAGTGGTGAGAAAGAATATCACCAAGTCCCTTCCTCCTGTTAGTTCCCAATGCCCCCTTCCTACATCAGTCATTGCTCTTCCCCTTACTGGTTTACCTTCTTTTGTTGACTTTCCAACCATTCCCACTGCCCCCCTTCCTTTAGTGGAAGTTATTTCTCCTCTGGCCTGTCCTTGTCCTTCACTACTTCCCCCTCTTCCACCCGACCCCCAACCTCCTTGTTTAGTTAATCTAACCATGTCCCCCAACTCCTCATCTCAATCCTCTAATAGGTACCATGTCCTGTCATGCCCTGTTGCTTTGAATGATGATTGTTGGGCTGGTGGTTGTGAAGGTAGTGTGGATTCGGATAACCTGACAGGCATTAAGATGAAACATAATGACATAAGGGAAGCTGCTCCTATTTGCATGATTACTTCCTCTGATCCTGGTTGTTCTACTGGCATTTTGAAAGGGGTTAGTCACAAGGTGTCCCCAAGAGAGAGGAAAAGATTTAAGAAGGAAGCTAGAAAGGTTGCAAAGGAAAAAGATAGGGCTGCAAAGGAAGAATGCACTAGGTTCTTTAAGGATCTCCATTCTCCCAAGTTATCCAAATGATCATTGGTGCATGGAATGTTAGAGGGATGAATAATCCCTCAAAATTAAGAGAAATTAGAACTTTTATGAGAAATAACCACTTAGATATGTTTGGATTGATGGAAACTAAGGTAAGGAAGCAGAATATGGATAGTACTCACAGGGCCTTGACTGATTACAATCTTTTAACCAACATTGAGCATGCTCCTCTAGGGAGGATATGGATTTTGTGGAATCCTAGCACTGTCAAGGTGGAGTGTTTATCTATGACAAATCAGTTTATCCACTGTATGATGACTAACTTGGTAAGTGATAAGGTGTTTATGGCTACTTTTGTTTATGGGCTTAACACTTGTGAGGAGAGAAGGGGCCTATGGGAGAATCTAATTGAGATAAGCGCTCAGCTTAATGACAACCCCTGGATTCTGTTAGGGGATTTCAATGCCATTAGAAGCCCCAGAGAAAAGTATGGAGGAAGCTCTAATTGGACACCAGCTATGAATGAATTTAATGAATGTTTAAATGACATGGGGGTGGATGATTTGAGCTACACTGGAATGTTGCACTCTTGGTCAAATAAATCTAGTGGTGATGGTGTTGTGGCTGAAAAGTTGGATAAAGTCTTGGTGAACCTCATGTGGTTAGGTTCTTTTCCTAACTCCAGTGCTAGCTTCCCCCCACCATTATGTTCTGACCACTGTCCCATGCTTGTTAATATGGGCCATGACAGTGTGAGGAAAACCCCCTTCAAATTTTTTAACTTTTGATGTGACCACCCTGAATTTCTTGAAAATGTGGCTAGAGTATGGAGCACTAAAGTGGATGGCATACCAATGTTCAAGGTGGTTACCAAGCTCAAATTACTTAAGGGTTCACTTAAAGCTCTAAACCACCAGGCCTTTAGTGATATTACAGGTAAAGTGAACAAGGCTAGAGATGAATTGGCTCTTACTCAGATAGCTTTGGATTCTAACCCTGGTGATGTGAATCTAAGATAAAAGGAAAAAACACAGGGCATTACTTACTCCAGCTTGAGCAGTATGGAAGAACAACTTTTTAAACAAAAGGCAAGAATTAATTGGTTGGCTCTGGGTGACCAGAACACTGGATTCTTCCACAAATGCACTAAACAAAAGATATAACAGAAGAAGAATATCCAGTGTCATGCTCTCTAATGGGGAAGTGTCAAAGGACAGTGGGGTCATCAAGGAAACATTTACTTGCCATTTCCAACAATTGTTAGGTAGTAATCCTCATTGCTACCCAGGTACTCACTCTCTATCTCAATTTGTCAACAAAACTGTGGATGAGGATTTTATTGAAAGCTTATGTGCTATCCCTACTGATAATGAAATCAAAAAGTGCCTCTTTTCTATTAAATCCAATAAATCCCCTGGCCCTGATGGATTTAATTCAATGTTTTTTAAAAAGTCTTGGCATATTGTGGGAAAGGAGGTGACCCAAGCCATAAGAATGTTTTTTGAAAATGGGAAAATGTTAAAGCAAATCAACACCACTTTTCTGGCCTTAATCTCGAAAGTTCCTAACCCCAATTCTCCTACTGATTACAGGCCTATATCATGCTGCAATGTGATTTATAAATGTATTTCCAAGCTGTTGGCAAATAAAATGAAACCTATTCTGCCTACTATGATTGACAAAGCACATAATGCTTTTTTCAAGGGAAGAAAGATTAGTGACAACATTATTTTAGCACAAGAATTAGTGAGAGAGTATCACAGGGATGCAAATCCTCCTAGATGCACTCTCAAAATTGACTTGAATAAAGCCTATGACTGTATTGATTGGGTGTTTATTCTTGATGTGCTACAGTTAATGAAATTCCCCTCTATTTTCATTGAATGGATTAGAAGTTGCATCTCAACCCCTACATTTTCAGTATCAATTAATGGAGAGATGTGTGGATTCTTTAAAAACATCAAAGGGTTGAGACAGGGGGACCCTTTATCCCCTTACCTTTTTGTTATTGGAATGGATGTTCTCTCATCCATTACTGATATCCTTACTTGTAGTGATCCACTTTTTTCTTACCATAAAAGATGTGTGGCTACCAAGCTTTCCCACCTCTCCTTTGCTGATGATCTTTTGATGTTTTTATATGGGAACACTAGCTCATCAATGACTATCAAGCTTGCTATTAACACCTTTTCTTCCTTTTCTGGACTTACCCCTCACCCAAACAAATGTTGCCTTTTCTTTTGTGGTGTCCATGAGCTAACTAAAAATGAGATATGTAGGTTATTCAACTTTCCTAGTGGTGTGCTCCCCATCAAATACTTAGGTATCCCCCTCATTTCCACATATCTATCTGCCATTGACTGTCAATGCCTTGTGGAAGCTATGCTTTCAAAGGTTGCTAGTTGGACTACTAGAGCTCTCTCATTTGCTGGTAGATTACAACTTATTAAAGCTACACTTTCAAGTATTCACATTTATTGGACTAACATTCTTATCTTACCCACCAAAGTGTGCAAACAGATTAATATGGTTCTTCAGAGGTTCCTTTGGGGTGGCCCTGCATTATCTAAATAGAGAGGGAAAATTCCATGGGACTACATTTGCAATCCAAAAGAGGCAGGTGGCTTGGGCATTTATGACATTCAAAAGTGGAACAAAGGATCTATTCTAAGACACATTTGGAACCTGGTTTCCACTGAGTCTACTGGCATTTGGAAAGATTGGACCCTCAAAAATTTGATAAAAGGAAGGAGCTTTTGGGAGATTAAAATTCCTAGTGACTGTACCTAGTTTTGGAGAAAGTTGCTACAATTGAGACACCTTGCTCAACCAATGATCAAACATAAAATTGGTGATGGAGGGCTTACTATGGCATACTATGACAACTGGTTACAATGTGGTCCTCTACACACTGTTCTACAAGGCTCTATACAAGGACAAACATGGCAATCCAACAAGCATCTAATGGTTTCATCTCTAATTGTTAATGGTGAGTGGCAATGGCCTAGACAGTTATCTAATATCTTATCAAACATTTTGGATATTGCCTCCATTCCTAATCCAAGGATTACCATGCCTGACAGTATCCTTTGGACCCCCTCTCCATCCAAATCCTTTACCCTAAAACATACCCTTACTTCTCTCTATCCCCCTCCCCCTAAATGTCATTGGTATAAGCTGGTTTGGTTTCAGAACAGTATACCAAAACATTGTTTCAACTTATGGATGGCAATTAATGGTAAGTTGCTAACTAAAGATCAACCTTGTTTGGACTACCTTATGCAACCTAATGTATGCATCCTATGCATGTTTGCTGCTGAAGATCATGAGCACTTGTTTCATAAATGTTCTTACTCACTGAAAATATGAGAATCAATTCAAGAAAAATGTGGGTTCTACTGCAAGCCTAATACATGGCATGATTTCCTCCTATGGGCATCATCTAATTGGAAAAACAAGTTAGGGAAAGCTAGAGTCCTAACATGGAAATTAGTTTTGGCTAGCTACACTTATCACATATGGAGGGAACGGAATAACAGAATATTTTAGAGAAGTGAACTTACCTCCTATGATGACTTACAGAGTTATTGAAGATTCCATCAGAATGCGTATGTTCTCTGTGAAGATGCACTTATGCCCTTATGCTGCAACCATTGCTACTAAGTGGAACTTACCTTCTTCCTTCTATGATACCTCTCCCCCAAAATCTCTTCTTCTCCTTTCCTCATGTTCCAATTCCTTCCTGTGTTATCCCTATTAATACTGGGGTCCCTCGTCTACCATCGCAGTTGCCTCCTCCTCCTTCTCCTCCTCCTCCTCATTTTGAACCCATCCCATCTCGACAACCATCACCTCTTCATGTACCCCTCCCATCACACCAATCACAAACACCACAGCTAAATCCTCAACCATATCTTTCTCCCACCCCGCCACAGCCGCTTCAACCTATCCATCATCCATACCCCCAACCGCCATAGTCACTGTTAACAAGGGATGAAAAGATACGATATGTGTTGGATTGCCATGGGTTGAGGTGGATCGGACCATGAAAGCGTGAAATTGGAACAAGGAATAAGGATCGACTAACTACCGATTGTAGGTTTGAAATCGTGGACAAACTGAGGAGCGATATAGTCGGAGCTGCACTTGAATTAATGGTGGCCTTGTATCTAGGGCTCTTAGAGAAGTGAAGTTTGATTGCTCAAAATGGATGGAGGTTTGGGGTTGGCCCAGATCCTTTAGTGTGATGATGTAGCCTCTTTGGTTGAAGCTACTGTGGACATGTTTGGTGCAAAGTTGATAGTGTGAGACGGCTTGTCTTCTGTTGTTTTCTCTTACCAAATTAGGGTTTGGTTTGTAGTTATTGTATATTCTTGTCTTGATGTTTTTCCTCTTTGGACTTTTCCTTTTTTACCCCCCTCCCTTCCTCCCTTTTGTATTTCTCTTTTGTGTTTTAATATACCATTTATTTACCGGAAAAAAAAACTTTTAAATCACATCTCAACTCTACACCTTGCTTTAGGATTTCAAATGGAGTCGGTAGATACATGATTTCAATCTAATGGATACTACATGCATGACCTAGAATTGATGGATGTTTGGACAAGAATTTGTGTTTAGGAAGCTACTCGTTGAGGTCAAGGACACGGTCCCTTACACACATATTTGAACCAAATTTGACATCAACTATCCTTTGCCCCCAAAAAATTATATTTTTCAAATATCTCCTCCAAAATTATCAAACCCTAAAACCATGAATAATTTGTTATTCCAATCAACTCCTTTCCTCTCCTTTGGGGAATCCATTTTTTAAACATTCATTTTCAATAAAACCTTCATTCGAGGTGATTTTCAAAATTGTACATATTTTATTTAGGGTAATTTTCATAAAACCCCATGAAGTTTCATATTTTTATTAGATAACCCCCCTAAGGTTCAAAAAATCCCCCCCCCCCCCCCCCCCCCAAAAAAAAGGGTTAATTTTCCATG